>NW_010578145.1:219015-270277 GCF_000705375.1 Tinamus guttatus | reverse complement strand
AGGAATCCCTTGTGATATCTGTGACCTTCAGATTGAAATTATCTTGTATTTAGCTTATTATTTTCACTGGAAATATGGCTTTAAATTTTGAGGTCAAGGTAGGGGACATAGACACATTAACATTAATTGCAGATATGTACCTCAATCCCTTAGACAGCTCTGAAAGTCTCAATTTTAGATTTCAGATATGTTATCTTCTGATAAACTCCTGTAGAAGTATTGCACTTATACTGATAATGGAACCATTATCTAATCATCATTGCACCATGTTTCACACTGTGCTTGATCTCATATATTAGTGATTTTCTGCCTGATAAGTACATTTTAAAGATATATTTTAAATACTACATAAGGATTATGGACACTTTTTCATTATGAAGGCTACAAAAGCACTGGGACAGCATGAGAATAAGAAATGATTGGTGGCACTGGCCCTGGGTCATAATTTCAAGTCTTGAATTGCAAACAGTGAGGCTGGGTCTAGGGGCATAGGAAAATAAAATCCACTGACAAACCACTGTGAGATAGTCTAAGGACATTATAGTACTGCTCCCACTTCCATCCCTTAAAAGCCTACTACTGTCTTATTACTCACTACTCCTTGATAGTTTAAGTATTAATTCAAGGAGCTCAGAGGGTAACTTAGGCAGTATAGCATTACTACAGAGTAACTGGGATATTTGCTTCCTTGCAAAAACTGAATGGACCACGGTTGACTGATGATTGCAGAGGTTAGTAGAAGTGTGTAGAAGTGCTAGACTGCTAGACTGTGTGATTTTGGGTTGTTCCAGGGAAAAATTTTTGGAGAGTCTGATTTCTGGGGGACGTATAATCAGAAATTTCTGAGAGCTAAACCCTATATGAACTCTTTAATTCATCCTCGCAGGTGAGGAGCAGCTGGAGATGAGTGACTGTTTTATGCAAGCCCTAAAGAAAAAAAGGGCATATATTTTCTTTGCAGTCTTGGTCTTCTCACAAAACCAAGATTAAGATTTCCAGTATTGTAATCATCATGCAGACTATGCTGCCTTAACTAAATTGCCTTTATAATACTTATTTCTTATTCTTCTGTCACATGCTCTTATATTTTGTCCTGTTATAAATAAAAGGAGAGGGTCGATTAGTTGTCAAAATATATAATGTAAATTAAGTTAGATTTTCACTTGTCTGTAGATTTCCACAGTTTCTGTTTCCTAGTGTTTTTTTTTTTTTCATTATTGGCCTCACTGGAGACACCATTTTAGTTCTCGATGCCACTATGAAAAGTGTGAGGGGAAAGAGCAGCAACTTCAGAAACATCCGTAAGAAACAACTCTGTGGAGAGTAGTTTCCACCACTCCTTCCTTTTCAAACTGCAGTTGTACAAACCTCTCTCTTCCTCATCTATCAACTCATAAAATTCCTTTACTGCCATTGCCTCATACAGTCTAGTTTAATATTTTTGTCCCCATTACTGATATTTTGATGGACTCTGACCTTGCCACAGTTTCCAGTCTGGCCTCAAGACATCTGTCCCCATGTTGGCATTTTTCCACCAAAAAAAAGTCCTGAATTTCCTCTTTCATCTTATGCCCCTCTTCTTTCTGCTTTCCTTTCATCTTATGCCCCTGCCTTTCTACCTTTGCTTCTGTAAGGAGTATTTTCTATTTCCTGCCTTTCTGGATTCTAGTCCTGCCTAAAGAGAAACCTTTTGCTAAATGGATGGTAAAAATTAACTCAGTCTAATAAACTTCAGTCTAATAAATTAAAAAAAAACTTACAAATTCCTCTTGCCATCCCAGTGATCTCACTACACTGAACTGAATCTGTAGACTCTCCAGGGTAGGCACTATGTGAGACAAGTATCAGCACAAGTGTGGGTGTGGGCAAGCGGTTAGAAATCCAATGTCAGAACTTATTCTTGGTTTCCAAAAGTGCTGGAATACTTGAAAGACTGGAAATAACTGCTGACAGCATTGCTTATTTCTGTACGTAAGTGATTTAAATGGTACTTTATTTCTGCAGGGTTGCACAGACTCAGGTTGCTGTCCATCCTCATAAGCAAAGTACTGGCGGGGCTTGACATTTCCCTTCATCTGCTTCAATCTATGATGTTCAGTCATCCACCACTGGGGCTGTCTGTGAAACCTGTTTCTTTTACAAATTTCCCTAGATATGCACTTCATTGGGAAGCACAGACTTTCTTCCTCCTCTGGGTCACAATGAGGGAGCATCAAAGACTTCAGAGCTCTGACTTACCAATTTCATTTGGAAATTATTCCACCTTTCAAGCTCAGTACCTCTCAGGACTCGAAATATGGTCCTTGAACACAAGGAGAGAAATGCTGTGTTGGCAACACATGTCCCAGAATGAGTACTTGAAGGTGTTAGCTTTCTTTTCATCACCTCAGCTTTTCATGCCTAGGCTCATACTCTTATTTGTGCTGCAGGGAATCACTGCAAAGAACACTTAGCAAAACCCTGGGCAGTACATTTTCCTTGTGATTAGTCTGAATATCAAATAGCTGTCACAATGATATGTTGATGTTAGTAATAATAACACCTGACATTTACACAGCAACTTACGCCTTCAAACATTTACTTGGAATTAAATAATGGACAGGAATGGGCACCTCTTATGAACTCAGTCTACATTCTGCAGCCTGCCATACTAGAACTGACAGATGCAGTAGAGCAGAGCTCACTTGGGCTCCATTCTACAGGACTGCCACAGTTGGCAAGAATTCATATTTTTTTCTGCAGGAATACTTAACTTTATCTTTAGGATAAATGTCTCGTTTACCTGGGAAGTGTTCACAAAGTATCAACTTTTATTTTTATTTATTTATTTTGACAGAACTTAGATCACTATAAAGAAACCTATTCTGGAAGGAAAGGCCAAAAGGGGATCCAGAAACATATTGTTACAGTCTCTGATCAAATAGATCCTTAAATTTCTAGCTGTGAAGAACAATATAACTATTTTGTAGTGCTCCATCTTTTTCCTAAGCATCAGCTCTTGGCTATTGCTGGAGACAAGAAGCAAGTTAAAAAGGGCTTTTATTTTGACCCAGCACACCAGTCCTTATGCTCTTATGAATTATTTGGTATGGACTTAAGTCCTCAGGATTTAAAAATCTGTATTACGCACAGGTCTTTGGGGAGGCTTTCCATGAGCATGAAGTTCTTGTACAACTCTCTAGAGCTAATACTGAGCCATCTGACGCAACTTAAATGCATCCTCCCCCCAAAGTCCAGATATCTGCTTATCCTGGGGTCATAAAATCATTTGAAGAGACAGGTAACAAGATTGTTCATCTGAGTTACTGGAAGACTTGAAATGTAGCAGTTATCTAACTAATCTTTACTCTCTCTGTCTTTCTTCTCTGACTTTTCCCAGAAGAAGCTAATTTGGCACAACCAAATGCTTTTAAATTGCCTACAGAAATTGGATTCGACTAGTGTTAGCTGTCTAAAGTTAGGTGTCTAGTCTCCAGCACTCATTCATGCTACCTCTGTAGTAAGTAAGGATAGAGGAGCATCTCCACTGAACAGTTAATGCCATCCTAACCAGTCCATGTTTTTCTGATGACTAATAAGGGAGCCCAACATAAACTCAGGATAGATGCCTTATTTTTCAATGACTAGTATTAGGCCACATTTCATCCGCTCTATTTATTGTCCATTGAGTTAGTTTGCTTCATGGTAAAGTAAGAGTTTACTTTACACCTTTGAGTGTATATTACCCTAAAAGAAGGGCTGTGAAATTTGCTAATCATATTAGCATCAGGCACAAAATGCTAGTCCTGAGCGAGGAAAGTCCTCTGTTCAAAACCACCACAAGACGTCACAGAATACTCTGCAAGGCTTTAGGTTGTTTCTTGACAAATATGGTATGATCAATTAGTCCATTTTGCCAGGTCACCAGAATCAGCAAAGAACAAATGGGTCCTGGGGTACTGATTCTATCCCTATCTTTTTCCAGTGAAAACTATCACTTTCCATGAGAATGGAAGGAGGCAGAATATATAATTCCAGTTTCTATCTTCAGTTCATTGGATGGAGAAATTTTGCAAATCTCAGTCTCACTTTTTTTTCCTCCAAAATACGATCATTCCAGTTAGGAAATATACACTCAGCAAATATGATGCTTACTTACGCTCATGAACAGTTCAGTTTGTTCTGTTTGTGTTTGTCCAGCAAATGCTGCCTATAGTTTGAATCTTGTACAATATCAGACATGCAGTGAACAATTTCCAAATAGTACACTATTGGTGTAGTGATGCACAAATAGAAACAACAGCTCTTCAAATGCTATATCTCCCTGTTTATTCCCAAACATGAAATAGCTGATGAGGGGTAAAGACCTGTCAACTGAAACAGAGAAATTCAATTTGTAATCAAAGCAAAAACCAAAAAAAAAAAGAAGCCTTCAGGCGATTGCTTGGAAATATCACTGAAATAAATACTACAGATTCACTGTACCCTCTGCTGCAAATGGTGAAGGAAATTGGCCAGCCGTGGTTTCATTGGTGAGTTTATTACCTAATGCCTGGTGGGTGAAAATAGAAGTTGTTACTGTTGCCAAGCAACGGCCTCGGGTTGATAACGGCCAGAGCGCGTGTGAGTCTCCTGCTAGAGGAGCATCTTGCAGCTCAGGGCAGCCTCATTTACCATGGTGCACCAGGATGCATAATTAGCAGCCAACTAGTTTTGCACTGGAGTTGTTAAGTATCTCCTCTAGTGTCATGAGACATCTTCAAGAATCAATGAACATAAAATGGACACAGATACGATAGCAATTCACTGACAAGCACAATGAATTAAAAAAAAATCACTGCGTTCAAGTATGTTCTGACCTTCAAAGTATCATAAAAGTAGGACTGACCCCTGTGGTTTTGTTAGCGCCAGTGGCTGGTTTGCTGCTGCTGGCTAAGGATCAACACGCCTAGGACCATTCTTGGTCACTGAGGCCAACTGGCATGAGACGTCCCTTGTCCTCGTATATACCTCTCCTATCTTCCAAAACTGGGCATTTGTCAGCAGGGAAACAGAAAATGGTGGTGGCCCTAGCTGACTACTAGAATCATAGAATCATTATAGTTAGAAAAGAATATTAAGATCATTGAGTCCAAATCCTTCAACACCATACCTGCTAAACCATGACCCTAAGTGCCTTATCTACATGTTTCTTGAACACTGTTCGGGAACCCTTTGGAGAAGGTTTGCTGGTCCAGCCAGAGTCACAGCTGGGTTGCCTTGACAAGTCAGCAGTGCACGCCAGTGACTTCCAGCATGCACCAGTGTTCCCCCACACTGATTTACTAGTACAGAGATTGTTTATGATACTTCTTCTAATCCAGTTAGTTAACCCATATTTCTAAATCAGTTCTCCAGTGGTGGAGACCCAAGGCCAGATGTGTCCATTTAAGATGATAGTTAGATCCCACTAATTTTAGCTTGAGCTGAGTAGAGCTGCTATCTTTAGAGCTGCTTTGCCTGATACCTGGTCAAGTATAGCAAGTCTGTTACCTCAACCAAAAAGCTTGCAAGGCATTGGGGATTTTTGAAATGGGAGCCTATCTGACCACAAGGCTCTCGCACTTGTGATCCTTTCTTTGGCAATAATGAATCATATGACCTTGGGAAAGTTATTTAATCTCTCTGCTTAGCCTCCTCATCCCAAATGGATATCTCATCGTCATGCTTTCAGGGTTCATTATTTAACAGATAGTACTGCTATTTAATCTTTGTATTATGCTAGCATCTGGAGGTCTCAGCTGAGAGGTAATATACAGATACAACGTGAAAGACAATTTCTTCTCCAAAGACCTGATATTGTAAACAGAAAAGCGGCATTGCAGGGTGATTTTCCTCAGATCACACAAGGGAATAGTAGCAAAGCAGTATCTCCACCTAATTTTGTGACTGCTAGGATATACAATTGATAGATCCTTTGTGTATATAAAGAATGGTATGTACTTTATGAGAAAGTATTTATGATGGCTCTGAGAAGATCAACAAGATAAGAGATCAATTGTCCAGAGGAAAGATAACGATAAAAACATCACATAAAGCAGATGGGTATAAATAACTTCTAAATATGTTTCTTCAAAATGCCTACTTCATTTTTTTTTTTTAAAAAAAAGAATTTTGTGAAACTTAGAATGTAGTCTCTGGATACATAACAGCATACTGGTTATATGCATTGGTACTCCTGAATGAAGTCGAATGATACTAAAACATTTTTTAAGTGAAAATTGGAGATTTTATGAAACTATTTTGAAAATTCATGTATGTTTTAACAGAAGCCATATACTAGAAAACATATTTGAAAAAATCATAAATGATCAATATATTTTGCCAGAACAATTTGCAAATGAGAATATTCAGATTGCCATTCAAAACAACTGTTTTAAACAGCATTTTGTTTAAGAATGGCTTTAAAAGCTGAAAATGGTTATAGAATATTTTATTTGAAAATGAATGAAGCATGGGACTTAAAAGAAACATTTTTTTCAATGTAAAATCCTTTTTCAAGTTTTTGTTTTCCTGAAAATAATTTGAGGCAGACCCACAAATATGCTACATTTTGAACTGGATGTATGTTATAAGATATTTGTTTTTGAGTTACACTTCACATTCCCAGGAAGCTTCTTTGAGGCTCAGATTGGTTTCACATTCAGACCTAGAGATGACCATTAATGGCTAACTGAAGAATTTACAGTCTTGGTTCCTAAAGACATCTCCAGTTAGGAGAGAATTTAAGCATGTGCTTAGAGTAAGGTGAAGGCTTTTAAAAGCTTTCCTGAGCTGGTCCAACTTCAAGCAAGATATTATCTTTTTGCATTATATGTCTCTAAATAATTTCTAATTCACATATTCAAATAAAACTGTGTTTCTTCTCTTTTTCTTTGTCGAACTATATCATGGCTTGTTCCCTGTGCTCAAGAATATGACATCTTCCTAGTAAAACCCCGGTATCTGAAAAGAGTCCTGAGATTGCTTGAAATCAAAATGGAAACCTTACATATCAGGGACTTTTGAATCCATCTCTGCCATTTGGAAAGCACTGACAGTGCTCTTTGATTGATGCAACTACTCTGTAGGGTAGCAATTAAGTTGTTAATAAAATTGTAAATGTAGACTGAGAGCAAACTCTTTTATTCCTCTGGATAACAAGTCCTTCGAAGTTTATGGTCTGGCAGTCGCTCATCTGGCATGGAGCATGCTTGGCAGGAGTCTGAATATGCCCATTAGACATAAAAAAAATTACCAATGTCATTCCACTGGCATGAAATAGGAGGGTCATAAAAGTAAGAATTTGCAACTTTGTTGAATCTTGGTTTTGGTTTCCTTTTATTAATGTGTTATTTGCTGCCCTACTTGGGGTACAGCAGACTTTACTGACTGCACTGAGAGATAAATAACAACATGAGCACCTTGTGATTAGACTGCAGCCCAGGATCCCTCTGCCTCCAGCAAAAGCACGTTTGTCTTTGAGTTGTTCACTTACCTTTTAGGGAACTGCTCACACTCAGAGAAAAGATTTCTTTGGGCAAATGTTTGGAGATTAGACAGAGAAGCAAAGCCCTAGAGCAGCATCTTTCTCAAAGCTGCAGAGAAGGCTACCGGCAAAAGCAAGACTCAGGTTTCACCTCAGGGTCCTGCTGATGTACTGCCCTTGGATCACGCTGTCTCCCAGGCTGATGGGGTTCAGTCTGGATACTTGGTTACTAATATAAAGACAAGCACAGAGAAGAGGGACAGAATAATCCTCAGGCATCCCTTATGCGGAATCTCAGTGCAAGAAAATAGCCAGGGACTCATTCTGAAAGTGCATTATTTTGATTAATCTGCATCCACTACCTTATTTAGGACTGTCTGATTTTATCGTGACGTTTCATTGTCGTCAAAGGCAATGTGTTCTGGGTGACAGTGTTCTGGGAAGTAAAGACCTGCCTGACGAAGGGCTGTTCTGAAAGAAAATGCCTCCCTGAACATTGACGCAGTTTGTTCACTTGGTATGTATTTTATTTTATCAGTCAAGGCCTCTGCATGCATTCACCGTGAGGGGGCAGGCCATCTGATCAAGGGTGAAATGGGGCATGTGGATGGACCAAGGTGGTTTTCTAGTATGAGCCTCACAGGCTCTGATGCTCTTGTGCAGAACGGCCTCTTTGCAGGACTCTGGCAAAGGCTGAAAATGAGCAATCGTTTTGCAGAGGTTCACATTATGCAATAGTTAACAGAGAGAATACAGGCAGTGAATAGAACCGCCCGATGTTGAGACTTCTTGGCTCTGAGTGATTACTGAGCAGCGCAAGAGCAGAGCTTTGCCCTTTGCAATGCCTGAGCTCTCCAGTCGCCTTTCCTGATTCCTCCACTTGATCCATTCAATGCAGTTTGGGAAATAACATTTTAGAACTTGGCTTTTCTTTTTTATTTTCTTGCTGTAAAGATACACAGGGAGACTCGGTAGAAAAGAAAGCAGCTGTGAGCCTGCATTATTTAACTGCATGAAGTGTTTTCAGATGCAGCTTATATCACTGCTTTGGGTACATGCAGGAATTGTGTGAAGAATATTCTACCCGTAGTATCAACATTTCAGCTGTTAGAGTATAGACTTTAGGGGACTGAAAACGAGCCATCAAAGCTGTTTTTGATAAGGATAATTTGGATTTTCTGATTTTTATGGGAGTTAGGGGGTGTCAGAAAGTCAAATGTCCCCTATTCTAAATGCTTGTGCCTCATATATTGTCTGGAGGTCTTGGGAAATTATAGACAGGTCTTCTGTTTCCATTATCTATATTATCCATAATAATTCTCTATTGCCAAGACCTCCTGTGATGAACCACTTCTTCGGAAAGGAATCTATGATGCATCACAGAGGCAGATGGAGCAGTACGGCAAAATGTGATGCAAAGTCATAAAGACGACAGCCTTATCAGTCGAAATAGCAGCCTTTCCTTATGAATGTGTCTGGGTTATCTGACCAAATATTCGGTGGGTTTAGGCAATTTTAAAGCAGGCATTTGAGTACCTGTTAAGCATCAAGTTGTTTAATCTTTGGGGAGAAAAACATTTTAATGGGTGAGCATTCATATAGTTCACTTCCATATTAAAAGTGCAAAGACAATCAAATCAAGTTCCCCCTTGACAGACGACATAGCTGACCCAACGCTAACACAGATGGAAATTGTTTCATGATGTTCCCCAGCGTGACCAGGCTGTAGATATGCTAACATGAATATCTCAGAATTTAACACTCACAGATATTGGTCATACCCAATTCAAACCTAAAACATATCTTTATGATGGTTCAGAACTTAGATATGCATTTTTCTATCCAAACTAATATACATTTTAAAACCATTCTAGGGGAGGCAAACTTAAATATAATGAGTAAAGTGGATTGCCTTATGGGTAGCATAATTTTAAAAGCCACACAAATGAAAAAAATGCATAGCCGTACCAAGAAATAAAAGGCTTCCATAAGTATCTTCAGTGTTCACAAATTAACTCGATTATTCATACTTTGATTTATTGAAGATTTTATTCCAAACATTTTCAAGGCTATAGCTAGAAGTTCCTATTTATTAAGTTTTGCTCCACCACCAAAATGTTCATGATCCATGCAATCTATATTAAAGTTACTTCACATTTGGCTTTACTGAAGTTTGAGCAGCAATACTAAATGCTTGTTCTTTTTAAATAATTAATTTATATGCCTGCCTTTCTAATTATCATATCATGCTGTGTGTCTCTGAATATACTGCAGCATGAGCTTCTACTAGGCTTTTGATAATATAAAGTATAGCTTTAAAATATTTCCCACTAATGCTCTGCAGAGATCATTCAACATTCAACAGAAATTTTTTTACAAGAACAAATGGAAGAATGGTTATTTATTGTACAAAAACACTGTGATGTGGAAAAGAAAAGTGACTTGTCTTAAATTTAAGATTAACTTTATCCCCTTAGCTTGAGCCTTTAATCTGTAGAAAAGCCTAGGGATTTATGAGCGTTAACAGACCTGAATTTTTTATTTCTCCTTCTTTCTCTTTACTTGTTCATTTTCTATCTGTGTGTCCCAATAGAACCTGAGAGCAATGATTGAAAGGCAAGATATGTTGATTTATTTGATATGTCTCTATTCTGCCACACAGGCAGCAGTACAGTTAAAACCAAGGTGATTGCTAATGACTTAACTGAAAGTAAAGTTCTGAAATGTGGAAGCACTGAGTTTGCAGCTGATAGCAATAACTAGTCACACACTAATACTGTATATGAATGCTAATAATCTTTTAGAGCTGTGTCAATCTATGACCCTAAGAGGTGATCCATTTCCTTTGGTGTTGAAGTTCCTGAATTTTTTCCTGTTATCAATATCACTAAAGATCATTTTTCTAAATGTTATATTCTGTTTAAAGGATAAAATATGCAATTAGAATTTCTCTGAATTACTGAATATTCTTTACAGAAAAACAGCCAGAAAAAAAAAAAAAAAAAAACCCAAACCAAACGAAACACTCACATTTGGGCTCACATTTTTTGGAAGGTGAATTTTGGTTTGAACTTTCTAGTGGAGGAAGGAAGTGGAGAAAGGTCTGCATGAGACACCTGCCTTAACTACTGGGCTGCTGGAAAAAAAAAAAAGAGAGCCTAGTATGTAAAAAATCCTACACTAACAACTGCATTGAAAAGATCTTTGAGATTATTTCAAAGCGATTTTTCCCAAGAGAGGACTTCAAGTTCACCATCCAACTTTAATTGAAGAGTTTAAGCTTCAAAGAAAAAGCGAGGATTTGGGCACTTCTATGCTTGGTGTTTACACTAAAAAAAAATTTTAAAAACCTCCCCATCTAGTAACTTTTTCTTTGATTGTTCAAAAACTGCGCTGATTTCCATATGATCATGGATAGAGGTTATGTCCTATCACTTGCATTCCAACTGAATTTTATGCCTAAAATTTCTATTTTGTGACATCTAATCTGTGGACACGTATAGGAATCTGGTCCAAGAGAGAGCATATGGTTGTTTGACCTTGCGAATTCACTGGAAGAAAAACTATAGATTATTCCACTAAATTCAGGGGAATTAAGGTGGTAGGATAACATTGTTGATAGAGCTGGACCAAGCCTTTCAAAATAAGTGCAACTAGCACCTGAGTCACTTAGGAAAACCAATTTAATAACTAATGAATATTTGAGAGAGACTTGATGCATGACTGTAAATGCACGGAAAATAGATTCACTTAAAACCAAATGGGAATATATAAATTAGGGGAGAAAAGAATTTAAAAAAAACAGAGGAAAGATAGTAATAAAGAAGTGCATCTTAAATTTAAAAAAGAAGATATCATTTTCCTGAAATATATTTTCACTCAGATCTCCTGAAGAGAGCTCTACAGAGCTCCTGCAAACTTCAGTTCATACTCTTTGATGACAGCCCCATAGTTGTACGGACAGAAGTCTACTCTTTTATTCAGATAAAACCAAGCACATTCTGGATAGCACTATGGAATACAGATGAACACGGGGCAAATAGAGTTTCTACCGTCATTCTCACATTTCACCAATTCCTCTTTTCCCCATAAAAAGAAAAAAAAAGTCTTAATTTCTGATTTTGCCATGTTTGATATTATACCATGTAAAAGATCAGAAAATTTAACTGTGGTTTGGATGGACTTAATATTCCTAAAACCACAGAAAAGAAATATCTGAAGAGCTATATTCACATATACTATGTGAGATGAACATAAAGTGATGATTAATTTGTTTTCAGGTATAGCTCTTCTGAAATGAATGCAGCTAAACCTCACCACAAAGTGGAAAAGGAGGAGAGACAAGGAAAGGAAAAAAGGAAAATAGAAGGAAAAGAAAGAGAAAGAAAGAGGGAAAGGGAAAATGAAAGGAAAAAAGGTAAGGGGGAAGGGAAAGAAAAAAGGGAGAAGGAGTAAGAAAGAACGCCTGTGCCAAATCAAACCAGAATAAAAGCAAGAAGGCGTTTTCTGTTATAGGCTCAGAGATGTTACTCTTGTAATTTCATTTGGCAGTGGGAAAGATAATTGTATTTTCAACTTTGAACCCTTGCCATTCATCTCTGTACTGTGACCTCAATAGCCTGTGTGATTGCCAGCCTGTTGAAGTACAAAGAGCAAAACAGTGGGAAATGACACAGCAGAAATCAAATTGCATGAGTCATTTTTTTTTTAATTTCCTTTATGTTCCATACATAATCCTGATGGCAGCAGAACTAAAGTTAATGAACAGTAGTAAAAGCATCTGCTGAAGCTGTGTCAGTAGATTCACCTCCCTGTTCACAACTGCAGCTCTGCAGAATTTGCCCAAGGTCTCTTTGAACAAGTTTTTAAATGAAATGAAAAGTATCAAGATTATACAGCTCTTGAAGGAACCATATAGGGGCATAGTACCATATATAAGTGCTGACATTTCCTCGTTATTAACTACAATGGCACGGATAAAATATTTGGACTTTCAGGGGGTTTTCCTCTCAGGTGACTATAAAATATTTACGAGGTTGAGCAAAGTGAGCAACCGGAGCATTGTGAAATTCCCTCTGATTCGTCCACTGTGCCTTTTACCCAGATTACTAAGGGCAAGTATCACCTTTCCCCACCTCGGGGGGGCCCAGACTTTCAAAAGTAAGAGAGAAAAGCCCCATCAGATTAGTTTCTAGGCTTTGCAGCAGGAGGCATTACTTGTACATAATTGCTCGATTACATTATTCATGGGCTAAGAGCAAAGTGCTTAGGCGAAAGAAAGTGACAAGGGCTAAGGCACTACAGGGAAAGTATTGAAGAGTCGACTCAATGAAATACTTTATAATAACTTATGAAAAATTAATTTCCTGAAAGAGGAAATAGCAAGAATCCACTTAATTTGTGTGTGTTGGTATTGTCATGTGCAATCTATGTAAGGAAGACCATGGGGAAGCAATTGCTTTCTCATGAGGATCACATGAGGAAGGGTAAGTTTTTGTTTCTGTTTTAATTTCAGCTCTTGCTCCTGGAAATTAAGCAGTGCAGGCACTCTAATAGGCTAAATTCCCAGAAATGCTCCACTTGAGTGATCTCGTTTCTCCCTCGTGTGAATGCAAACAGTGATACCCAGCAGGGTAGCAGGATGCTGAGCCCGGGGTCAGGGGTTCTCGTTTATTCTCAGCTTTGTCCATCAAGTTCCTTAGGCCTAAATCCTTAAATAAGAAACCTAAATCCAATGAGCATTGCCTAACTCTCACTCACTTGGGGAGCTGGATGTCTAAAAACATTGGCTTTGGGAAAGCTGCTTACCCACCTCTGCCTTGATTTTCCAGTCTGTCAAATAAAGATAATTAAATGTCTTCTCCTAGACAAACATACCTGGAACTAGGATTTTTAATGGGATGTAAGCTATTAGGGGCAGATTCGGTAAAGATTTGGATGCTTAAAGCAGCTGAGGTCTAACACAAGTATCTGTGTTAAAGAGCTGTGACCTTGAATCCTCCCTTTAGTTGCTACTTATTCCTCAAGGCAATTGATACCCTAGACACCCACTTAAAGTCTGCCAGGCACACGGAGCTCTCCTTCAGATTATGCCCAGAAGCACCTCAGGTCTGACAGTTCTGTAAAATGGCACTCCCATCATAACGAAATTCATCATGGTCCAAAAAGCAGATTTATGTATTTCTTCTCTGGGGCTCTGACTATAGGCATATATTGTTGTATTCCACATAAAATATACCCTCTATTTTGACTAAGTTCTTAATATTTTATGTACACTTGAACAAAAAATGCAGAACACATCTTGACCTTAGAGAATTTTTTAATCTGATACTTACAGAGGTGGTGAATACAGAGACTGGATCTGGGCTACTCACTCTCTGAGTACTATTACCAGCAGGTTCAAACGCTAACTACCAGCAAGAATAATATGGTAGAAGTTGGCTAATAGAACAGTGGTCTCAGCCCCTCTACCCTTGATTAGAAAGCAATATGAATTTTTAGCTAGCTGGCCATATTCATACTGCTTATTGTTTGTATTCACAGCTTGGAATGATGATCAGGTCAAAGCCAGCTCTAGTTAGGCTGCTGGCTCAAAGAGGCTCCTCCAGCCTTGCCAGATAATAAAGCAGAATGAGCTTGGTCTAAAGACAGGCTATGTGTAGTCTTGCTCTGTGCCATGTAAGGAAGGAAAAAGCTGCAATTCCATGCTTTGGTAATTCTGGCAGGGTCAGGGACAGATTAGCGCCATCCTTTCTTCAGTGTCAGTACTGAACTACCCCTAAGGCAACAGAATAAGAGAGGAGAATATTGTCACTGCCCATGCATTTTATAAAAAATTCTATCCAAGACCACTGTAGTGTACCTTTTCTTCCTACAGACTTCATAAGGAGCTGAAAAACATACTCAGTGATCTCTAGTTCAGCATCAATAAGGACAAAGCCTCAGAAAGGCCAAAACAAAACTCTATTGCCTGACAAACCATGAGTATCAACTTGAAGCCTGTCTTTGATTCTTATATGCTTTAGTTTCCTTTAAAGATTAAGGCTTTCTTCCTATAAATACCACAAAAGTAACTAAGAACAGTGCATTGAATATAATACAAATTATAAGTACTGTAAAGTCTTAAGACTCTCAGTTATGAAAACAAGAAGCAAATTTATCTGTGTCATGGCAGCACTTGATCTGAAGACTAAATATTGCTTTAGTAGGTGCCAAAACACTAACATCAAGCACAGGTGTGCAATGCAGTGCTCTGCTGGATGGCAGAACTTGCTTAAAAAGGAAGGTTTTGATGAGCAGCTATGCTATGCTGTCTGTTGTGACGTTTGGGGTCACAACAGCACACTGTGGAGATGTGGACACACAGACCACCTACCTGCTAATTCGCAGGCTCCTGGGAATGCAGCCAACCTCCAGCATAGGTCAGAACAGTCTTGCAGTTGCTCAAAAATGCAATGTGGCCTCTGTTTGCCATAGATGGAAGGTCACTACAGGAGAGAAGGTGACTGACATATGAGGAGTTATCGCGCCATCCCTGCAGAGGTCAGAGATCCCCAACTCTCCAGTCTCCATGCTGCTAATCTCTGCAAACAAAATGTTTCATGCAGCAGCCTGGAAATCATAATGTCAATGACATTTTTCTTCTAAAGGTCAGAAATGGTTGCATTTGGCTTGCAACTTAGTCCAAAATTCAAACAGATTCTTAATGTAAAGGAACAAGTGCCACTTTACTAAACTGGAACCAGCTAGTGTTTACTGAACCATAGGAATAATAAATATTGGATCATTACTTCCATTTTATAACCCTTTTCATCCAGGATTTTCTGTATGCTGTATAAGCATTCATTAACTGAAGCCGTATGTTAGCACTGAGTTATAGCTATTTTACAGATAGACGATTGTCACCAAGAGGCTAAACAACTGGGTTATTTTCACAAAGGGAATCACTGCAGAACTAGTGATGAAAAGATGCCAGAAATTATTGTACCATGCACTTCTAAGTCATTGTGCACCATTGAAAAATCGGTAATAAATGCTTGCCTTCCCAGATTCTGAGCCATGTTGCCCTTCCCTGAAAGTAATGTGGCAGTACCCAGTCATTAATAGCTGTATGGTCTCTTGCAATTCATAGACCCATAGGAGAATATGACTGTAAAGGACATCAAGAGGACATTTAGCCTATTTCCTGGGATTAGTCATTCCTGAGACATTTGTTAGGATGTGCTGTTTTGCAACAGTATGATGTCCTTAAAGACCTCTAATGTTAGAGATTCCTTGACCTCCCTCTGTAAAATCTTTGCATTGATTTTCTATCTCTATCTTTGCAGTACTTTCAATAAAGGCTGACCTGCATTTTTCTTGGCGTAGTTTATTCCTGTTGCCTCTTTTTCTATGCAGTGGCCAAGACCACCAGATGTTTTTCTTCTCTTCAAAACAACCACTTACCTATTTGAAAACTCTTACCTTATTCCTTAATTTCTGACCGTTCCCATTTCTCTGGAATGCTCTCAAGCTTGCCTGCAATGTTCTTAAAGGTTACCACCTGAAACCTGGGCATAGCTGAGAGATGCCTGACCACTACCTGTACTTCACAATAAGCCCTCTGTTTAGCTGTAGAACTTCTACTTCTACAGTTGTTTGTTATCTTGAATTCCCATAGTTGATAATTCCTATCTGAGATTTGCATTTATCTCTTTAGAGTTTCACCTCATTCTTCTCAGGCCATTCCTCCAACCTGTCAAGATGATTTTTGAATTCAATCTGACCTTCTGATTTATTTGCAGTCTTTCCTAGCTTCATGTCATCTGGAAATTTTTTATTCCATAACTCAGGTCATATTGCATAGACTTCTATGAGCCCTGAGAAGAGTAAAAGAAATCAGCAGATAATTCAACAAAAGCCTGTACGCCTACATACTCCTAAACTACAGAAAAGAGTTTTCTTTGATTTTTTCTAAATATATCTGAGGGTTCTTAGGTTTTGGTACTCTTATTAAAACTTCAATTGTTTTATCACTGCAATATTTCTCATATTAACCATTTCTATTACTGTTTTTGTAAAAACGTGTTGCAAGATAGAGATGTCAAATGAAGAATGGTACCACTCGTATTGTATAGCATTTTTATGTTATATTAGACTGTGTAAATCACTAATACAATGCAAATGCCGTTAATATGACAGAGATTATCCGAAACTGCTGACACCAGCAGTCCCCAAGGGAAAATTTCTCTGTGATCAGCTTTAGATGGGCCTTTCTCAGAAGCTTTTATGTAGCCTCCCACTCATGCAGGTCAGGGCATCTGCCAAAAGAGTGTTTTCCTTGCTGTTTATGTAGCGACCAGCAAGTGACCATTTAGCTTGGAGGCAAGAACGTAAATCCTAATATGTTTGATTTGCCATGCCACAGCGGCACCTTTTCCATCAGAAAAACAAAGCTCTTTTCTAGTTCAGCTTACTCAGCAGGGGTTGTAAAGCTGGATAATCCCATGAGTTTCAGCTGCTAAACCTGCTGCAGATATTTAATATAACATGACAGAACGGTGGTTCTTTATTTCTTTGACACTTAAAAAAATATCTCAGGTCACTTACTTACTCCTCATGAAACAAAACTTATAGTAACATTTAATGGTATCTTTGACCCAGACCTTCACAATTTATGTTCACGAGCAATCTGAAATTACCTGGGAAGCAAGGATTTTAATTGAGGTTATATAATAATATTTGCCTTGGCTCTGATAAAAGGCATCATGAAAACCACTCAGGTCTTTAAAAAGATCTTTAATATGAGAAGCAGCAGATGACAGAAAAATACTTTTTTTGATTAAATAGATCTAGTTTTCTTTATAATTCCACTTACTATTATTTATCTACATGAATGACTATCTAAAAGTGATTGCTAACTCTTTTTTCACATCCTGAATTACCCATCATAAACTGAATTGAATGTGTTTTTTTTAACATGTTGAATTCTACATGGTGTCTTGTACCACCTTTGCCAGAGCAAGCCAGCAGAGTATTCAGTGACAACCCAAAACTGCTACACAAGATGCACTCTGTTGTACTCACCCAAAACTGCTACACAAGATGCACTCTCTCTGTTGTACTCGTCACATGGTAGGTTTTTTTGTCTGTTTGTTTTGTTTTGTTTTTTGTCATTAATATGTTCAGTGATCTCTATAAGGAGTTCCAAAGTCAGTAAAGAAAATGCCTTCTGGATTACAATATTTTGACTTCCTGACATGCTGCAGATTGAGAAGCTATGGGGTGCTGAATTTTTAAGAGAAAATTTTGAAGTCTTCACAAAAATAAAAACCTTCATTTCAGATGTTGTCTATCTTTAATGAGGGCATTTTTCCACAGAGCAATATATTTTGTTTTCTGCAACATATTTGGCTGTATTAGTATTTTGATGTTAGCACCATTTTTAGTACAATGGCAGATCTCTTTAAACTACTCAAAGTAATAGCAACTAAGATTTGTGGATTGACTTGATCCTAAGAAAACCTGAATATGTTGCTGAGAAGGGGCACTGACATTTACCAGCATGTTTTCCTCTTTCACATTTTCAATATAACCTCAAGCAAGATAGTAAACAGCCAACTGAAAGACCCAGTGCAAATAAATACAGCAGTCAGAGAGGAGGAGGGAACCATTAATACCCTGTTTAATATTTATGAAAAGGAACTCTGGGCCCAAAAGGACTTAATTTCACTATTTCCTCCTAGTAGCATTCTCCATGATGGGTGGAATTCTTCATGTTCCTTTTGTTCCCTCTTCCCTGTTACCTAAATCTCTCTCTGTAATGGCCCATATTCCAAGGTCCATGCAGACCAGATACCCTGTGTAAATTAACTAATAAGTTTGGAGCGTCTTTCTTGGTATTCCAGGGCATGTTGTAACCACCACAAAAAAGGACATTGAAAACAGGCTTGGAAGCAAATACATTCAGGCTGGCTCCTATGTGGTTAAGCCACTTTATATTCTTGATATTCTCTTCTCAAATCCCTCAAGGGTCAGTCAGCAGAAGAACGAGTGTGGGAGAATTCTTTTAGAGATTTGTTGTTGTTATTGTATGTGTCATAAGTCATCAAAAGCAAAATGAATTTGTCAGCCTAAAACAGAAATGAAAAATGTATCTTGCATTCATGCAGTGAAGAATCATTTGGGAAAGAACTGAGAGAAGTAAAGTTTGATTGTGATTCTTAGAGGCTTAGAAGTATAAGGACTTTGAAACTGGCTACAAGGAAAAATAATAAGCACTTTCAAACATACTCCCTGCCTTCTATTCTGTCAAGATATATACCAACTTAGACATTTTTTCCACCTTTTGAATAGTAGTCTAATATTACTGGGCCAAACTGAGATTGAGTGATCTCTCTTCTTTAAACCTTCACAATATAAATTCAGCAGTACAAACCCACTCTTCACTTTGACCCATGAAGAAACACCAGCACCTCCCTCATTTCCACAAGAGTCAACAGCTGGTGTATGGCAAATCATCTATATTGCGAATAAAACCAAGAGTATTTAATATATCTATTCAGAGATGCCATGTTAGTGGTACGATAACTTGTAATAACAAGTTAATAACAAGGCAATGCTATTATTGACTTCTCTGCTTTTTCTCTTATAGGAGTAATATTTAAAAAAAATCTCAAGATTATCAGAAAGTGCAGAGGTTTTTCAACATTTTTATATTTACTGCAATTTTGTTCAGAAATCTAAAACTTTTGCCCCTAAAAACCAGCCACCAAACCAAACTGACTATTTAATTGAAATTGCAAGGTGGTGCTGGTTGTGCATTGTAGTCAAGTTGCTTCACTGACCTGTTTTGCCATACAGGCTGGCCTTTTGCATGGGATCATTCTCTGGTCTCTGAGAGGGCACTCTGGACCCCATAACCATGGATGTTTGGACTTCATGTTGAATGCCAGCTGCTGCTGCACAGAGGATACTGTGTTCAGTTAAACAGTCAGGCTTCTAGAGGAGAAGGAAAGGTATGAGGAAAGTCTGTGAAAACACAGTAGTGCCCCTAAATCAAAATATCTTTGCTTCCAGGCTTTCTGTTTTTCTGTGAAATATTGGCACTTTGTTTAGGCAACAGACACTTCCCATGGAGAAAAAAAAAAAAAAAAAAAAGTTTGCTCAGCTGAAAGCTTAATCTGCTTTTGAAAAGGGGGTAAGTCAATTGAAATTTCATCCAAAAATGTGTTGATTAAAAATGATGGAAAAACTCCAAATCTTATGACTCTTGGCATCATTTTCAGTTCAGGATAGTGAGAAATAATTTGGGAAAGCACTGAGGAAAAAAACTTTAAGTGCTGAGCAAGCGTAAGAAGATGAGAATAAGAGAAAATAGTGTGCTTTTCCAAAATCCAAGCTGTCTGTTACCTGTTATGCGAATGCAATGCATGCCTTCAAATAAAGAATTATCTGAAATACAGAAAATTTGAATATTAATGATTCTCCCTACTAGCTCTGACTAATCATAAATCTGGAGGTCCAGGGACTCATTTTCCTTTCCTTACGCTTTGTGACCTGAAAATTGGACTTCATAAAATGCTATTGATAAGATAGATAATAAATGAGAAGAATATCAAATGTACCTCAGTTGAAGGAGTTAGTTACCTTGGGGATTGTGCTAGTCTGATTGTGGGAAGGGGTGAGTGGGAGAGGGGGTCTTATCCAGCCATGAAGATTGCCCCTTTGCACAAGCTTGTTCCTTGTTATGGGTTAAAGGACAGGACACACTGAAGAGATCTTGTTGAGACGAGGTGTAGAAGGAGAACAGAGCAGATGGAGATGGAGAACAGAGCTGAGGCAACAATTTTGAAGAGCTATAAGGATGTAAGCTGAAGTAACCAAGAACTTGTGGAGGGACACCACTAAAAACTCCTAAACCACTAAACCCAAATGTGAGCTGTGGACCCTTGGGCAAGGAATGGTGGTAGACACAGACATAGTTCTGTACCTAGCATTTAGGTGAACTTGGACTACTCTGGATATTAAGCGCTAAACTATATTAGATAAAGTATCATGGTACAGAGAGAGAGAGTATCTTCCAGGCAATTCACGCTCATGATCCGTGGACCTTTCTACCAAACTATCCTCCAAAGCAAAAGAAGAACTACTTAATCTGACATATGCTTGACACAGGATGGTGAGATCTGCTTTTTTCCCTGATAAAATATAAAGCCATGTGAAAGCCTGCATGTCCCTTTGATAAATGTGCATCTTTGCCCATTTCACCTGCCTTCTGTCCTTGGTCTTCTGATCTGTTCCTCTGGGCATGTTTCTTACTTTCCAGCTAGCTGAGCAACTGCAAACAGGTCCAACCAGGTATCTGTATCCAGCAAGGCCCTACAATAAAAGAGGAATGCTTACTATGGAAATCTAGCATCTCTTTCCTTTCCTCCCACGGGAAATAGGTAGCATCTCAAGTAGAGATACAGAAGATATGCCTTCAGTTACGATCCACTGTTAACACGTTGACTCTGATAGCTGGTGATCATACTGCTATCTTTATATTCATGCAGAAGACTCATCTCTAGCTTTATAAAAGAATGCAGAGAACTTTCTTTCTAGTCATGTAATATCCTAAGATATTAGATTTTAAAAGCATTCTTCATTAATTAGGGCTAAATCTACAAATCTATAAAATCAAAGTCTCCAATTGATTTCAGCAGGGGTGAATCAGTGGATAAGTAATATCCAAAGGTTAATACTTTGGTTATGATGTCTGTCTGTCTTTGTGATCTGTGCATTTGCTCTCCTGGTAATGAAAGAATCTAGATAAATAAGTGTGAGGAAAGCAAGAACATTTTAAGAACACTATTTATGCTATCTTTTGTTTCGCTATGAAATATCTGTCATATACCAACTGATGAATACCTCAGGCAATCCGAGCTCCCACTGATAATATCTTTGCACAGAACTCCACTATTGTGTAGTCTCCTTTTCTCTGCTTAACGCTATTTAATGTGAATTTTCTGCTGAAAAAGCATGTGGGTATTCTAGATAAAAAGGAATTGTTGCAAACTTGCCGAACAGTCAAACTGAATCTTTGGCTGTTCCTGAATCTAATAGTCATATCAGACACTTCTGCTTTGCATTTTATATATCACGCCTTTCTATGTTTCCCTAATCAGTTTCTGCAGTGTGGCATATCTGTAAAATACCAATATTTTACAGAGCGCTGCCCCTCACTATGCTATGCCTAGAATTTCTTCACTACTACAATAAATATCATACAATACTGAAAAAGTATGAATGTCTGCAATTTTAATTTGAATATCTAAAATTATCTGCTACTCAAAATAAATATAAATATGACATTCTGTGCTGTAAGCAGTTTACATTGCACACTGGTACGGAAGTGCAAACTTTGACTTCATCTAGCAATGACCACTTAGTTAAGAGACAAAAGAAAGTCTGTCTGAAGAGATCTCTCTATGAAATCCAAAGTGACAAAACTGGAATGTGTCTGGGATTTTTCACCTTGCTTGCTTCTGCTCAGTGCATTGCTTCTACTGATTAATGTGTGGTTCTTCAAAGCCTAAAAGATATATGGTATGACAGGTAGACATTTTTCCTATAGCCCTGAACTTTGTTC
Source organism: Tinamus guttatus (assembly GCF_000705375.1). Next base: position 248,180 of record NW_010578145.1, on the reverse strand, counting down.
TTTAAGATTTTCTTGAAGAAACAGTAAATTAAGCAGGCCTTTCTTTTGCAGAGAACTTTTGCATGCACTTTTTTTCTTTTTTTTCTTTTTTTTCAGACAGATGAGAAATGTTATATTATTCTAATATATATTTTTTAGATACACCTGAATCACAAACAGCTTGGAGATGAGCTGTCATGCGGTACACAGAAATGAAATATAGCATTTCTTTCAGCAACAACACCACACAAAAACTTGTTTTGAAAACAGTAAAGCAGTGGTTACTTTGGATTTGTTTTCAGATGGAACAACCATGCAAAACCCAAGGAAAATGTAGTTCTTTACTTCTGGCTGAGGGATGCAAACAGCACATTACCACAAGAAGTCAAACTACATAGCTGAATTATAACTTAGGGTCCATAGCAACATAGTTTGTAAACCCAGTTCAACACCTGTGTCTTTGATACTGAAGTGAAATCACCTACAACCATTGGTAGTTCAAGGAGATATTCACTTTGACCGCCTAGACGGTCGGGGCAGCAAACGTTGCAGGGGAAGAGCTCTCTGGCTCTCCTTGCTCAGGAGGGTATTCTGCACACTGTTCTGCTGTCTGCTCAACGGTGTAAAGCAAAACAAAAATCATTGCAGATTCTCTTTCACAGGCGTTCACATTATCATCTCTCGAAGCTGATAAGTGCAAACAGTAGTGTACAAATGGAGGTGCCATGTATGTAGTGATTATGTAATATGTATCTACACAGTTCATATTAGCATCAGCGTGAGAATCTTATCAGCCCAGGCTGCTTTGTAAATGAATGCTGCCAGGCTGCTGGAATTATCTGCACTCGGATACTCATTTTTAGATTTTTCATCATGGCTGAAGACAGTTCCACTTGATCTCAGCAAAGTTATTTTAAAATCTGATATTTTGCCAATGTTTCTTTTTAAAGGATCGCATCAAGTGTGACTCATTACTCCTGGATTTCATTTGTCAGGGCACCCAAGTAGTCTAGCTTTCACATTCCCAATGGCCGTCATCTGTTTGTTAACAACTAAATGGCTAAAGCGTGGGTATGTATTATTCCTGTGTTTTCTTACAGAGAAAGAACTTTTGCTGGAAACAAAACATTAAAACAAAAGCTAGAAGGGTATGATAATCCATAGCTTTTAAAGACAAATGGTTAATGATTGAAAATATTTTTGTATGTTAGTTTACTATTAGTCCTAGGGGCTTGATTCTTTTAATTTCTTTCCTCTTATACTATATATTGCTTGTGTTAAAATATGGTCTTATACTACTGACAGTCTGTGCTAAAGTATAATTTCTAACAGAAATCAATATGCCAATTCCAAATATGTCAGTTGATTTCCACAATAGGTTCCTGAGTCATGAAAGTAGCAAAGAATCTGCCTAAATATAAGTATGTGAATGATTGCATATATTCGGCCATCCATTTAAGCAAGCAAAGATGGTTCCGTTGGCTACCCAATAGTCCTGGTGTCAGGTAAATACTTGGGTACTCACCTGTTAGGGCCTGAATCATTATAAAATTGAACTGAAGAAACTGTTTGACTAGCTGATGGGGAGTCTGAACCATGTAATTATAAGATCATGCACAGCTAGGATGGAATTCATTAGTCAACATAACAGAATTACCCTTCAATAAGGCACAAAGAGGAATATCTATGTTGCTCCATGCAAGAAGTGTTCTTGAATCTAGGCATCTCACTTCTGCAGTACAGTGCTGTAACTACTTTTTTTTTTTCTGTTAGCAGTGAATTATTATGATGGTGATAATATATAGTTACTCAAAACAATTTTATGTTATACTCAGTTCAGTAGAAGAAATTTCTGCTACTATCTTAAAAAAAAAAGTAATCTAAAATCTTTAAAGCCATAAAAAATTCACCTTTATTGAAAGATCCCCCTGTAAACTGCTGCATGAATAAGACTACCAGCACCTGCCAAAAAGAGATTAAAACATTAAAATTCTTACAGCAGCCCTTAGGCTATTATTTTTTTTTCATATAAGCGATATACCTTGATAATTTTTGCTACTAACTTGTAGCAACATTAGGTCTACTAATGTGAATTATGATGAGTTCATTTTGAATTGCTATGGATGTAATATAGATGAGAGTCATTTTGAAAAACAAACAGGGACATCTTCTAAGGTCTGAAAGGCCAGCCACTGCTGTGAAGAGGCAATTGTAGGTGCATGTGCAACTACATCTGCAGCACATCTGTTGGATAGAACTCGTAATGAACCAGGCAAGCAGAAATTCCATTGTAGCATGGCAATGAATTATGGTTACTATTACCATAAATGTGCATGGTCCAGCCAGATAAAGCCATGCTTTCTGTCTTGAAGATGTAACATTTCAAGATGACATATAATTGTGCTAGATGGAGGAAAGGACAAATAAAAGAACAGCAATACTAGCTAGTTTGTTAAATAACTTTATTTGTGCTGACAATTAAGAATTGCCATTACAACTTTGGTAACATTATATGAAAAGGTCTCATACTTCACCTATACTAAAGTTTTGTGAAAAGAGCCTACTCTGTATTGTGTGCACTTAAACTGCTTCACCATTCATTATACAAGCTAACATATAATTATAACGCTAACATTTGGAAGTTAAAGTCCATACTGTTGCTAGTGGCTGCAGGTTTTCATCTTCATCAGACAGCAGCTGTCAGTCTGGAGCCATTCTGCATGGCTTTGGAGTTAGCCGAATGTGTGAATCTCAAATGCCAAAAATATTCCTGCATATCAACATGCTGGTACCTCTACAGCCTCTGTGACAGCCTGAGAGGGCACTCTGCAGGCAAACTGAGCATGTGGCATTTGTCTTTTCCCTTACATCTAGGTGTACTTTTCAAGCATGCTGGTAATCTTCCAAGCCTCTGGACTTCTCAAATTCTCTGTCCTCCAAGGGTATATTGCCAAATCATTGTCTAAACAGAGGGTGTATCAGATGTCCTAAGATGCTCTGTGGAGTTCTGTGTTGTGGTGTAGCTGTAACTAAGTTACCTGTATGGGAAACCATTTTACATCAGCTACTGAGAATGAGAAGAGAGCTTGAATCTTCTTAATTCTCCCAGGAAATCCCTGTCTCACGAAAATGCCCTTAACTTCCCCTGTAAGGCAGCTGGTGTGGTTTCCAGCATGTCATTTTTAGTTAGAAGAGTTGATAAGTGTGTTTCTAACATCCTTCCTCCAAGTCACCACTGACCAGCTGGGCAGTGTGGCCCATGGGTAGCACGGCACTAGGATTCATGGGCTTTAAATGTGCTGCCTGACAGTAGTGCATTTTCTTCTGCTGAGTGACCTTGAACAAATGATTTCTTCAGCTATAATCTGAGGAAAATGATTCAGACTTCAATTTAAAACACTTCAACATCTATGCTTGAAAAGCTCTGTAAAAGAGCCAGCTATTATTAAATGTGGTGTTATGATCTGTACCAGGTCCCCCTGTTTCTGCATCTATTGTTCTTTATCTTCAGCTCTCCTTTTGTCCTCGCTCCTTTGCCTCCCACAAACCCATTCCCATAATCAACCTTCATGAAACTGCACTCAGAATAAGCCCCTCCAGTAGTCTGAAATAACTGTTCCAGTTTAATGCAAGTGAAGAGACAGAGAACAGATCAATAAGCAATCTGACGAAAATGTTGCCCAGTTATCCAAAATGATCACATAAACTTACAAATAATCCCTGTGTCCTGGTCCTTCCACAGTCCTTCCTCTTTTCCTCCTTGCCGTTTTGCTATTGTTCTTACGTGACATGCTATATCTGCTTTAGTGCAAATGCTTTTATAGGAAAGGTCTGTATCTTTTTTTGTGTCTCCCAAATAAATATAGGAATGAACATTACATTTGAAATATTTTCAAAAGAACACTTTGATGACTTACTGTTTTGCATCTTTGTAAACATTTTGTTTTCTCTCCCTCAGGGAATCAACTGCCTGCTTTGGATCTTTTGTCACTGATTCTTTCTAAGTGTTCCTGATTTCTCTGTCACAAAACTGAGATGGGTGCTTTTAAAAGCATTCGCCTCATGCTCATTTATTTCTTGCAAAGTCATATCACCCCAGGGCTGATTCTCTTGCCTTTTTCAAACAGTTGCTCCCACTACATGGTGCTACTGTAATTTACTTCTGCTCTGCTCTCTGCAGAGAATATTTTTTCCTTTGGGAATGACACTTTCTGAAGTAATCTGAAGGTGGTATTTATAACAGCACAGGAAGAAGCAAGGATCCCTATGGCATCATATGCTGCCCCTGACAGCAGCAGCAGCAGCCAGGAAAGAGCCTGAGAGCAGGGAGAGCTCCAGGGGTTCCTCTACTGGGACCCCTCTGCAGATCAGGTCTTCCAGAGCTGGAGGATGCATCCACATTATTGTATTTACCAACCCTCAATAGGCATGAGTTTCTCTAAATGTTTCTTGAACTCGTTTATAATTTTGGCTTCCACAGCATTTTGTGGCAATGGGGTTTGCAGGCTAATTTTACATTACATGGAGAAGTACTTGTGTTAAGTACTTGTGTCTGATCTCTTCTTTTGGTGTCTCCATGTTCATGTCTTGTGAGACAGAATACCAAACATCCAAACATTCCTTTCCTTTCTCCTTGCATTTCATCATCTTACAAACTGCAAGATCTTTTTTTCAATGATGAAAAGTGATATTCTGCTGAATATCTCTTTTGACAGAGCACATTTCCAACCCCTGATCTTCCTTACTGCCCTTTTTTGTACTTTTCCTTTCTGAGCTGGGATGACCACAGTCATGATTATCATTTAAAACTATGATTTTGTGCAGTGATATAACAATGTTTTCTTTTCCCCTCTCTATTCCTTGCCTGACAATTTCTAATATACTAGCATTTTTTGACGGCCATTAACCCCAGAGCTGACATCGTCAAAGGAAAATCCACAAGACTCCTGCAGTCCAAGAGATGAGAGTTATTAAATAGCATAGACTGCATGTAATTTGTGTTCCCATGTGCTCTCCCTCTCTCTCTCTGTTGCCCTTACTACCTGTCCTACCGCCTTAAAATTAAGGTTGCAGTTTCTGAGTCTTTAGATTGAAGTGTTAAAAATACCATTTCTGATGCAAATAGTAATGGAAAGGGTGCTGTAGAGCTTCATGTTGTATGTTTATATAAAGGTCATGAGTTGTATGAATAATAATCTATGAACTATAGGAGTCTTACTCTGTAATCTAACTAGATGTACTAGTTAGTGAACCTACATAGTATGTTTCAGCTAACCGTCCTCCTCAGAAGCTTTCATTTGATCCACAGAAGTTAGTCTTTCTTATCTCTTCCTGCTTTCTCCATTTTTTCTTTTGGGTCTCAATTTCCAGCACCAAAAAAAAAGTTCAAAGTAAAATTCGGCCCAAATAACCAGCTTTCTGGTGAGCCTTGTGAAACCCTGCCAAGCCCACCCTGAATGCTGGACCTCTTTGGGAAGACCCAACTAGTTCTCCCAGCTCTTTTGTGAGTGTTCAAAAAATTTGCCATGGGGTATCTGTCTGCAGCAAAGAACGGAAGGAAGGAGAGTGTGATAAATCCTCAGTTGTTTTCCCTCCTTGACCACATGGGGATATTGGCTTAATTGTATTGAAAACTGAATTAGAATTCAGAAAAAAAAAATCTAAACTATTAGTACAGGACTGGAATAAGCTAACTCAGAAATTGGTGGAAACCTTCCATGGGGAATCTCTATGCACATGCATCTCTCAGAGATGATTCATTTATATTTATCCTACCTCAGTGCAAAGCAGTAGGTTGGTCATGAGGAGGTCCGTCTCTGTTCTGCCATTCCTAGAAATACAAATTAGAACTGACGATACTGCTTGACCAAGCCATAGTTCCCATCCACATTGTATTTGACTGCAATTGGTTTAACAATATCAGAAAAACACTCCTGCCCATATTTTTAAATAGGCAGGCTTCAGAAATCTGCCGGTAAAATAAAGCCTGAAAGAGAGCATTCCATCTGGGCTAACCTTTTTTCCCATATGTCAGTCCCTGTGAAATGTTTTATGTATGTATTCTTTGGAAATCATCTAGCAGAAACAGCTGTGTGTGCTGCCCACCTGCTAAAGCCTACAATCTAGTGTTATTTCAATTAGATTTGATTGCAGGAAAAGTTTATGAAACAGCTATCAATGATTTCATGCCATCTGGCTTCCGCTATTCTCCTGTTTAGAGAAACCCTGTGTTTACATTGATTGGCCTTCTATATATACAAGCATGATTGAGTTTCATTATTCTTTTTATTTGTCTGATGGCAGTGTGCTTGGTGCTGTACAAACTTACAATGGAAGAGAAGCTGTCAAAGATTTCAAGCTGTGCAGTTCTGCTCTGACACACATGAGGCTCAGGCTGAGCATGCAGCAAAAGGAAAATTGTACTTAAAAAAAAAAGCACGCAGGTTTATTAATTCTAATACAAAGTTTCCACTGACAAAAACACTTTACTTTGGGTTTAGCCATCTAAAAGCTAAGTTCTAGAGCAAGAAAATTCTCCCCTGCCAGCATCAGCGGAAAGACAGAAAGTTTATGAAGAAGAGTAATCCCATACAAAGACATGTATCAAGAGGGCTGAATTGCCTCTGGAGGCACTTTCTTCTCTCCATTAATTATCATGGAAGCTTGGACACCCATCCAACCTCAAGAAGGTTACCCTCTGGATGACTAAAATCAGATGGGGTGAGTGCTCCCTTGACCAGTATCATCTTTGACTACTTGCAAACGCTCACAATACTAAAACAAATGTTTGTGTATATGTGTGTGTGTATACATATGCAAACCAATGAAAATATTTTTATATATTGCTTAAGAAATACTCTTCCATGAAGCATTTTTGTTTTAGTAACTTCTAAAAGCTCTTTCTCCTCTCAGATGGAACTTACACACACTTTTAAACACTTTAAAAACACAAACTATTTTTTTTCCCTTATCTCCCGAAACTCTTGATGTTTCACTTGTCTGTAAGAATTTGGTATGTAGAAGTCGATCTGAAGCTGAGTGTATCGTTGGCAGAACAAATTCTTCTTCCAGCTTTGACCTGAATTCAGCTGTGGCAGACTTTAGCCCTGGTTTAGCTGAATCTGACATTTCAGACAAAAAGTGAAAGGCCCATCCATGTTTAGGTGAACCAGCTCTAGGAAATGACAGTTCAGACTCACACAACTGTCTTGTGTGTTTGTCCCTCCTGACATGAAACTGAATTTAGGTGCATGAGTTGACTTTGGAATTAAGACCATCTGCTCACACTGTGCTTGCTCAAGGTTTACTTCTGCCTCTTGCATCTTCCTCCCCAGCATAATGACACGCTGCATGAGGCTTGCAGTCAGTTCGGACATATGTTAGGTTGTCAAATTCAGTGGTCTGGAGGCATCCCTACACTTTGGAAATACTATAACCTTTTGAAACTCTGTACGAGTAAAAACAGCTAGAATTCCATTAGAGGATCTAGGTCTCTTCCAAATTGAGATTTTGGGCTTTATTCCATAGCTGCATCCTGCCTGCCTGGAATGCTGGCTACTGACATCGATTAGATTAAAAAAAAAAAAAAGGTTAAAATTGTAAATGTCCCAGGGCGAACAGTGTCTGTCTTTAATTTGTATAGTATCCACTACAAAGTGGTTTTGCTCTTTGACTTTCATTGGTTCTGTGACTGCCATGTAAGTGTCATAGTGCTGTTTCTATTTAAACCAGTGCACAAACATATGAGAAAACTTCAATGGGAATTAGCTGTATAAACACCTTACAGATCTGGCCCCGAGTACTTACAAGCTGTGACCCATTATTTTATGTGTCTTGCTGTCTTTTAAGAACAGATTAAGAACCTCAGTTGTCTGTATGTGTTCTTAACTTTCACTATTGCAGTTTTCAGAAATAAAAAAAGCATGGGCCAGATGGAGTGAACAGCAATGTCCTGTTACCACATTTTTAAACCAAGTATTTGAAGAAAGGGAACAATTCCCTTCAAATCCAATGGAAGTGGATGAAAAAACAAACATATTTTCTTTTGCAGATTTTCTTATGAATTATTTACTACTTGACTAAAACAATTTATGCTAATAATATTGTAATAGGCAGTGCAACAGCAGTATGTGAGAAAACTCAGGAAATCTTGCTTTATCCTACAATGATTTTCTGGAATATAAGTAGTATAATTAGTACTGCTGAATATATATGACATATACATGGTACAGCTTCAACGTGCATGTTTAAAGCATAACTAAACACTGATTTCAACGTTATTCATCCATATTTTCATTATCAATTTGCATAAATCGAGCACCTAGTGGCTGGATTAAAAATGTAATTAGGGCTATCCATAAAAAGACTATGATGGCAAAAATCTTTAAATGCAAAGGCAGCAAGCCTCACTATGATAGATTTAGGATCTGAAAGTGTTTTAGATCCCCACTAAATGCGTCAGTACAGTAGATTACCACCAAAAGCTGTAGTCCAGTCCCAGAGTTGGCAGGTAAGAATTGTAGAGTTGGTGCCACCAAGAATTCAGAAATAATAGGAGGAAAAGAGTGAGAGAAAGCAAATATGATTATTTTTGATGGCTAAGGAAGTGAGGCAGGGGGAAATGCAATTGCTGGTACCATGGATGGTCAGACCTGTACATTCACACTTCATGCACACTTCCTTTTCTGCTTTATGAGAGCAAAATTCTGGCTCACTGCTATCAGTTGCAAGACTTTTGTCTATGTGAACAAGATTTAGACACTTAAGTCAAGAAAAGACTCAAATCATTGAATTTAGGAAGCTGAAAGATTTCGAGGATTAAAATCACTTCTGTGATTGAGTCAAACCTATTTCATGAGACTGTGGCAGAGCTAGATCTTTAATCCAGACTTTGTAAATCCCAGCTTGCAGGAGAACTTTGCATGAGGATGAATCTGCCTTTAATCTAAAGTGCACTTTGAAACTAACTGTTTACAGTCTAATTATCACCAAATCAATTCCTTTAGATTCAGAAATACAAAGAACAAATGCTGTTTAGATCCTGAAACTGCCAAGGCTTACACACATACTTAATGCTAATCCTCTGGGCCCCGTGGGATAGCTCACATGTTTAAGGTTAGGAAGGTAGATAAGTCTTTGCAGGAGTGGGGCTTAATCATAAAAATTCCAAATCTCTATATCTGCCTGCTTCAGGAACGCAATCTTCTGCAAAAAAAAGGAAGAACTGCTCCCCTTTCTCTCCCTAAACACACTAAACAACAGCCCTGAAGACAAGTTAATACAAAGAGTCTGAAGGAACTGAGTTATTATGATGAAAAGAAAATCAGCAATACAATTGGCAATTTAAGGAACAGAGACTGTCATTAAATAAATACATGTGCAAACCAGAGGCTAGTATTATTGCCAAAAATAGACCTGCAGAATATGGAAGTGATTAAGCTATTTCATTTAAGAACCTTTTCATACTTTAGGCCCATCTGATCTTAGATGTTCAGTGTGAATAACCACTGTTTGTCAGAGATATATATATATTCTGAGTCTGCATGCTGAATAAACTCTAAGAGTAGGGAAGTGGATGAGAATCAGGAAAATTAATCTCAGACCATTATCTGCAAAAAACTCCAATGAAAAACTTTTGTTACAAAACCTCAAACTGTTATTATTTTGTTGCAGACTTGATGCTCAGCTCAGATTTGTCATGAGGTGCAAAATGTTTCATGAGCTATCTTGACTAAATGAAGGCTTATTTATAACTCTCCACTGAACCCATGCAGATTTTTATTCTTCTGCATGGTTTCAGAGTGATATGAAATAACATTTTGTGGCTTGACACTTTCATCTGTGTTTCACCATAGGAAGTTTTCATAATTTTGGATAGATCTTCAGCTAGTGTAAATTTTAGTCCAGCTGCGCATGTGGTCCTTATTTTCACTGGTTTTATGTTAGCTGAATGAATAACAAGACTGTGAAGGAATATGTTCATAAAATGAACACACTATTGAAAAAATATTACACAAGAAGAGTTGTTTCACAGAAGATTATACATATGGGAGGGTACCACTTGTCCTATTGAAACTCTTCTCCATACTACTACATTAGACACACAAAAATTTAAGAGAAGAGGGACAAACTCAAAACTCAGTTTAAGAGAAGAGGGGAGAACAAGAGGTACAGATCATCTGGATAGAAACAGAATAAATTTATATGCATCATGACAACTCCTGCAGAATATCACTCATTTCTACACAAATATATCGTACATCTCAGAAACTCTTGAAACGCAATTGAACTTTCTGTTGCCTCCTTGCATTAGCCATACACAAAGCATATTGGAGAAGCACAGAAAACACTTTTCATGTATCTTATGGTCCAAACTGAAGAAGCGTGAGAGGCTATATTACATAAAGACTGGCTTTTGTTCTATTTTTTTTTGTGTGTGTGTGTGTGATTTCTTACTGCACATTTCTAGAGCAGAGGGTAATGACAGGTGAAGCATGCTTAAAGTTGAGAAAACAGCTATCAAAGACGTGCAAAATATTTGGCTAAAAGATAACTTCACAATATTATATACCCTGGCATAGGGCAAGGACATCTTAAATGCAAAACCAAAGAAGTGACGGAGATGAATGTACCTATCTTTATAAGCACTTAGGGCCCTTTTTTTTTTTCCATGACAATGAAGTGGCAGCAGCTGTCTCTGGGAAGCCTAAATCATGATATATGTTTACCCAGGGTCTCTCCAAGTGCACATGTATATACACTGCATCATCCGAGCGACAACTTCACCCAGTGTTAGAATGAGACACACACTCGAGTTTGCACTGTCAACATTTAGATGAAAAGCAACCCAAATTTGCTAAGGACCAGATGCAGCAGAGAGCTTGTACATCTCTCATACACCTGGCTCCTGAAGTACAATGCAGCATGAGGAAAGATGTAACTCACGCGAGGAGCTTACTGAGCCCTGTACAGCCCCTTGCAGACAGGAAAGCTGCTCACTCTGCTCACCAGGCCGCTCACACTGGGTCACAGGGAATGGTCTCCTTTCGCTCCAAACCTGCAGCACCTCTTTAAAAGGCAAACCGCTCTGTCTTGTCTGCTGTAAGGCTGCTCTGGGGTCACTCTGCTCCAGGAAATCACAAGGATGACCCACTGCGTAAACACTTATTTTACTTCTTCGTTATCTGCAAAATAGGCACAGGCCCTCTGCTTGTTTTTGTCAAAATTAGGGAGGTTCTGGGAACATGGGGAGGTATCCTGAGGGTTGAAGGTGCCTATGAAAAGCTACTTCTCCCAGTTTGGTATCATCAGCAAACTTGCTGAGGGAGCACTCTGTGCCTTCATCCAGGTCATTGATGAATAAACTGAACAGGACTGGACCAAGGACTGACCCCTGGGGGACACGGCTTGCTACAGGAATCCAACTAGACTCTGCATCGGTGATCACCACCCTCTGGGCTCTGCCATCCAGCCAGTTCCCAAACCACCTCACCGCTCACTCATCTAACCCACACTTCCGGAGCTTGCCCAGGAGGATACTATGAGGGATGGTATCAAAGGTTTGCTGAAGTTGAGATAGATGACATCCACCTCTATCCCTTCATTCCCAGCCCGTCATTCCATCATAGAAGGCTATCAGGTTCATCAAGCATGATTTCCCCTTGGTGAATCCATGCTGACTGCTCCTGAACATCTTCTTGTCCTGCACATGTTTGGAGATAATGGCCAGTATGAGCCGTTCCATCACTTTTCCGGGGATGGAGGTGAGGCTCACTGGCCTGTAGTTGCCTGGGTCCTCCTTCTTGCCATTTTTGAAGACCGGCGTGACATTGACTTCCTTCCAGTCCTCAGGTACCTCTCCCATTCTCCAGGACCTTTCAAAGATGATGGGGAGTGGCTTAGCAATAACATCCGTGAGCTCACTCAGCGCTTTTGGCTGCATCCCATCAGGGCCCATGGATTTGTGGGTAGGTCAGTTGTGGGCAAAAAAGATCAAAGATTATTAGGTTGAAAATACTGGATCCAGTAACCACAAGCCTCCAACTAGACTCTGCACCCTGATCACAGCGTTTGAGCTCTGACATTCAGCCAGTTTTCAATCCACTCATCTAACCCACACTTACTGAGCTTGCCTATGAGGCTGTTATGAGAGACGGCATCAAAAGCCTTGCTGTAGTCAAGGTAGACAACATCTGCTGCTCTCTCCTCATCTCCTAGGCCTAGGAATAATAGACTGTTTTAGGCATGCTTTGCATAGGGATTTTTAGAGTGATCTTTTCATCATCTTATGCAGGAAATGACTGGAGGCATACAAGATAATAAGATTAGGTCTGTTAATCTTATACCACAGTTTAGATCCAACCTTTCCCATCATTTGGGGCTCTGGAAGTGCTCAAGCTTGTAAGTAACCTTTAATAAATTTTGTAGCCTAACCTTCAAAAAATTTTGCCACATGGACAGTTTTACTCTTTAATTTACATTATGATCATATGTAAAAATCTCTAGTTTGTATTAAATTTGACTGCCAGTGTCAGGGTCTGGCCTTCTTTAAGAAAATGCAGTCTTGATATGTCACATCATGCCATACAGGAGTTAGTTAAAAGTAACAAGTTCAAATCCTGAGCAACAGTAAGTCATGTTCTAATGATGGGTAACTTTAGGATGCTTAAAAATGAATGGTGTTCTCTATAACACTGATGTGTGGCTGATAGTGACTGCCAGAAACAAGTCCTTACAACAGGAATCCCAGGAAATCTAACTAAGACCTTCTTGCCTACTGCAGAACAATGATGCCACGAAATTCAGTCCTCCCAGAAAGTTTGTTTAACAGGAGGTGAGAAAACACTAGGGACTGTAAGGAAAGTGCCTGTTACTGGCTGCCCCTTACACGACATGGCTCTAACGAGCCACAGCATCTAGCTCTTTAAGTTATTCCCAGTGAAAATTCTGTGCATTTTTTCCTGATCATTGGAAATGCATTTTTGCATGACTGAATCAGCACTGTGAAGAAGTCCCAATTTTCTTTTACAGAACTGAGAAGAGTTGGTTTTGCAACTGAATTCGAATACTGGGATGGAAAGTGTCTGGAGTGACTGTATTGCTTGTTGATATTCATCAATATCTTTTCCAGAAATGAACTAGACAGCCATATTACAAAACAAATCCAGGCCAGGCCAGAGTGCTTCAAACTGTTCTTCACCTTCAGGACAAGTAGAAATCCTTGCGTCACTTGCTTTTTATGCCTCCACTGCAAATTTGCTTTTAAAAGATGTTCCTAAGTGTTTGGTAGTTTGGAGGAACTGAAGAGTATTGTGCAGAAACTGAAATCATTCTTTCTAATATTTAAAGCACTTCCTCTGTTAAAAGTTAAGACTGTCCTTTGATGAAAATACCAAATGACATGCCATTCTGCCTTAAATCCAAGCTGAAAAAAAAATCAATTAGGAATGAGAATGGATAACTCTAAGATATATATTGCAACAAGAGGACCAGCAGAGAGAGGGCAATTTAGAATGATAGCTACATCAAGCACAGCAGAGTTGATTAAAAATTTAGCAGTTCTGCTGATGAATGTCCTAGTTCAGATTTGGAAAACATCTATGAACTTAATTTTCCACTGATTAAATAATCATTTTATAAACCGTGTATAATTCATGTAATGTTAACTCAACAGTCCTGTGAAATATTACTGCAGTTAAACAGTTAACACCCACTCAGTGAGCAAGGGCTTGCAATAGACCATTAGCTTGAACTGGACAGCACAAGAACCCTTTATCATGGGAGGCAGATTCTTTTAAATTTTCCACCCTGCTGCAGTCGGTATCTCATATACCATCCTAGGTACCCCGTCAGGACCAGACTCTCATCACAAGCCTTTCCAAATGAGAATGGAAACCACATCACAAAGGTGGCTACCTGAATCTAGGGTTCTGTATCTTCACAGAAAATCTGCACTTGAGAGCTTGCTGCACAGCAGTTGATCTCAACAAAATCCTGACACCATAAGGAGTAATTATCATTGATTTCATATAAAACAAGTGTCCTCCAAAGCGAAAAACTGAGATAACCCAGGTTAGTGTTCGTTGGCTTCAATCCAGATGGCTGGAGTGTGGAATTATGGTATGTTCTGGAAAATAGATCTGCGCTACTGCAGAAAAAATGAATTGACACTGAAGAACCAACAGAATTAGTCACCTAAGAGTGATGTCCTCATTAAAACACAGAACAGTGAATTTTCATCAAAAAAGATAATTATACAGATAGGCAAAGTAGATTGTAAGTAGTGGTATAGAGCAGGCTGTGACTTCTATCCTCAATGAAAAAAAACTCAGTGGAACCTATCTAGGAAAAGCATGAATGCATATAGAATGAGAATTAGGAGAAGATTCATAACTGCTAGAAAAATCATGTTTCGGGAAGGTCTCCTAATCAACATAATAGAGACAAAAATTTACCTCAGTAGGTCAGTAGGTCTGTGGAACAACATCCTAGGAAGTACTTTTCATTCAGTTTAAGGTAAAGAAGGGAGTTGCACAATAAATTGTATTATTTTTTAATCAACAAGTGAACTGTAATGGGGTAAAGACCTTCTATATCATATCTATATCATATCAGCATGTCAATCAAAGGGCAGAATTTTAATATAATCTTTTGCAGTCTTTCTATATAAAAAGAAGTCTTAAGAATATCAGCACAAGAATACTCTAAAATCTTGCATGATTTGAAGTGTTCCTGAATATGATTTTCCACTTCCTTTCCATTTAAACATGTGAAGCAATTTAGCCTATTTTTTGAGAATGGAAAAAAAAAGGAATATTCCAGTTAAAACTTTTCCAAGTGTCCTCAGAGTAAATCTCACCTTCCCACCCCCCCCAAAAAAAAGGAAAAAGAAAAAAAAATATCCAACAAAGCTGGGCTGGCTCATGGTTTTTAAATGTGCTTAAAATTTGCTGTAAATATTGAAATCACATTTGCCTTGCAGTTTTGTCTGGGTTTCATTATGAGGTGTTAGTTTCATTGATTCCTCAAGGACTGTGCACTCAGATTAAAACTAGCGAGAACCTCAACGTGCACATTTGCAAGATATCCTCAGTGAAGCATCCCACAGCTTTGATCCTGACACGTACAGCTTAGCAACCACTTTAGGTTCTAGCATTTGGAGACGTTAAAGAAACAAGAAGCATGTTAAAAAAAAAAATAGTATATGCACTTCTCTAGGAGATGCTGCAATTGCCCATGTGTGGGACTTCTGTTTGCAAATCCTTCCAGCGGCTCCTTCTACATTTCTTTCAACTCCATTCAACACCAAAATATCTTATTTCTGTTCTTGCTGTAGCAAAATCTGTAGGTAATTTCTGTACTTTTCTCTTGCTTTATAGATGACTAATATCTTGGAGAAAAGAATGTTGACTGAGAGATTTGTCTCACCTGAGGCCGTCAGTAGCAAAGCAGTGCACTTATGTACTGGGGATCCACACCCAGAAATTTAAAGAACAGTCTACAATCCACTGGACACCCAAATGGAAAGCACAAACAGGCAATTAAAGTGTGCTGGAATTGTATATGAATAACTAAATATAGTGAAATCTCATCTGTTGCCTGCAGCGTGACAGCTCATGCTGCTCGCATGCCCGAGGCTGGGAGAGCTGCTGAGCACCTTGTCCCCGACTCGCAGAGCTAGGCCATCCTGGCGTCACACCACTGCGTATCCCTCTTCTCGGATGCCTTTAATGTCCACCTGAAACGATGGTGTTTTATCCTCAGGCCACTCTCCCTTCATGGTGCTGCGTGCCCCTTGCCCTGCCCTCTCCAGAGAGGAGAGGCAACAAGGACCATTTCTGCCCCGTTGCAGGTGAGATGAAGTGTTTGCATTAACAGATGTTCCCCTGCTGGCCTGGCCCCAGCTTTTCCGATAACCTTTTTGCTTATGGAGGAAGGAACGCCATTAAATGCTACAATCCTTGTTCTGCCACTCTGTGACATGACGTTACCATGGTAATGCTGGGCAGCATTTCATAGAGGATTTCTGCATTTCAGATAATGGAGTTTAAAAGGGTTTGAGTTGAACTTTTCAGGGTCATTTTGAAACAGAAGATCTTGTCCTTTTATCTCTTATAAAGAAAGGGGAGAATCAAATCTGAAGCAGTGCAGCAACAGGCAAGTCAGGGACAGCTTACTTCAAAAATTTTGAGGAGCTGGTCTCCCAGGCATGCTGTCTGCTCCCCTAGCCATTCCTTTCTGCACTTAAGATCAAGCTCTTCTGATGTTTGACTTTTCACTTATAGGCACATGCACTAGAGCCCACACATCTCTGCAAATTAATAGGTATCATCTGTCATATAAAGTGATGTTTTAAATTTACATTACTGACTTTTATCAAGAGGTTCCCTCATCACTAATTGTCATTCTCAGGAGGATCTGGAAGTACTTTGAAAAAAAAAATCGATGTTTTCTTTTGAATAATGGGAACATCTGCTTTGGAAAGTGATATAATTTCATATACACTGTTTGTTCTGTGTTAAATGTGTAAAAATGTTTTCAAAGAACAGTTCAAATCTGTGGAACTCATGAATTAAAATAACCATAAACTCAAAGTTCAGGTTAAAGTTTATCAAACTCAACACAAAATGCTGTCATGGCATAGTGGGAAGTTTGATTATTTCTTTCAACAATAAAAAAAGCCTGTGTATTTTCAATATTCATATTCTTCATAGAATCAATTATTTCTTTCAACAATAAAAAAGCCTGTGTGTTCTCAATATTCAGATTCTTCCTACATTACTGATCACACATATAAATTTGGCGTTCAAGAAAGAAGAGCTATTCCATGTTGACCAGAAAAAAAAAAGTATTTTATAAAAATTCCTTCCTACAAATTATTTCTAGGTTCTTAGGTCTTTGTTTCAAAGGATCCTTCAGGCAGAGAGCATGCAACATAATTACAGAGCTATAGATCTGACTGGTGTGCAAAAGACAGCACATAATAATAATGATTAATGTTAATCCCCAAAGTTGTAGATTTTAGAAAAGTGAAGCTTATCTACTTCCCACCTCTGTTAATTCTTGGGAAAACAAGGGAGATTTTAAAAACATTAAAACCATTTACAAAAAGTTTGTACAGATTTGGGAAGTTTTTGTGAGAACAATATACATGAAATGACACTAATTATATTTTACCTGCACAAATAAGTAGGAAACAATCATTTTAATGAGTAGACACACTCACTGATACCCAGGCACTAGCATCATTTTTTAATACTTTTTTAAATAATTGCATTTTTCCCCATACATTATTGCACTAAAGTGCATGATCTTTCCCCAATTCAGAGCACATCCTGAACATTACTTCAAGATTGGGAGTAAGCATGGGAAAAATGTAAGGCATTTGCACATTAACTTACAGCAGTTATAGTTTAGATAAGCCCATTAATATGTGGCATTATGAAGTTTATTATACAGAGCCATGATGAGTGCAAGGAGTGAGCAAATGGGAGTACTGCAGAATAAATAACACTCCTTTGCTTACAAACATCCCCATAAGTTACAATAATAAAGTGTATAAAGTGACAACCCATGAAGAAGCATGGTTCAGTTGGCTACGCTAAACTTTCCTTCCCAGGCAATAAAAGAAGCTACAATAAATTTTTTATGTGTAAAGTTAATTTTTCATTATACCGACTAACACAAATGCAATCAAAATGTCAGCTAAGGTTTTGGTTTGATTTAGCCGATTACTTTAAAAGATGTTACTCATCTCAAAGGTGGTTTTAGACACTCTTAATGTGTTTTTGAAAAATGTTTTATTGTCTCCAGCTAAGACATCCTGAAAGTTTCCACCTTTGTAAATCAAAAGGGAAGAAAGGGGGGCAAGTGGAGTTTTATAGGTTTGTTTTGCCAAACAAGATTTAGAGTCAAATGTCATAGAAATTTGTTTTGATCTCTTGCAAAACCTAGTCTTCTAGTGGCAAAAAGAAGGTAGCAGTTTGCACTCTGGCCAGTGCGGTCTTCCTTCTTCTGTGGCATTTTCCAGAGAACAAGTCCTATCAAAGTCAGTGCAGTTCATCACAGAAGTACGTGAGTAGAATTTGGCTCACAGCAAAAACAAGTTTTCAAATTATGCTTAAATGTAGCAAATTTAAAATAAATTCCATCTGCCACAGGTGAAAGGCATGCAGAAAACCTGAGCAGCAGCTCTGCTGCTGTGCAGTAACTTGTGAGCTCCGAGCTCTTGTGAGGACTGTAAGCCTGCATCCTTCCTTCACGGCTTTGGAGCCTTGATTTTGCACAGGCTGATGCAGAGGCTCAAGGTTAAGCATATGAATAAAATAGTGAACAATTAGCCTCATGCAATTTATGTTTCAAATGAGTCACTTCAGTACTTTCTCATCCTACAAGGATGAAATATCTGTACCTGAACAGCTTGAAGTTAGAATTTTATTTCACACACACAAAAAAAGCATTTTAAAATAAATTTATTTTCTCTAAAATGGAATGTCAGATTAAGCTTCTGTCTCTTCTGATGAAATTACAATTTATTTTGGAAAAAAAGTGGATTTGCAAATATCAAAATGACTTTTTTTTATTATTTTTTTCCAGTAGAATCAGGTGTTTTGTTTCAGAAAGATCCAAGAGTTTCACTTACAGAGATGCATAATTCTGACATGGCCATGGAATCACATCAGCACTGTGCTCTGTTATGTTGTGGCGTATATTAGTTTGCAAGAGAGGGACTAGAAAATCTTCTGCTTCTCAGTTGTTGTGCAACACTGCAAATTCTCTGCAATTTTGTAACACTGACTGATGCCAGATCAATTAAAAGTACTAGAAAAAACACTAAATTGTGTGGTGTCTGTCTCTCACCAGCTGGTGTGAAGATAGGGCTGCTGGGCACTATCTATTGAAGCTATCGCCGTGGTGGATTTTATGATAGACTACCCTACTTCCCTTGTTCTAGGAAGAAAGTCTTCCTTATACATTTACTTAGTATGATTAAGGCAAAATGATACTGCTTTTTTTTTGTTTGTTTGTTTGGTTGGTTTTTTTTGAAGACTATAACTTGTTGTGATACTGGTTACTATCAAATATGAAAACGTGAGTTTGCTAAACTCCTTATTTACCCTTGAGAATAATAACAGTTTACATTAATTCCACAGCAAATGATGAGGATTTCACCTGATTTCAGCCATCTGGATGTCTGGTTTTCAGATTAAAACAGACAAGATGAATCCCACTCTCAGTGACTTGTGGAATCCAACTAGCCTGGGAGGCCTGAGTTTCCAAAGCTTCCTCCAGCTGCTTGATAGACTTGGTGTTGCAATAGCAGGACAGCCAGGAAACAGGAAATATATTATCAGATCCCTGCCCTCCACAAATTTGATTGAAAAATAGCACTAGCATCCACTGTCCTGCATAAATGTAGCATATTCTCATTGTGATGCATGGGAATTTGCGACCACAGCACATAATTCAGTGAGCACTGATGAGAATGTGCTCTGTAAAGTTCAAGACCTCTAATCTCTCTGTTGGTACGTGGTGCCCGGTGAGTAACAGCCTTATAGATGGAATAGTCTTTCTACAGTTTAGAAAGAGGTGAGGTTTGATTGATAATAGATGGGGTGCTCACTTCCCTTTGAAACTGTTATAAATCAGTCAGATAGCTGTAAACTGAAAAAAAATGTGAGGATTAGCTGAGGATATTTCAAAGGCATTTGGAGATCTGAGGCATTGCATTGCTGAAAGTCAGGAAAGAAAAAGAAAGTGGGCGCTAAACAGTTTTCTTCACAACCCCAAAGAAGAAAACAGTGATTGATTCGAAGTCCATGAAGAGGAAGATACATAAGTGCAAAAGGTTATTCCAAGGCCTGTGTACCATTTTAGTCCTGATGCAGTACTTAAGGACTATTCACCTGCTCAGGATCTTAAGGTGAGACACAGAACTTGGCATTGTCACCTTTACAATTATAAGGATCAAGCATGCCTTTGACCCTACATAGGTGGGAGCTTGAGTCAGAAACTTAAGGACATAATTTTTTCCTTTTACTGAAAAATTAGTGACTTTTCAGTGCAACTACCACTGTCTAACTGTTTATTATCATTCTGGCCATAGAAATCTTGCATTCCTTCTGCTTCTTCAGTTTCAGAAGAGATGGTCCCAGCTGATGCTATATGGTAGTCAGAAGACTGTATCATTTGCTAGTAGATTCCACAGACACAGAAATAATCTTTCTTACCTTTAAAAATAATCATTGTTTGTATTGTGTAAAGAAAATTGTATTAATCCATTTAATTTTGGAGTCAGAACACATATTTGGAGTCAGGGCAAGGTGTGTCTGTGACTCTCTGTGTTAGATAATCACAAGTCATTAGAACGCATCACAAAGAAACTGCAGGTCCACCATAGAGAATTAGAGTATACCTCCTACACCATGTTCAGATAATGAGACACTGCAGAACTCAAGTGCTTTGACATTAAATGGGTATGTGAGTACAAAATATCTGCCCTTGAGGTTTAGACAAGGTAACAGATAGACAGCACTAAGGATACCCAAGACACACATTAAAGATGCCTCCTTATAAAGGTCTCCTTAAATGCATGTGTGGATCCACTGCAATGCAGCATGCCAAGGGGTAGGAAGACCTTCTTCTCACAGATCACAGGTCACAAATCTGTACCTCAAGATACAGCCCCTGAGAGGACAGAATGAAAGTCAAGAGATCACAAAGGTAAGCAGATTTCCCATTGCCTAACCATGAAAAGCAACAGAACAAGGGAACGACGAGGTACATACTGCCGAGAAACATAGATCATACAGAGTCACTGCAGAGTCACAACAGCAGTGGCAGGAAATTGGATGACTGCAAAAGAGCAGCAGACAGTTGCCACCTCCAAATAGGGGCCAAGATGAGACTTATGATCTCATCGATCATCTGGCCTGACATAGAACTGGAAGAAAAGAAAACCCTCATCAATAATAATGAGGACCAACAAAACTCCATTTCTCAGAATGAAGTCAGCAAATAGGAGGACCCAGTGGAGACAGAAAGAGGTGATCAGATTAGAGAGCCAAAAAGTTTGAGAGGCCTCCTACTTGTAGTGAGATAAAGGTAAAAACATATTCCAACAGACGTTGTGATTTGTTTTCCCAGCTTCAATAACCTGAGGGAAGAGAATAAATAACAGAAGAAAAATAATTGGTGGAAAAATCCAGAAGTCCATTTACATGCACATGTCTAGAATCCTGGTTGCATTCCTTCATAGACAAATTATTCACTCCAGAAAGAGACAGTTTAGCTTTACATGCTTCACCTTATGCATTTTCACCTAGCAAGCAGTGCAGAAAATATAGCTCTATGCACCATTCACACAAAGGTCATGTGAGAAGGTGACTATCATAATGTATGCTTGCAAGGTTTTGACACCAGTTGAGAAAAATCTACATCAATATTAGCACTTCCTAACTTTGGAGTGCCTGATTTATAATCTGAAGAAAGTATTTATCGCTTGTGATAAATATTAAGTCAACATTAAAGTTCTGAGAAACGAAGAAGAAATAGAATGAAGTTCTACATTTGAGGAGTTAAAAACATATACAAAATTAAAATCTGTATGATAAGTGAAATAATTCATGAAAAGAGTTCCAAAAAGAACCAAGAACTGTTGTCACCTGAACAGTCAGATATGCCCTACAGTCACACAGTATTTGATGTAATAAAATTTTTCATTATTTTCAGTTTTCACTGTACCAGAACATTATTCTTTATAAAGATACCACTTAGAAAGCTCATACTATCATTTTCTATCTGTGTCTCATTAATTTTATCTTTAAGAGTCTTCTTTTATTCTCCCTATAGACATAGTATTATGCTTTATATCTTAAACTTTTAGGAAATTGAATCCAGCATCAGTTTGAGAGAATTAAATTTAGATTGCTTGGTTTTGAGTGGCTAAAAATTCATTACCAAAGAAATTTTTAGAAATGATTGATATCATTGAACAGTAACTTAAGGACAGCCTTACAATTAAGATACAGAACTAGGTTTCAAGAGATCTGGGCTCACTGCTCTGCTGCTGATTTTCTTTGCAAACTCATGTACATCTCCATGTTCTCTATCTGTAGAATGGGAATAGTTACTTTCCTGTCTGCATTGTCTAGGAGTCTTGTAAGTAAGTCTTCAGATGTGGTGTAATCCCTCATCTGCAAATATTTTCCAAGAGCAAAACTCTCAAACATATTCCTTTTCATGGCATCAATTGTCTTATTATTATTTTGAACAGTACTCTGAAGCACTGGGATCTGAATCTGCTTGTGGCTCCTTCTGCTACAGAAATACAAGCATTAATAATAATGTTATTAGCACCTTTTAATTGTGCTGCAGTTGTAAGTGCCTTCCAACCTCTTTGCTCTGGATTAGAAACTCCCTATTGTCTATTTTAGCAATGGTAAATGCCACTGTTGCACAATATTATTATTTTGCAGTTGTTGTTAGTAATTTATTCAAAGAACATCTTATGTGTACAAATAAAGCAAGCAGGTGTCTGCACTGAGGAGTTTATAATCTACATTAGAGGTAGCACAGCAAGACATAACAATAGAGGAAACATTGGAATTCAATGCCTTTCATGGAGATACAAAGCAATGACTTTTCTTTACCCTGTTTTTTTCTCCCTATTTATTTTCTTGTGGCTTTCCTGGAGTCTTAACTTCCATTGCATGCACAGCTTTTGCATTTCACAAACATTGAATGAAATCCACTTATACATGCACAGCAATTACCAAAACAGAAGTCTTGAAAAGAGACTAGAAAGCAAGAGAAGAGCATCGAAATCCTGAGGTAGAGATCAGGCCCTCAAAGGCCTATTGCCAAGAGGTTAGCGACACTCCATTCTGTGATTCACCATTCTGTGTGATTCCATTGGAGTCTGACATGGGAGGGTGAAGTTGCAGTAAGATGCTCTCATTACAATAATGGCAGCCCAGAGATGACTGGTAGCTTATTTGTCCTCAGGACAACTCCAATTGAAAAAGAGTTACGGGTTAAAGAGAAAAAAAAAGAAAAAGAAAAAAAGAGAAAAATCTGTCACCACGGCTAATGGCAGTTAGTGTCTCTCCAAGGGTAGGATACGCAATAGGCCAAACTGCTGCCAAAATCTATGATGAAGCCAAATGCAGCAGGGAGATTCTGTATTTCATCAATAAATTTTGGATCGGGCCCTGTGGTTCACTGTATATGAGCAAGCAGCAGTGAAAGGAAAAATGAGTCACTCCTGTAGGAGACAGTTTGGCCTCTTACGCCAGGTGGCCTGATGACAATTCTGTAGGGCATGTTATATCTCTGTCCTTTTCTTATCAAAATGTCAATACTTTCTCATTGCCTAGGAGTTCCATTGTTCCCAGGAAAGTACATACTGACTGCAGGAAATGAAAGTCATGAGACCCAAAATGCTGAGATAGGTGCTCCTAGGAAAAGTCATGAGGTAAAGGCAGGGAGCTGAGCAAAAGGACAGAATACAAGTTTGGTGCCCTGTTCCCACTGAGTGTTATGAAACCTACTGAAGTTAGGGAAACTACTAAAGTTCTGCTATCAACACTGACAATGGCAGGAGACTGCCACTTCCACAGTCCTGTATTATAGCTTCTAAGCTAAACTTGGCTTAATGAGCCTTCTGTCCCTTGTTGAGGGAAAATTCACAGATTTCCTTCCTTCTCCATGGTTGATTATCATGGTTATCACCTAGATATAAAACTCCGACTGATGCTGTTCTGTGAAAACTTTGCCATTAACTTCAGTGGGCCTGAGTTGCACCCCCATGCTTTGATTCTCACTAGGCTATGTTCTCAGCTGGCATGCATGACATGATCAGGCATTTTGTATTCACAAGACCAAAATATCAGAATAAAGCACTAGGATGCACTGCTTCAGCTTCTCTATGTGCAAACTTGTCCTGTCATCAGTGTAGTCATCAACTGTACACAAGACATACCTTGTACAGTAACCCCTACTCTGACTATGTTGGGGATTTGAAAGAGGAAATGATATGTATAGCAGCAAAATTTCTGCCTCAGCTTTGGATCTAGGGACCACCACCTCCCACTGACATGTTATTGGGTGCAACTTTCCCCAAAAATGCCTCTGTAGGAACTGTTCCTGTACACAGATGGACAGTGTAGAAAAGGCAATATGACCCCAGGCTGCATCCCTTTCTCTGAGGACACCCTGTGAGCCAGTTTTCCAGGACAGAGATAGAGAACACATTGTATTATACTGTCTATAAACACGTCCTGATTTTGAGGCAAAAAAGCATCATACCAGAAAAATTCATTGCTTATACATAATGTGGTTTTTAAGGTAACAGCTAAAAATGTAAAGTGTGCAACAGCAAAAGACAGTACTAGCAGCAATAGTAAGCTAGCTACTAATGGACTAGGTTTAGGCTTATTTCAAGGTAAATTTGTATTCACATAGATACACAGGGATAGATTTTGTATGAGAAAGTCAATGGGAAGAAAAATCCAACCTGATCACAGACACTCACTTGCTATTCTGCCATATCTGAATTTTATGTGCATGTTTAGTGGCTGATCACTTGGATAGAGACAAATTTGTTTTATTTCTCTCCCTGCAGCTTGTTCATTAAAATTCTGTTTTACTCTAGCAGCCAGCCAGCATTGTGCTGCATTCTGACAACTGCACAGAGGGAAAGTGCCACAACAGACACATGCCAGCTGTCCCTTCCAATCCAGCAAACTCTTGCTTCCCTGTGTGCAAATACAGTATTTACCCTTTTCCTGGAAAAAAAATAAAGTAAAATTAAAAAATTAAATTCTACAGCAAGACAATAGAATGCAGCTTGTTCATACAAGTTTAAAGTACACATGTGGTAAACACAACAGTCTGATTTCCCTCTGCATTGCTTCAGTTTTGCACAGATGTGTACCAAGATGATTTCTACTGATCTCCTGGTACGCTAACTCCCACATACTTTCTAAGCCCCACAAAGGTGTCTAGCCCCATGCTCATTCCCACTGTCCCTGAAATATTTGTGTCTTTTCAGAAAGCTGCACAGCTGTCTCACAACCTCACAGGGCACATCTCAGTAAATTCCAGGAGCACATATAGCAGCCTTATCTTCTGGATTAGGTGCATAAATTCCTTTGCTGCTTTGAAAAATACTGGCCTTAAGCCAAGCTTCTCGAAGGCGTAAATTAAGCAGGAAGGCCATATCAAAACAAGGGAAGAGGTACCCAAAGTGGACCTTAGATGGAATGCAGGTACCCAAATACAAAACTGCTACCAAAGAGGTACAAAATATTCCTACTCAGCTATATTCCAGCTCCAGAGACACCTAAGGTCCACTTTGGATTCTTTACATTTTAAACCAGATTGCCAGGTGCCTAAAGCTGCATTTGCAGTACATACACAGAACTGCCCAGTCTTGACATAAGCAGGTATGCCAGCCCCTAACTCAGAACTTAGCAACCCTAAGCTTATACTTCAACACTGAAGTTCAGAACTTAAATAAAATAGTTAAATCTTGATAGTACTGATGTATTGCAGCATGGAAGCTGCAGGTTTCAGCATCCTGAAAAGAAAACCACACATTCTGACACCTGCTTCTGATTACATCTTCTAAGCATCCAAACTCAAAATGTCATTCACACTGTTGATAAATCAGTGCAGCAGTTTAAACTTGGATATTTTAATAAACAGTTAAAGTATTTGCTTTCAGAAAGTAACTGTGTCTGCAACTATTGAATTCCAACATTGTTCAGACCTTAATGTTAGGCTATATTATATTTGAGATGTAAAAGGGAAATACACACAGAAATACCCTCTGCAGCAAGTTATGCCTCGCTGGCTTTCACATTGACTTGCTGTTTGCTCATTCAGCATTAGAGAGGTATTTGGGCCCAGGCAATAATAGGTTCAGGATCAGAACAGGAGGAGATTCTGCGTCAGTGTGTGGGCTGTGAATGCAACAAGGAGGTGATTACATAGACACTGGCAGCAGAAGATAAAGTTAGCAATTATGAAGCCATTTCCAGGAACAGGATGCCCAGAATATAATTATTTTGCTTAAAATCAGCAGGTAAAAGTAAAAAACAGCTTTTCAGAGCGGTCTGCTTTTTTATTTTTTCCCTCTTTCCTTCAGAGCTGCCAATAAAACAGTTACACAGATTCTTCACACATATCTTGGTGACTAAGTTTAATATTATTGTCCCTATTTTAAGAGCAAATGAAGCACATGCAGAACGTTGGGTTGAAGATTGGTATTGTCTGTTCACATCCCCAGAGCAGCAAGAACAGGGCTGCTGTAAAATTTCTAACACCTTTTCATCCCTATGCTGCAATCCTGACATAAAAAGGCAGCTACCTACATCAAGGGTACCTACCACCCTGCACCATACATAAGATGAGATGGCAGAAGCATCACCAGATGCATAGTAAGATGTTCTAGTGCCAGATGTAACGTGAAATCATTAGAAACTGGGCAAATAGCACAGATTAAAATGTGAGACGTAAAACTGGCTGCTGGACCTTGAAGTTTTACAGCGATGGCACTGACAACACTAGTGTGACACTATATGCAGAAGATAATATTACTGAGGTACAAGGTTTTATTTACTATTAAAAAGAGAATACAAGTAATCTTTCCTCATGTTGTGTTCAGGTGAAGGGGTGAGAGGATTTTCCTTCCAACATTTTTGAAGAAAAACACCTCCAAAATTTGTGCTCTGGGACACAGTGAACCATCAAGCTGATGACACTGCTACAGGAGAAATTGCTTGGACATCTGTAATATCTGCACACACCGTCACTAGTAGCTTTGGCATAGCATGCACATACACACACCATGTCACAGTAGCAGAACAGCCTCGTTTACAAGGCCACTCTAGTGTGCTGTTTGAAGACCCATGTGTTACAAGGACTGTTTTTGCACATGTAAGTGAGATATCTTGCAGTTATGCCAAATAAACACGGCAGTAGGCTTGACTGCTGATTTTTTGCCAGTGCGAACAAGTTCAAAGATATATTATGCAGGCTGACTCTTATTCTGACAAACTATACAAAAGAACAAATGGTTCAATCTTTTTTACTAAATACAGTTTGAGGCATATAATTAGCAATCTAGAGAGGATGATTGCAAGTGAACTGGCATGAAAAGTTATACTGTTACCGCAGATGAAGTTGTAATATTTCATTATCATTTCTTGATATGTGAGTTAATTGATATTTATTCACAGAGATGCATTAGAAAGAGTGGTGCCTCTTATTATAATAAACATCTTATTCAATCTGGGGTGGAAGAACAGCCTTAAATATTATGAATAATGAACTGGACCTTGGAAGAGCAGAATTAATTATTTGTGCCTACAAAAATACTGCAGTTATTTGCATTGCTTTTTTATGTATTCATAATTCCAAAGGTTATGTCTATATACATATGCACAGTATTTATATCACATAACGGTGCATGTGGGAATATGAATATGCATCTTAGGAAAAATAGTGTTCTCTGTATGTGAAAGAATTATTCAACCTACTAATAAAATTTTCTCACCTCCCAAGTGAAATGACAAGAGCTGGTTGCTATCTATGAAGGTTACGTAGTTTCTAAACAGGATGGATAAAACATATCTGTTTGTGGCGTTTCTGTTGAAAGATTATGTTTCTGCATTCTATGGGCATAGTTTCAACCCCTGTTTGAAATCAGTAAGTTTTTAGTCATTCAAATGAAACAGCAGGTAGCAGGTTGAACTAAACTATGAACCTTAGTATACTTGTCTATTGCCTTGCAAACTGATCAGATGGTCAACAGTAGCAGACAAAAGCATTTGGAAAGAGTTTTAGAAAACATTTGAGGAGATTTTTGTCCTGTAAACAATTAACATTCACAACTTTTGTGAAAAGAGATGAAATTTGTGTTCTGCTTTCTTTGCTTCCTGAAGCTAGAAAGTATTCCCTGCACATGGAATACAAGTTGATGATTCTGCCAGGAAAAATTTGGAATATTTGGAAGGTAGTTTGTAAGGAAGGGCAGCAATTAACATTATGAAGTCTTAAAGAAGCTGAGTAGTACATAGACAAACAGAATCAAGGTGAACAGGAAATTTGAGACAGAAGGCTAAAATGAAGAATTAGGATTTCACAAATAATGGAAATAGAAGGAACTGATGAAACTGAATATCCTCAAGGCAAATGAAAATAGGAAGATTGTTACCACTAAGGAGAAGATGTTCAAGAGGAATTAAATATCTAGCTACTGCTAGGTTTTCAAGTGGAAACTACAGAAACTCTTTCTGAAGATTCAGCTGAGAACAGGAAACAGGGAACTGAACAAGAGAAACGGGATTGTACGACAGAAGTGTGGCTTTCTGGACCACCTACAAGACACTAAATCCTTGTCCAAGACCTCTGTAGACATCCAAATCTTCTGTACTAAAAAAAAAAAAAATGAAAGAACAGCTTGTAAAGGAGGCTAGACAATAAAAAACTGTGCTGTCTTCTTGGAGCCAAGTCTCATGACATCATTCTGCCTTAGTTGGCAGGAGAAGTCCCACTGGTGATACCGCATATTAGTGCAAATGACACTTCTGTATGTGCCTAACATATGGAGAACTTACTTAGGGGGTGTCAGGGAGGGACACTGGCTGTGAAAAAAAATGAATGTGATTTCTTCCTGAATTCTCTCAAATTGAATAGCCATGTAGCTATGTGATGTTAGAGACCAATGACATTATAGTACAGGAAAATAGAAAGTTGTTCAGTTTTTAGTATGGAAGAATCATTCCTCTGGTGGGGAGTCTGAAGATGAAAGTATAAAACTACTTAAAAGTTGACACATAAGAGTGGACAAGAATTGAACAAAGAAGATACATTTAGCATCAATCAAGACAACAAAACCAATAAGCTGTTAAGGGACAGAATGAGAAGAATTACCTATATATCAATAATAGGACTCTAAATAACATTAAGAGGAAATGGAATTGTTTGTTTATGAGCATATACTGGATTTAGTTACTGCAAAATCAAAATTACCGAAATCATACAATCATAGAATGCTTAAGGTTGGAAGGGACCTCTAGAGGTCATCTAGTCCAACCCCCCTGCACACGCAGGGTCACCTAGAGCACGTGGCACAGGACTGCGTCCAAGTGGGTTTTGAAGATCTCCAGAGAAGGAGACTC
>NW_010578145.1:158396-217271 GCF_000705375.1 Tinamus guttatus | reverse complement strand
CTTCCTTCTAGAGCTCTAGCCCATGGGATTCTTCTGAGGAGGCCTCTGAAGAGGCTAAAGTTGGCCCTCCTGAAGTCCATGGTTGCAAGGCTACTTACAGCCTTGCCTCCTCCTCGCTGGATCCAGAACTCCACCAACTCATGGTCACTGCAGCCAAGGCTACCCCCCGTCTTCACATCTCCTACAAGTCCCTCCCTATTTGATAGCACGAGGTCCAGTAGCCCACTCCTCCTCATCGGCTCCTCCACAACCTGCGTCAAAAAGTTATCGTCGACGCTCTCCAGGAACCTCCAGGACTGTTTGTGCAGCCGTGTTGTCCTTCCAGTTGATGTCGGGGTAGTTGCAGTCGCCCATGAGAACCAGGGCCTGTGACCGTGAGGCAACATCCAGCTGACTATAGAAGGCTTCATCGACCTCCTTGTCCTGGTCAGATGGCCTGTAGCAGACACCCACCACAGTGTCTTCCACATCAGCCTGCCCTTCAACCCTTATGTTAAAATGTTAAAATTACAATTTATATTTAACATAGGAAGGACAGTATGGGAAATGAGGAAGACAAATTGTCATGACCACTCCATAAGTTATTGCTAACTCAGAGTAAATAATCTTATATATCTACAGAGAAAATTTCAAAAAGCATTGAGTGGAGTAATATCCACTCAATAATTATCCATTTTGACACTGCTGATGTGTTTTGGGGATTTTTTTTAATTTTATAGATGACCATTTGAAATCCAGGTACAGATAAAATGATTACAGATACAAAACCAGCTAGATACTGAGAGCCATGTGACTGTGATGTGGTTGCATTTTTTTCAGCAAGCCTCTTCCATTATGCCTGTATTTGGTATCTTATATATCCAGCTTGCTATACAGAAAACAGTTATGAAAACAGATCAACTTGATTTCACCACAGCCTGTAAGAACTTTTTTGAGAAGGAAACCTTTGAAAATACAGAACCATTCAGTCTATCAGACAAGGCATCATGAAATCCCTTAGCTGATAGCTAGACAGATTCAGACTAGGAAAAAAAAAAAAAAAAGTTCAGAGTTTTAGCATTAACCGTTAATAGGAAGAGTTTACCAGAGTAGGGTTGGGGTTCAATTTGGTAGGGCAGAGGGGTGTTAAAACTGAACTGTTTAGGGGAGTTTTGTTTGTTTGTTTTGTTTTGTTCTGTTTTGATTTCTCTAAAAGATATTATTTTCATCTATACGTATTGAGTCTGAATGAGGAATTAATTAAGAAAAATCCTATGGGCTATGTTACACAGAAAATTGGGAATCAACTATCATAACTGTCCTAACAGTACTGAAATTCTTATATGTATAAAATCTAAAAAGTAACAATCTCCGTCCCTCCAGGGGTGAATACAGCTGTGTTCTCCATAACTTTAGTTTTTCTTAAGGGAGCACTAGGTTTCCTGAGACCTTTATAGAAAAGCTGTCCAAAGCCTCAGAGTTTTGCTATGCTTGTAACAATTTCTCTAACTTTGTATAAGTAACTTTGTATTTTAAAAAATCTTTCAAATTTATGGTCTTGCATTGCTGGGACAGAATTTTTGCATAGGGTACTTTTAATTTTTTTTTAACAGAAATCTTCTTTGTTTCTATGGTCTCTTCCATGGTTTCTGCAATAGCTAGATTAAAAGTGCAGTTTTGTGTGGCGGAGTAGAGATATGAATCATTGTTTCTTTGAGGTAGGTGATAATTTTGTATGGATATTGCCTGCAGAGTATTGTATTTAGATCTATGCATGCTGATTTGATTGATGATAGTGATTTTAGTTTCTCTTTAAAGCAAAGGGTACTTGTTATTGAAACCTTTTCTCAGAGGCTTCAGATAGATAGGAGTACTGGTAACGAGGGTGTATGTATATTTTTCTCTCAGTTCAGCCGAAAGCTGCTGGTCTGAGATCTTCAAGACCTTCCTTTGTGCCTCTGTGTCAGTGCCTACAGTAAGAGATCTGATCCTATTGTGACCTTACCACCTCATTTACTTTAAATACAGTAGTTCTGTCAATATAAGGAACCCGAAAATGTCCAAAGCAAATTGTGAACAAAGAAAAGTGTGTATGTTGTGAGGTTCTGCAAGGGTGCTTTGCCACAAAGAAAAGAAAAGAATTCTCAGTGCATCACAATATATGACTCAAACATGGAAAGAAAAAGTGATTAAAGTCAAAGTCCTGTCTTTCTGAGTTGCATCTTTCTCTGCCAGATTGTATCATCACTGTATTCTGCACTCTCTGTTATCTTACATGTTTTTGTCCATGCATATAAATCATCCTTGAAAACATGGATGGAAAACAAATCAGGAAGTCATCAAAATCCATCTGGTTCAAGAATATAAAAATTATTCCTGATAGGTATTTGTCTAGCAAAGTTTTTTTTTTTTTTTTTTTCCTCCCTTTAAAAGCTTGGGCGTTAGGGATTCCAGGGCTTTAGGGATTCCAGATATCAAACCATTGCAGATGTTAGCTATCCTTTGTGTTAGAAAGTTTTTCTTAACATCAGGCCTGGATCTTCTTTATTTAGAGATCTTTTCAGACAGTTAATTACTCCCTATCCAATCCACAAGGAACATAAAGAGATTATTCCCACTTAGATGAGTTGTTTTATGTATTTGAACATTATCTTACTTCTCTCAGTTTCCTCTAGGCCTATCACCTCCATTTCTTAAGATTTTTCTCATCAATGTTTTCCTTTTCTCAGTGTTTTCCTCTTCACTTTTTCTGTTTTTTCTTGGACCATAATGTCCAAAAGTGGATATGGTGCTCTGTTTTATCAATGCTGAGTAGAATGGAAAGATTCATTCCCATATCATGTTTTCCTGTGCATCTTGTGCATCCCAATGATGCTTTTTCATAGTAATATAATATTTTGGGTCTGTAGTCACTTTGCAACTCACTGTTCTTGCCAGATCTTCCTCTCCAAAACTACTCCCCAGCCAGTTATTCCTCATTCTGTGTTTGTACCGTTCATAATTTTTGGTAATATATGGAATTTTGTTCTTATGCTTATTGAACTGAATCTCATTTTTCAGGACATTCCTTCAATTTATCAAGATCATTTTGCATTTTAATTCTGCCCTTCAATCTAATTACAGCCTGGCCAGTTCACGATCATTCGCAGATTTAATAAGCATGTACTGTATATCTTTATCCAAGTTATAAGTAAAAATATTGAATCATCTCAGGACAGGCTAGGTGAAACCCTTTTTATATATTGTTCTATTCTGATATTGAATTGAAAACAATTTTGCATCCTCCCTATAGTAGTTTAATTTAGTGTTCATGACTTGCTTATGAAAGTTTTATATGAAGCCACATTAAAAGGCTTTCTAACATATATGATATCTATTGCATCTTCCTGTACGAATGAATATCCCACCAATAGGATTTGTTTTCTATTTTGACTAATAATCTCTTACTGCATTTATGCATTATGGTAAGTTTTGAATATGCTAAGATTTATATGAAAACAATATTCTCTTCAATTCTATTGGCTAATAATAAATAATCTGTCATCACGGAGTAAGACAGAAAACTTTCCATAGTATTTTTTGAAAACAGAACTCAAATATTATTTATCTAGGTTGATTATAAAAAATGATTAAAATAATCTATTATTATTATATTAATTATAATAATAAGTTAATAGAGATATTTTTCCTACATTCTACCTGAGTCATTATTTAAAATATTCCTTTATATTTCTTTTATAAGAACTTTGGTACCTTATTATTCTGAAATACTTCAGTAATCTGAGACCAACAGAGACAGGTCTTTATTTGTTCTTCTCTGCTGTCAGTTTCGTATTCTCATTAGATTCTTGTTACCTATGCCATGACAACAGTATTCTAATTAATCTGTTTTTCTGTTCTATGGTAATGAATTAACGATGATGGGAACCATAGCAACTGAAGCAAAAACTTCATTAAGCAACAACAATTTTTCAGTTTACAGTGTACAATGTAAAATTGCTTTCAGTAACAAATTCTTCCACAGAATCACCAAAGTAGAATAAAGAAAGAAAATGGCGGTGTACAGCATTCTATATTTTGTATTATAATATGTTGACCAAAATTCCACCTTAAGAAAACTCATCAGACAGGGCTGAGTGGCAAAAAAATCAGAAACTTCATAGATTTCAAGAAAACATTTGGCAGCATTCACTGTTAAATCATCCTGAGATGTTATCACATGCCAGCAGACATAGTTAACACCATCAGAGCTTTGTGGTAAAGACCAGGATTCCTAGCTGAAGTAAATGCAATTCTTCTGATTCGTTTAAAGCATAGACAGCTTCTGTCAGAAAAGGATCAGTTCCCTCAGTGTTTTTAACATTGCCAATAGTTTTGATATTAGAAAAGCATATGCATAGACATTATGCATAATATCCTGGAATATGTAAGGTTTGATTACTGTAGAACTCCTAGGTAACATCTCACTCATCATGTGTGGTTGGAGGCCCATCTACTCTTGCAAAACGCATGAAGTTAACCATCAGCTATGACAAAAAAACTCCATAAATTCATTATTCAGGCACTACTTAATAAGATAAAAGAAATTAAAAGTGAATTAATAGTGGGAATAAACTTCCCATCCAGAAAGATAGCCAAGGCTTTCTGTAAGCAAAAAATGTAACTATCTAAAGCATATGAATTGGTGTGGGGCGGAGGGGGGCTGTGTTCAGTTACCCTGACATTTATTGAGAAAGGAATACAGGAGGACAAGAAGGAGGACTTGTCCAGCAAGTTCTCTGAGAACACTGTGAGCAAGACATGGATGCAAAAACTGAATTCTAGCTCCAGAGCTCAGGAAGGTAAGCTAATAAATCTCAAGTTTTGTTGATGAATTTTAATTTTGTTGGTAAAGTTCAGGAAGATGTTACAAATAAAAGGTTTGAGAGACCCAAAGGCTAGTTTTCACATGTTTTAACACTTTGGAAAGCCAGAGGTGTGTTAGGATTATGCCTGCAGTAGAGCTGGATACTGCTATTCCCTGCTATAATGGGAAGCAGGCAGTTTTTTGGGGAGGTGTTAACCTAATCAAAACAACATATTTAGCCTCCAAAAAGAGCTGTCTCATTGCAGCCAACAGGATGTAAAAATGTTGAGACAGGCCTGCATCCTCTCAAAAAGCAATGAAAGAAGTGGTTGTGACAGTGGGAGTTAGAAAATAAGGTGAAGGTTTTCTTTGGACTTAGAAGTTTTCCATGCTGGCCTCAGGCGTACATTTTTTATTCTTCTTACCAGAAAAATTCTCTCACCAGACAACCACCTCAGGCAGAAAAAGTGAGATTCTCCCCTGCCTATTTGGTGTCTGCTATTTACATACCATAAATATTTAGCATGCGTTTGCCAGTGTATGCTGCTGGAATAGCAAGAGGTCCCCTACTTTCAGATGGCCTCCACTGGCAAACTCAAATCTTGTGAATTTACCTGCTGGTTTTATTCTGCCCTGGATGCATTATCACTTGTCTGGAAAAGTAGTCATGCAGTTAGAATTTCCTGCTATTAGTTTTATTACATTTAAGGGCTAATAACTGGCAAGAAAGAACTGATATACTCAAATCGTAACTCTGTGTGAGCATGACCAGGATGTTGCAATACAGTATGACCTTGATGGTATTCTTCTGAAGCTTTTTTTTTTTTTTCTGGATAGAATTAATGCCATTTCTCTGTAGAACAAACTCAAGGCCAGCAAGCAAATTTATAGCCACGATTCTGCAAGTCTGAACCTGTGTAGAGATAAAACCAAGTTATGCAATATTGGACATCTTGGTATCTTGAAACTCTGACTTGCTCCTGAGCCCTTGTAAAGCTCTGTACAGCTACAAAGTATATGAGGGCTATCTTTCATAGTGCCTCCTTTCAGGCATATCTGCCTTGTATATCTGGTGGGAGAAGGCCACTGCAAAACTGAGGTAACTCTGGAAGCAAATGCAGTTATAAAAGTAAGCTATATCTTTGAAGCCAGAATTTATTTCTAGGACCAGTAAGTTGCTGGCCAAGTACATCAAAATAAACTTTCAATGAAAGCAGAAAAGGTAAATTTTGTGCGTAGTGAACAAGCACAATGCATATGTTATCTCCTTGCATATGTCAAGGAGAAAGCATTCATTTATTCATTGTCCATTTAAAGTTTCTGTCTGAGCTTCTTAGTGGCAAAATTGGGATAGAGAACAAGCATGTTTGATACTGGCCTCACGAAAGATGGCTGTGTCATATCTGAATATATTTCTTCAGTTGTCTTCCATGACTTCCTGTAGATTCGATCATTTGATATATTTTGGTGGTATGTTCAAGAACAGTTTCTAGAAGCACTGCTTTTGCATAACTGCTTTCTTGTTATTCATATACATAAGGATGTATGAATTTGTTAAACTGTTCCAGGAGCACAGATTCTTCACACAGATTTTGTGAGATCTGTGAACCTCCGCACAGTGTTTATTAAGAGGACCTGACAGGTTACATTCTGCCAGATCAGAACATCAATGTCAGCAGGGTGAGCAAACTGATGCAGAGTGAACGACCTGCATGAAAATTGAACGCATTATTGTGTCTAGAGAGGAGAGTGAAAATACCAGCTTTGAAAACTTGAAAGCTTTAGCCTATAGCTTAGACCCTCTGCAGGAGTGCTGTAGAGAAATAATCATCCAGCAACAGTCAGTAGCAGGAATAGAAGACAGTGCTGATAGAGACTTAAAGGACTTTTCCAAAATGTATCCATTTTCAGGTTTTTCTGAAGGTCAAGTAACTATGGGAAACTTTTCTCTAGAGAGAAAATAAAGTTAGAAAACATGGACTTGGTGATCTTTTTTTTACCTAGAAATATGGTTTTTGGCATTACGAAGAGTAGCAATTTTGGCTAAGGAACCATTTTCAAATAGATTTTCTCGGTTTATGAAGGGCTTTTAAGGATGACAATTGTTTCCACTCACTGCGTGAAATGTGATTAATTGTAGGTGACTTTGATGGATGCTGCCTGCGAGAGCTATGAAATTGAGAGAGGATTTTATCAATTGTGTATGAGGATCATAGCCGTAGATCAGAATGTGCATAGCGAGGACAGAAAAAAAAAAGAGCTGCAGAAGCTAAGCACAGAGCACACGAGCTTTTAAAAATCTTTAGAAATAAGGTGGAGATCACAACCCTGATCAGCAAGTAAACCTGTCAATTTTGAGGTCTTTCCAGAAGCTTCTGAAGGTGATATCAACAAGCTACATAGCTACTCCGTGGCAGAACTGAGAATTTTAAGGCTTAAGAACTGAGCTGTTCCCTTCAGGCTGACTAGAAATTGCAGCTTTGAAAAACACAACAGTAGAATATCAAAAGAGGGAACTTCTTTGTTGGCAACTCCTGGGTCCAGGAAAACAGGACTTTGTTACGAGATGAGAGCCTGACTTTCACCACTACCTATCAAAGCCCTACCAGAGCAGCGGTGCTTGGCTCCTGGTCAGTAAGGAGTGACCATCTCACAAAAAGCTCTTGACGCCTTCCAAGCGAACTCACTTCTGACACAGAATTAGATATGCATCCACAAAAAGAATTCCCAGTTCGTAAACAAAAACAGTGTTTTCTTCAT
Source organism: Tinamus guttatus (assembly GCF_000705375.1). The sequence goes on along the minus strand of NW_010578145.1, from coordinate 209,686 downwards.
GGAAGCTGCTAATGAAACAGGTAGCAGGGTTTAATGGGACTCTGTTAACTTTTGGTGTCCTTCTGAAAACAGGGCTTTTGAGCAGCCAGCAGTGGTGTAAGGAGAATGGAGCACAAGCAGCTTTCCTGGGACCCGGCCACCAGCTGGGGCAATTAAGGCCATTTCTCTTGCAGAAGGAAATACCAGAGCAGCAGCCACTCAATTCCTGGTGCTGAAACGGAGAGCATGCTTCAAAGAACAGATTTAATTGAATGCATAAAAGCCAAACTTTTCACCTCTGTGCTTTGTAAATATCCAATGTATGTGAAGCAGGACGATCCGGACAAAGGAAAAGTACAGAGCAGGAGAGTCATGAGGATTGCCAAACCCGAGAAATGCCAAATAACTGTAGTTCTGTTGTCCAGGAAGTATTAGGAAGTGTGAATAAACATTACAGGAGGAGGAAATGCTGAAGTACTGCTAAATAAGCTGGGCTGGTCTCAAGAATATTTCTTCTTAGCATGATAAATGAGATTTTGTGTAAAAAGGCTTAATTAATTGTTTTAGTGCGCTCAGTTTGATGCAGAGCATAACCCAAGTTCCTTCCACACTTAAAGTCAGGAAATCTTTGCACACACCTTATCTGTAAGCTAAGTATGTCTTGACCAAATGAAAAAAACAATTAATTAAAAAAATAATAAATAAAAGGGTACATTTTTTGAACATCAGAAAAGGTTTAGCACAGACAGATAACCACTTCTATCCTTCCCTGCCTTCACTTTTAAAAGCTGAAAACAGTAGAAAGTCTTCTCAGTATATGACGTTTTCACACTTTTAGTATATATATTTTATATTCAGCAATAACATTTTGCTTTAAATAAAATATTCACTTGCTATTGTCGTATATGAGCTCTCTGAAGTGTTCAGTTGGGACAGAAGGAAACACCATGGAAGCAAAAACCAAGCACGAAGTATTTCTGAGACTACTATAGACATTCTCCTGAGAAGCACAATAAAAAAAGCTATTGCAAGAACAAAGGGCCAGTCTTGCTGAACAAGTCTAAATACATCCAAGGTTTTATGTTTTAGTTTCAGAAACTGCATCACCAGCCAATTGTACTGCACTAAACCAACTGAATGTAGTCCTTAAATCTGTTCACAAGTTAAACCCTTGTCATGGTGAGGTACGAAAACACACGGTGATACATACAGGCTGCAGAGCAGGGGTCTTGCAACAGTTCTCTGTGCACTGTAGTACTGAAGGCTTTTTTTTTTAATTCATAATTCTTCTAAGAAGAGAAGCACAGGTTGGAGGGTGTTCACACAAATCAAAATATATTTTCTGCACAGTAAGACATGTGACCACAGACCACATTCACGTGGTTTGGCAAGACCATAAAGAGACATCTTCTTAGGTATCGCTCTGCTGAATGGAGATGGTGTTGTCACTGCTCACCTCGCCAGCACTCTCTCCCACTCACTCTGATGGCTGGGGACTGTTTGGATGCTTCCTGCCCTACCTCGGGTGAAGCCAGATGGATTTACTTTACCCCCACCTTCATTGGCAAGTTAAAGTAATGCACCTGACTTGGCCAGATAAGATGTGCTCCCTTCAACTTGGATAACTGTTCAAGCAAGGGCACCATGGCCATGGCAGGCAGTTAGGATGGTACCATCTTCACTTGTTACAGCTGTTTGAAAAAGCAACTTCTGTACTTTATGTACATGGCTCTGAAACTGTCAGCTCTCTGACAGTTACAGGAAATGCAGCAAACTAGATATCTTTTTGTATCAGAGTCAACAGGCATAATATGGGAAAGCTATGTAGTGCTCATACCTCTACACACAAGCAAACACGTGTCTATAAAATGGCCTAAATTTTCATACATAATCAGTGATTAATAAGCCTTTTCTTCTGGGTTCCCAGATGTAACAGCCATCATAAATTCCTCTTCTCTAGAGACTAAAGGAGCTCAATCTTACACATCCTACCTATTTATCCCAGGTTTATATATGATGGGCAGCTCCAGATTCCTAGCTGTGGTTATAGATATCTAAAATCATACCCATAAAGAGGTACAAAATTAATAAGATAATGTAAAGTTGAGGAGTTTTTACCACAGTTCTCTCTATGACATTATCCAGAAATCTAGTGAAGGTCATAAAAAAACCCTTCAGTAACTTCATGGGGAACTGAGTTGCATCATTCCTCATAAATGCATAAATTATTAGCTTTTCCTTTCTGACTGGTCCAGAACAATACTACACAGTTATCATCTCTTTTTCAAAATCCATCATAGTTTTATTTAGGACTGGAGAAAACCTGTTTAGCTGTTTCAACAACATCATTGGCCAAAACCAAAGTATAAGTCCAGGTCCTTCATCTCCTAGAAACACTATTTGCCTCTATTCCAGTCTTAATTTGTCTTTACCAAATGTGTAAAATTCTCAAAATTCTGGACAGTTATTCAAAGGGAGTCTTACAGTGTGGTATTGTCATTCTAGTAACTATCTCTTTTCACATCCATGACAGTCAATAAAGTATTTGTTTTTTTAACAAATACTTTTTTGTTCTCTAGAGGCACTGACAGCTCCATCTTTGTGCCCAATAACTTGTCTGTTTTTAAACCTTCCTTTCTTGCTATCCATGTTCATTGATTCATGATCTTCGTAGAAGCCACCAGCACCAAGCTCTGCAGCAAAGAAGTTGTCAACATTTTAATCGAGCATTGATTATTTAAAGAGTACATTTGTTACTTTGGTTGATGAAACCATCTCTCAGACTGACATCCACTGAGAAAACAGAAAGTTGGGGTAATTAACAAGGCCCTTTCTACACCCCTTATGAGGATCGGTTCCATCACTTAGAGTCATACTTCACAGCAGTATCAGGTCCCTGTAATGGGTACAACGCTCAATGTTCTACTGACTGATAGAGTCAAAGCCTTGGTAATTACATATCCTTGAATATTACCCTGCAATGAGAATTATGTAAAGAAGCTGTAATTTGTCTTTAATGCCAAAAAAAGATAGTGTTTTAGCAATGTTGGAAATAATATATTTTTATTTCTTTTTATTTCTTTTTTTTAATGGAGAAAACTCCATTCCTTTCTATCATACACCCTCTTGATCTTCCATTCATGCTGACAGAAAGAGGATACAAATGATTTTTAGAAAACCACAAGAATAAGAAACAGTTTTAGCAGGAATTATTAAGCTACTTTTCTTAGCATGTTGGAAAGTGTTCCGCTTCAGCAATTTATTAATAAATATCTATTTTGATTTTAATTCTGTGCGAAAGCCCCTCACATTTATTTTAGCAGATGATATTATGAGACACATTTCCACAGGACAATATGTTAAAGAGTCCAATATATATTTGGACAATATATATCACAGCCTGGATGAAATTGAGATACTTGAAGGCGTGAAACATCTCTTTCTTTTCAGCAGTGATAAAGCACAGCAAAACTTTGAACAGAAACCAAGACTTTCATACTGAGATTTTCTATTTCATGAGGAATCAGGAAATAAACTGTTTTAGGAGGCCCAAGGCTCTCTGTTCAGATGATGCACAACTGCAGGAAGAACTGAATGTAGAAAATATCCTTCCACAATGGTGATTAGAAGTACATCCTTAGAAGGACAGATATTCCGTGTAACATGCTGTGGCCTTAAACCTGAAGCACAAGATGCTTCTTAAGTATCTACAGCCTTGAAAACCAATTACAGGGTATTCACATACTTAGGCAATTGTTTCTTTGTGCTGCTAAAGTTGCCTTAAGTCAGCATCCTACACAAGGGAAATGACTATTTTAACCTTTTAAATATAAACCAAAACAAAACAAAACAAAGTTATCAAAATATGATGGAACTGTAAGAAGATACTGTTGTAGACTGGAGAAATTCATCTTACCAGAGGTTGGATACAAACCAGGAGGAATGGAAAGGCCACAGCAATGCTGTTATAATCAGTATTGCTGAACAACCTAAACACACGTTTGCTGCCAAATTCACCATAATAAAAGAATTAAGAGATGTACACTCTTCCTTGGACAAGCTGGGTGGGAGTGCTGCTACAGCTTGTGGAGATACATATTACATGAATAAACTGAAAAGCCTAAACTTCATGATATTACACTGAAAGAACGTTTAGAGTTACATGTGATAGAAAGTGATAGGTGGAATTTTTTATTAATAACTGCAGCTGTAAATCCATGGATGAAAGATCGTTAGCAGCTACTCAGACTTCAACTGATAAGATGTAAAAATAGAACATTTTCAGCTGTTGTGTACTGCTAGCTATTTCCGATGGGCAAAATGCTGAATCTGCTCTATGTTTATTTATTTATTTATTTATTGTTATTACTTGTGATCCAGGATTACATAGCGCAACCATACTAACATTTAATGATGATCTTACTATTATTCTGAAATACTCCTTCACCAGCTCTTCAACAGTTGCAAAGCAACTACTTTTTATTTGCACCTGCATGTTGTATGACTTTCCATAAATGAAATGGTATTCATGCTTGACAGAAGTTCCAGTTAGTATTTCAGGTAAGACAAAGTGTTCAGCAAGAGTCAAAGCCCATCAGAGGCCAACCATCATTCAAATCACTGCTAGCAAGCCATAGGAATCTCAGTAACCAAGAGGGATGCGAGACGTTTCTTTTTTCCCTTTCTTTCCTAAGAAAAATGTTAAATCCAGCCGTGCTACAGACGTACTTGTCCAGATGGTATACAACAAGCTACTTCAACGCACTACAAAGTTGTTTTTAGGAAAATAAACAAAGAATCAAACCATTTCCTGTGCTAGTCAGAGAAAGACAGGTTATATATACTGGAGTCTGGTCTTCGAAGAACTTGCTCAGAGGTCACGAGTCTTGAGTGGAGATACAAAAAGTTGCTGTTACACGGGAGATAACCATCAGAGAGAAGCCAGCAGAACAGATTGGTGAAGGCTACAGAGCTCTGTGCGAAGAGAGGTAGGACACGTATGACTATTTTTTGTTGCATGTTTTAGTGCTTACTAAAGGAAAGAAACCAGGAAACCAAGAAACCAAGACAATGCTGACTGTGGTGCAGCTGAAGTGTTTGTAAAAGGGCCAAATTAATTCACTGCCAATGTAATTCAACATAACTGAAATCAGTGGAGTGAATCCAGGGGTGAGTCTGGCATCCTTTTCTTTTCAGCTGTTTTGATACATACTCATTGGGAATAAAAGCCTGCATTAGCCCATTAATGAATGCTATGTTTTTGATCCATTTCGTATATATTTAATTTTGATGTAAAAACATTAACTATTAGGGGCTGAGAGAAGGGCATTTCTTTTATTTTTTACTATTTTAAGGTTGGATACACACATTTCCAAGTTCTTCTTTCTGTAAAGATTTATTCTGCTTGTCTTAGGGTACATCTACCCAGAGTTCTGAAGGGGAACAGAGGATCTTCTCCCCGCATTCCAATTCATCGGCACTCATCCTGCTCATGCCCTGACATTATACACCTAAACATTATATCTATCCTTTTAGATATTATCCTATTGTACGTTCAGACTCAGCCTTGCCTTTAAGAAGCTACATGCAAGCTGCCTCATACAAGCTAGAAGGATACAGTGACATTATATGCCCTTACTCGTTACTGTGAGATCTATGCACCTGCCAGGCAAAGTCATTAGCAGTAGCAGTACTCCTTGCATGAAGAGATATTCACGAAAACCCCAGCTAAATTACACCAAGCTCTGTGGAATGGAGCAGAGTTGGGGCTGTATGGCTTCACTCCTCATTTTTTCCATTTCGTTTGCTTGTTTTGTGCATTTTCTTGTTAGACTTCCCTCTCTTAACACTCTCTTTTCTCTGCTGTTTCATCTGTCCAGTTGCAGCACCTGAACTTTTACAGCATCAGATTGCAGGGAGGATACAAATATCTGTGTCTTGTAGGATACATCTCATTCATTTGCACTACTTATTCCTTGCCTTCAGGAAAAGATTGCTGTGCTGTACGCCACTGAATGTACCTTTGTGATTTGGGTGATTTGGGAGGGTGTAAAGTAAAAGAATTTTCTTCCTAAATTTCTTTCATGTCCCATCCAAATGTTACCCTTTCTTTCTCTTTCTTGCCCTTTCCTCACTTTGTATTCTAATGTTCCTTGCCTTGTGCTTATCGGTTTCCATGCTAAAAATCACAGTCTAGCACAGAAAATACTCATTAACTAGCAGGAACAACTTCTATTCTTTACTGTAAACATTTTTATTAATGAAAGGCATCAGTATGTTTAGCCAAGAGTAAAAGTTAATGCAGAGTCAAGAGAGAGAACATGTGTTTACATGAATGTTCATGAATTCTTAATTGTGTTTTAAATAGTTATTTTTACAGTCTTTTTGTTCATTCTTTCCAACCAGTCAACTGAGCAAAGATTTTCTTGTACATAGAAATGTACAATGTGCATAGAAAGTAAATTTTAGGTCTGATTATTGTTTAATTATGAGATTAAAAATAAATTAATGAGAAAACAATGTATTTATTGGGAAGAAACTGCAGAAGTAAAGTTGAGGTCAGCCAAATGAGGAAGAGAAAGTCTATCTAAGCAGGCTTACCCTCCAAACAAACCAGCTCGAGTCCTGGGATCAGGAATGCAAGGTCAGCACAGAGCTGTGCCAACCTAATTGAGCTAACTCATTTATACAGCCTCTGAGACCCAAGTTTGTACGCAGTGTGGCACTAGGCCATTCAGACGTACTGTCCTTCTTCCGGGGCTATCTTGGCTATCTCTCACATGGCACAGCATTGTATAATGTAGACGTGTCCTTAGGTGACCAACCAGCCTGCTCAGCAAGTGAATTCCAAACAGCAAATGCTTACAAAGGGGCTGCAGTCATTTATGAACGATCTGTAAGAGCTGATATTTCTTCATATGAGCTGCTAAATAACTATGAAATTGGAAAAATCTGGGACATTGTTATAGACAATATATATTAATATATATTAATAGAAATTAATATATATTAATAGAAAAAGAAGCTAATTTCAGCCCACTACCCTATTTTTTTGCTATTAACATATCAGCCAGCTGCCAAAAGCATAGCTGCATTTTCTGAACCTCCTTTTAATATTCAGAGTTGTTTTAGCTTGCGTTTTACTTACAACCGTTACCTGTATGTACTGCAAACAATACATTTTACCCTCATTGTTGAAATATGTGTGAAATATACAACAGTTTCTTCTAATATATTTCAAACGTATTGTTGTGTGCACCCATACAGAAAGCACTTCAGCAAATGTACTCTGCTGGCCTATTCATCTTAATGCAAAGGTCTATTATGAGTTTCACACTCTTCAGTCGTTACTTACATGCTGCAGTACACAGTGAATTAGACTGAAGTACCTGAAAAGATCTTTCAATCCTGGTGAAAAGGTTTTTTAGATTGCAAACGTTAATAGCAATTCAAATTGTCAGAAACCTTTGTGAATACAGTGGGATGTAAGCACATGTATGGATGGATTTGTGGAGAAGGGACTTGAGCACATGCTTAAGCCATAGCTACAGGCCAAGTCCTGTTGCAAGGAAGCCACAGAACCACTCAGTCAGTCTGAAAGGGACCTTGTGACATGGCCCAGCCTCCTGCTCCAAGCAGGGTCAGCTGTGAGTTCAAACCAGCTTGTCCAGCGTCTTGAAAACCTCCAACATTGCAAGATTCCTTTTCATTTTTGTAAGACCAGTTTTTAGCCTGAAAAGAACTTACATTCACATAGTAACTTCAAATACGTAATGAATTTGGAATTCGGTTCCTTTCATGCTTATTATATCAAACTGCTCCACCTCCATGTATGAGGAGATCATTTTCAAATAATAATTATAAATCTGGCAGTCTTTTTTTTTCCCCCAGATTCTTATACATTCAGTTGTGTGATACTTATTTTCCCTTATTTGGGAATGAAGCTATGTTGACAATCTTTTGGAATGGAAATCAGAATGGCTGAGTGATTTGGGACAAATTACTTTACTTTTCCCTCTGTCATTTTCTCTGTTCAGCAGAGGTTGATGTTACTATATTATTGTCTTGTAAAGTGCTTTGAGATTTGAGGATGACTGCAGCTTCATGTAAGTGTCAAGCCCTATTTCCAAATCTCTAATTATTCTAAAATCTATTTCTATATATCCAAATACAACTCTTGTTAAATTCAACGGAATGTCATTGAAGTTAAGAAAGCCATATTTTTTGGGGGGGGGGGGGGGGGGGGGGGGTTTGTTTGTTTGTTTGTTTTGCTAATACTGTACCAGAAAAGATAGGAAAGAGAATTTATACAGCAAGCTACTGATGCACGGATGTGGTTTTCAAACTGCATAACAAAAATTTTCAGATCTAAGAAATATATTAACCTGAAGCATCCTGATGGACTTCTTTCCTTGTGTTGGCAATCATGAGTTACCAGAGCTTTTGCAAGGGAGGAAAAGCCTCTGTTGGGCCCTCAGTCCATGTCTCAAATTACTAGACAGATGTTTGTAGGATGAAGGCAAAAACTGCACAGAATTTAGAGTAAATCACCATATTGGAGTTTGGATCAGAAACAGATGAATCTTTCTGTTTACACAATCCAGAATTTGTTACCAAAATTCCTGTATTTAAGTTTGCTGAAATCTCCCAGCCAGTCCTCTACTTCAACTACTTCTCTCAGAATAAATACAAGTAGAACTGTGAGAGCTGGAGAGGGGGTGAACAAAACAAAAAAAACAAACACACAAAAAACACTGGCAAGCAAGTTCTACGTTTCTTTGAAAACTCTCCAACATCATGAATCCTGTGAGAGCTTAATTAAAATGAAAAGAGAAATTTCAAAGGGAGAAAACAAAATAAGCCCTTTTAATGGTCTATTTTTATTCTGGGCTTAGAAAATCTCTTTCTCCTTTTCAACTGGTTTCCCCAAAACATAAATATTGGCAGCTTTAAGGTTTGTTTTTCATCCTCTTGAGCAAGAGGCAGTGAGTTCAAAAGCTTTTTTCCAGTCAAGCTTAGAGGGTTTGTTCACCAGAGTTTGGATTTCTGACCATAACTAGTGAGTCTAGAACAGCAAATGCTACTGTGAAATTAGAGTTGCCATTTCTAGGGGATGATGATTAAATGGCAATGTATTCACAATGAGGTAATTAGAGGAAGCTTTTTTTTCAGCCACAGCACTGCGTAAGAGTCAGGGTCAACCAAACACTGCATAACTCCTTAGGCTCACGTGACGAAGGGTTCTTTCTGAAGCCAACCTCACTCACAGAGCAAACCTCTTATCCACCTCTCTTTCACTGGATAATTCAGGAACTTTTAACATGAGTCCAGAGCAAGACTTGAATGTCCCAATCAATTATCAAATCTATCCTGCTATAGTCCCACAAGCCATCGGCTCCTACAAAACTACTAGCTGCCATTTCAAAGCTTTCAAGATGAAAATTGCTGAAAGTTGGAATCCCTCTTCGGGTTTCCACTGTTGTTGGTTAACTGCATGTGCATCTTCAGCCCAAAGGAGGGACAATAACAGGCTGACATTTAATTATTATTTTTTTGTTCAAGGAATCTGAATGACAAAAAGACTGATGCAAATCAGTGTATATCAGCCATATCTGAAGCATATTGACATTGGAAATTATGAAAATTACTAAAAGTAGAACAAAAAAGAACATTTTCAGAAAGGCAGAATATAAAGGCTATGCAGCAAACCTAAAGTTAGAAACAGGAATCTCTCTGGGAAATATTAGGATTTCAGATTAGGTGAGATGGTAGAGTTTCATGCTGGGGCCAGATAATGTTAGGAAAAACACAGCAAGAGTTGAGGAGACACAGAAAGGACAAGTTGTGGGTCTATGAGAGCAGGATTCCAGAATAGACTGTAACACCATCTGAAAAACATGCTCTAGAGAGGTGAGGAAACCAAATGAGAAAGTATGTGTAAACAATATTTTTTGTATCTGGAGCTTCAAGCTAGCAATACTGAGGAAGGAATGTTTGAACCCTGTATGATGTCTCTACACACATTATACTACTACTGTCATACATCTCTGAGGAGGTAAACCTTAACACCTCCGATGGGAGGATGGATGAGCCTTTTGCATAGTAGACCATTTAAATACCATGACTATTCTTTCCTTACTTTCGACTTCAGACAGTTTAATAGGAGGAGGGAACAAGGACTATGAATTTGTTCCGAGAATTATCTGTTTCTTGGAATGGTACTGATTACACATGATAAAACTTGCCTGACTAGCCAAATGTGGCAAATACTCATTAAAGGCCAATAAAAAACTGTACCATTTTCAAAGGATTTTACCAGTCTCTATGGAAAACACATTGCTGGCATCTTTCTCCTCCTTATTCTTCAGCCTGTTCTTTTGCTGCCAGCTTTCAGCTCAGTATATTCCCTTTCATAGACAGGGGAATACACAATAGCACATGTAGCCCCAAATATAAATAAAACCAGACACCAAGACACACAAAGAAATAAGTCATAAGATCACTTATCATTGATCTCACTGTAAGAGCAATCTCTGACTTCAGACTTTGCTATATCATTTCCATTAACCTTTACACTCACCATCTCCCAAAATATCTTCCAGAAAAAAAGATTCTTAGCCATGAGTGGATCAACATAACGTTTGTCCCGTAAAATCTCCTTCCATGAGGATTTACAGTTCTATTTCCAAAAGGTTAATGAAGATACCTGCATTTACTGTTAACATTTACAATACAGCAAATAAATGGATAGCATGAATATGTCCCAAACTTCATTGATGAAAGTGTACAGAATTGTGTACTGATTTTGCAGTACAGAAAGTGTACTGATTTTGCAGGTATAAATCAGCAACTTCTTGCACTTGCAAGAAGTCCTGAATATAAATAGTATCGCAATTCTGCTCAGTTATAAACTGCTCTAACACAGGCCTTACTAATCGTGTCTTCGTGTGCACTGGGATTGTGCAGTACAACCAGACTCACTGCACAAAACAGAGCCCAGCTTCATTGCAAACTTGACGTAGAGTTCAATCTTCCTGTTTAAACAGTGCAATGCCAGGACCTATATGAAGATGTTGCAGTACATTTTGGGCACAATACAGAGTCACGTTTCACTGCAGGGAGAGTGTAGAGCCCAGCCTTAATGCATCTGACATGGCACTTAAACAGATCAACTAGAAGGTTTATATAGATATATCAGGTCATTTACACATTCAACGTCAGACATCCTAAATAGCAGCGGCAGGGCTTCCTTCAAAATGGAGGTTCAGGACCTGGCCCCATGGGCCTACCCTTCTAGACAGCACGGCTGTGGTCATTCAGAAGTGTTTTTAAGCACTTCTAAAGTGCTTTTAAGTCAATGTGTTTTTCCTTTGCAGTGCTTGCCACTCCAGTATGTGGTGAACATCTTTCCATTTGCAGAAGAAAGTGCTGTGCATGTGCTTTCACTTCCAGAGGTCATTTTTGGGACAAAATCAGTCTTCTACATGACTAGCTTAGGATTTTAAAAATATGGCTTGCGTTAGACATTTTAAATATTGATGGTAAGGTTTACTCAAGGTTGCCTGAGGTCAACAGTGGCTTATTCAATTGGTCATCACACAGAAACATGATGATCAATTTCTCTATTTCATTGGAAACCTTTTTTTTTCTGGTCACTGATCCAGAAACTGGCCCATTTTTTTCCCATTTATTTGTAATTTAACCTGGGTACTTACTCAATTACAAAAATGGACCGAAATTATCTCATCATCCCATAAAGGAAATACATTTCTAATTAAAAGCTATGAATATGGGTCACACTTTGCAGAAGGAAGCATAAGTTGAGCATCATTCTTCTTGATTTGTTCCAGGTCACTGTTTCTGTCTGCCTGACTGCAAAACACTAATGGACCGTCAAGATAAAAATTCGCTTTTGCATCCATCTGCTATATTGCACTTTTAATGTCTATTTTACTTAATGTATTTTGATTCCACCTCAATTCCAGCTGCAAACATACCACATTTTCTTAGAATAAAATTGTATCCCTTTTTGTCCTCTAAATGAGAAAAGAAACTGTAGAGAGCTTTCTTTGCCGCACTGGCAATTTTAAGTTTTAGCATATGTTAGCATAATAAATTAATTTCAGACAAATTTCAAGAGCACATTCATCTCAGAGTCAGTTTTCTAGACACTGCAGTGAGTCCCTCTAATCTGAGTTGCTCCTGTTGGCATTAACAGAGAGCTTCTACAGCAAAAGAGGAAAAAAAAAAAGGCAGTCAGTAAGGAAGATTTTTCACACTTGAAGGAATATTGAGGTTGGGTACAAGAAAATGGAGCTGGAAATGTTTTCCTGGTAAAATGAGGCCTGGGCAGATGTTTTCTAATATAAGCATCATTTGATAACACATGAAAGACATGAGATTTGGATCACTTTATCATTCTGCTGTTGAAAAGAATCTTTTTTAGATATAGAAAAAGAAAGGGCAAAAAATTAACACTGAAAAGAAAACGTTGATAAAAAAAAGTTTCCAGAAGAGATGGCCTAATCCAGCAATTACCCAGCCTTTTTTTCTGAATCGACTCTTTTAGATCAATCATTTCCATGTAGCCCCATACATCAGCATCAGCCCTAGGTGAACATGCAGTACTTTTAGGTTAATCACCTCATAAAATCAAAATCTCTAGTTTGGGACTAACTGGAGTGATAGAATTAGCATCAGTTATTTGCATTGTGGTAGCATCTAAAGATGTCAAGGCCTAATGTAATTCACTATTGTGTTACACCTTCTCATTCAAGTAAGAGGACTTAAACATTAGAGCTTTGTGGATCTTTTGCCTATCACAGTGCTTGGCACCTTAGCAGCTAACAAAAATACATATGAAGTGCTCTTTGATGCAATAATCCCACAGATGCTTTTCATGCTATCTTAGTTTGCTGCATGGCTCTTCATGTAATTTCTGTGAGTCATGGTATTTTTCTCCTTATCATCTCATCTTGATGGACTTGGATTGCCATCACACCATGTAAGCTCATATAGAGCACTTGCACCTTCACACAATGTTCTGCAGGTTTAACTAGAACACCTTCATCTTTCACCTTTCATCTAGGGTTCCTCCTCTGGAAATCCTAGCTTGTTAAAGTCTATTTTATCCCTAGGAGCAGTAACAGGCTCTCAAGTAATTTGCTCACAGAAAATAATTCTGATTAGGAAATTTAATGGGATTCGGGCTCCTAAGTCACCTAATTGTTTTTGAAACACCACACTGACAAGAAGGATTTAGAGTTAAGCTTCCTAAACAATACACTAAGGATGGTTATGAGCGATATTTCCAGGGGAAATACGTACAATACTAGTATGTATCTTGAACTGTGGTACCATGATACCTCTTTTTGAAGCTATTCTATTAGGCTGGGAATGAAAAAGTATTTGCTCTGGCATGACAGGAGACCTATGTTTAGGCTAATAATGAAAGCACTCACCCAGGATAAAGAAAACTGTTCTGTTAGGCTCTATTCCAAAATATGTGTAATTTACGTTACACATATTTGAGAGCAGAAATTGAAACCTACATTCCTTCCTTTAATGTGAGTGTCCAAGTCAAAAAGCTGTAGACTCATATTCTAGCATATTCAAGCTTTTCTCTATCAGGTCCAAGGGTTCTTTAGTTACACCCATGCAAATTGGGTGGTTTCAACGTGGAAGACCCAGGGTGCCTCTGTACATAGCTTTCCTTAACCTGAGAAGTTTGAATATACACTTAGAAGATGGGATTTAACTTTCCTCAGGCAGTAAGCATGTTTCCTACCTCTTTTGTGAATACTTTAACTCAGTAACTTTTACTTTTACCAGGCAACAAAACTTATGGAATTGCATTGTCTTCTAAAGCTTTGGTTGACTCCAAAAAGCAGTATTTGAAAGAAAGACGTTAGGTACCTAAATGCAAGAGCAGGCGCAGGAATTTGAATCCTGAGCAGTGGGAAACAGCTTTATTCAGTCCAGGATAACTTCCCTACCTTTAGGGCACGTATTTCTTCTCCACAGGGACCACCCCACACAGCGTGTGACCTTTTGGCAAGCTGAATCTTAGGAGCTTTACTTTCCCAATGCATCATTTTTGGAGCCCAGGGCTGTTACTTGAGAGCTGTGAATTCCATTAAGCATCAGCACACCTAAAGGTTAGGAATCACAAGGCTGTGATTCATCCAATTGCTGCTGTAGATTCATTACTAAGGGAGCAAGTGTTTGAAAGGGAATGTTCCTTTAAACCCCTGGCAAATGGAACCTAATAAAAGCAAACATTTATCTAGTTACCTAGCCAGACAGATGCTGGGGAAGGCACTGGGACAATGGACCATGAGACAGACTTAGCATGTTCACCTCGCCTCTCTGGAAGTACTCCCACCTCCCAGGGGACTCTCTTAGCTGACCAAAACGCAGTGACAGTGGGAACAGTCCATCTGTCCTGACCAAGCAGGACCCTTTGTGCAGAAAGAAATGCAAATAAGATGAATTATGTAGCTTCTGCATAAGCTGCTAAACAGGAGAAGATTACGAATAAATATGGAGGGACCTGATTATTCTACCTAGTGATGAAGGTACTGCCCCAGAAAAATAGTCATCTTGGATGCCAGAGACTGTTTATGCACACATACATATAAATAAGCCACTGAATAAAATACATAAATACATACGTTGTTTGTGGTGCAGAACCTGAACTCAAAACCAGACCTTTCCTCCACCCATGGCAGTGAGAAATTAAATGCTTTCTTGAAGAACTTAAAGTTTTTTTCTGTAGACTCTAATGTACAAGATGGTGCAAGTGATGGTGCATATGATAGGGTACATGATGCTGCAATTTTCTTTTGCTGATCGTACACCCTCCTGAATTTCCCTTAAATAAAAACATTCTTGATGTGATACAGATTAGTCATTCAGTCCTGTTAGAATGAGTGCTACTATATATTAGTTTTTATGAAAGCCTGCACTTCTGTTACATTAAAACCAATAAAGCAACTGTCATGGTTTATTTAAAAAACACCTTTTCCAAAGTGCTATATTCTAGTTTTGAGATCGTGGATTACAACAGAGCTTGAGAATCTTACTGCCCTTTTTTCATACAAAGGCATAGCAGTGGAGTTTCCAGGTAATGCAACGGTTCGCAAACTTTGCATATCTAAGAGCCAAATCTGGCCTTGCATTGGAAAAGGATTAAATAAGTCAATCTCAGTTTCTCCATAATACCTGAGGCTCCTTGTGATGCTAAAAAAAGTCTCAGTCGCAGCTTCATATTTATAAAGCATTGTTATATGAAGCATTGTTAGTGTTTTCACATATTTTAAAACAAAAATAAACAAATTGTAAAGTCACTTGTTCAAGGAAATTCAGCAACTTCAAGAACACATTTTTGTCTTCTAGTTATCAATTGAAAGGAAAGGTTGCAATAAAAGACCGGCAAGATTTTTTCTTACTTGTGTGTATTTTATACACAATAGTCCAACATAATGTTCAACTATTGCGCAACATACCAAGGAGTACTTTTTTTTAAAAAAAGGTCTGATATACATTTATTTCTATGTCTATTCCAAAAATACACTAAGAGTAAGACACATTTTCAGCTACTCATGAAATTAAACTTAAAAATAGTTTTTATAAGATATTAGGAAATATTCCAACCTTATGTGAAATTAAAACATAATCTTGTAACTTTTTTGTTGTAACTTTTGTTTTGGATAGTAACTAGAAAAGAATAATTCTGTGACTTGGAGGTGCTGCAATTCCTTTTATGAAATTTCTGTAAAATTGATTTGTATTAATTTTAAAACATACTAGGAAAGAAACTATGGCTTACAAATATCAAGATATTACTCAGCCAGCCTAATGGTGTTATGAGGAAATTGAATTAATATTTGTTCACTACTTTGAAAAGTAGAGTGTAAGTGATTATTGTTAGTTTTATTATTATCAATCGAAACTAATAACTCTGTGAAATAAATGTATTTTGGAGTAATTGCATAAGAAAGAAGACAGGTAATCTAGAAACATAGTAATGTAAGCATCAAATTTCGTAATCCAAATAAAGCAAAGCCTGAGCATTGCAGGCTCACTTTGCAGGCTGCAATACCCATGCAACACTTGCCCAAGTTGAAGGATCTCTGACTCAGTGCCTCACACATATACCTGAATCTGAAGTATATCAGTTTAAGTGAGTATATGAGCTTGATATGCCAAACTAAAGACTAAGGCATTTAAAATTTAGGTGCTATCACACTCAACTTTTAAGAGTTTGAATACACAGAAAGGAATCTAAACTTCCTTAGAATCCACACAGATTCTGTGATGCCTCTGAACAGCAGACTCAGGTTAACACCCTGTACACATCCGGCAGTCCAACATCAAGACCCCTTTTGCTCCTTCTGCCTTTCACAAGCAGTCTTAAAGTCCTTTCTGCATAGAGCCCCCAGTTGAAATAGGATGAGTGGAAGAAAAACAATCTGGAAAAGACTAGAGCTTGGTGTTTCTGGCACTGCCTTGAGTCACCAACAGAGTCTTCACTCTTCTCAGCATTCAGTCTCTAAGAGAGTCTGAGAAGAGCATGGAGCTCGGATTGACAACTTTCTGCAAGTTTACTGTGAACATTACGTCAGCAGGTAAATAGGAGGATACAAATCTTGCTTTGATTGCATTTTAAATAGAAAGGATAATCACAATTGCTGCTTCTGTCAAGCTTTCCTACTATCTTGACTCTTCCCCAAGGATTTAGGCAAGGGAAACACAGTTTATGGATTGTGACTAGATGCAGGAAAGACCAATGTGCCCAACTGCTAATTAACTTGTGGGTGAAGCATGCTAGTACAGAAGTTCTGAGTAGTGCATTATTCAACACCGGATACCTAGAAAACTTTACAATAACAAGCTGCCAAGGGAGTTTTGATACTACCTGGGTGATACAGAAGGTGAAAAAGGATTTTCAAGATCACACTTCCCTACTTAGGTACCTAAATTCCACCTAAATCCCATGTTAGGCATCAAAGTCTTTTTTGGATCTAATTCTAAATACTTCCCTGTATTGAAGTCTAATATATGATCCTTAAAACAGAGCAGTTCATCTGTTTAAATTTTACTAGCTAACTCTCATTGCAATGATTATCTGATTCTACTGTATTGATAGGAAACACATGCTTCAGGCAATACTATAAAATTCACGCTTAGAGTTTTACAGGCACCAGATAAAATGCCCAGATATATATTGAGTATTTAGTGTGTACAGTATGTAGCTGACTTCATTTCTCAGATGCTATGGATTTATTCATTATATTACTGAAAATAATTCTGAATCATTTATGATGATCATATAGATTCAATATTAAGTTGAGAAAACAGTGTTAATTTACTGCAGAAAGTAGATGTGGCCCCAATTGTTGCAAGCAAAGTTACTTTCTATTTTTTAACATACAAAACTCATCTCATCACAGAATTTTTCTGTATACTTGTAGCCATTCACTAAAAAATTACTACCAAGATCTGAACTGCTATCACTTCCCTTTATCTTACTTGGTTAGAAACATTTACTGCTCTATCAACTGAGGAGGTTCACTGGTTGGTTAATTGAGTTTGTCTTGTGCTAGCATCCTTATGATGCAAATTACCTTAAAGATATCTCTCAGACACTAAATATTTTCTGTTGTAGGTTAATAAATATAAACTTCTCAAATAGCCAGTATTTAACCCTAATAGTTCACAGTCAACCACATACACTGGAATTTCCAATAGTGTTGGTTTAATGAATGTTTTGTGTTGAAAATCCATTCAACTAGCAGACTGAGCATCTAGAGGTACACCTGTCTGCTAACACACTATCTCCAGAGGCAGGTCCAACACTGCATTTGGAATTACATGCTTCCATTGAAGTCAGCAGTATAAGGGCTCCTTCCAGCTTTTGAACACCCGACTTATCTCATTTCTGCATCTTAACAGATCTGAAATCTGGCCTGATGTGAATATGGATAGACCTAACTGCATACTCATATACATCCTTCACCACTATTAACCAAAGTGCCAGAATCAGCTGAATTTACTTTCTGAATTGATCATGTATATGAGAAAGGAGTTGTTGTCCAATGACAGTGTCATAGGACTGAAAGTCAAATCTTAACAGTGGCTTTTAAACTGTAGCTTTTAAAAGCTACAGGCATGCAACTAAACATGTCTTTTTCCATATCCTCAGAATTTTAAGTAGAATTTTCTAAACTGTTATTTTAATATTGACTTTTTTGTAAGTGCATTTCGGCAAATGGTCTTTTGAAAATTACTCCCTTAAGATGAAGGATCATTACATCACATATCTATAAAGCAGAAAAAAAAATCCTTTTGATGGTGAACTATTTTGTTTATGAGAATAGTACACTCGTGCACTATCCAAAATAGTGCACTATCCAAAATTTCCCTCTCCATACTTTTCTTGTACTACAAAAAAGAAATGCATAGGCCAGGCTACAAGGATGCTCAGGACCCTGGAATATCTGCCCTATGATGAAAGGCCTGTTCAGCCTGGAGAAGATAAGGCTGAGAGGGGACCTGATCAATGTATATAAACACCTTAAGCAAGGGAGTGAGGAGGATGGTGCTGGCCTCTTTTCACTGATGGCCACCAATAGGACAAGAAGAAATGACCACAAACTGAAGCATCAAAAGTTCCACAGGAACTTAAGGAAAAATTTCTTAACAGTGAGGGTGACAGAGCACTGGAACAGGCTGCCCAGAGAGGTTGTGGAGTCTCCTTCTCTGGAGATCTTCCAAACCCAACTGGATGCCACCCTGTGCCACGTGTTCTAAGTGACCCTGTGTGTGCAGGGGGGTTGGACTAAAGGATCTCTAAAGGTCCCTTCCAACCCTAACAATTCTATGATTTTATGATTCTAACTTCACCGAAAATGAAATGCAAATGCATAGATGAGTATACGTTTCTTCAATTTACATGATAATTATAAATGAGTTGGTAGGAACTAGATTCCAAAAAGCCTTTTGAAGAGCTGGGGAATGGCAACAGGGGGCTGCTCCACATGGGCAGGGGAACAGAGGGTGACAGCAAGGGCCGCAGTGCGGGGCCTCAATGGCAGGGCCTCACCACGTCTGAATGGGCCAACACTGGTGATGGTACCTACGTGTGGTCAAGAGACCAGCGATCGGCTGTCAGGCTGGAAAGCTGGCAACAGCCTTCGAGGTCACCAGAGATACTGGTGACCACATGACAGGGCCATGGTGGTGAGGTAGTCCCGATGTCAGGGCCGAGAGCCCAGCCGGTGGTTGGGGTTAGAACAGGAGCTGTGAGACCCATGGGCAAGTGTAGCTGCAGCATTGATCAGGCAGGACCAGAGGGAGAGATGGTGCTGAAAAACATCCCCTGGGCAAAGGGGACAACCCCACTGAGGCCTCGCAGGGCTGGACACCTGCAGGTGGCCCAAGCTGGCCCTGAGCCCAAGCAGCCAAGCCCCAATAGTGGGAGAGCACAGCCAAGAAGGCCCTGTTGTGAAGTCTGCAGCCTCGTTCACTAAAACCCTGAGGAGTACTCAGGAGTATTGCTGTTGGTTTCCAAGACTCCTAACTGGATAATTAAGCCAAAAGAACTACCTGGGCTAGTCTGTTCTGTTTAACAGATGCAGTATAATAGTCCTAATTTATTTAATTTAAATATGGAGTATTTTATAGAAAATATCCAATATTAGCCTCAGCTTTATCTCCCAGTATTTTGATTTAGTTCTGCTATTACTTCCCAAATTGAAGAGCTAATTATCTTCCCTCTGTAGCCATTACTGATTCTGTTCAGCTTGACAGGAACATTGTTTTTATAAACTAAAATAGATTAGCTTCTAGAATCCTTTGCTCTCAGCTATGTTTTAAAATCATTCTCCCAGTTTTTCTCTGGGGCTCATCTAGCTTCCCAGTGCCTTTCTTGAAGTGTGGGATTGTAACCAAGAATCCCAGCAGAGATCCAACACCGCAGTGTCCATCTTCTCCAGATTCCCATTTTCTCCAGCAATCACACTGACCTCCCTGGACAAGGCAGCAGGTTGGCAACTTCTGTTCTTGTGATGCTACATCAGAGAATCTCCTTCAAATCTGTTTTCACTCAGTGGTTATCATTCTAGAGTCCCACATATTGTCTGAGTTTTTGATCCCCATTTTTAGGAAGAATTTCAAAGAATTTTGGATCACACACTCACAATCAGTTGCTTATAATGTATCCAAAAGATACTAACACAAAACATGTTTCATTTTACTTTTACTTGCAGGGAAAAAGAATGATGGCTCTATTTTAACATTTTATTTGCTTTCCAATATCAATAATATTTAATTTGCCAGGAGTATTGTCTTACATTCCTATCCCTCTAACGTATAGGTTAATGATGTCATCAAAAGCTATCTATGCCAAATGAAATAATTTGTATAGCCAAGTGCTTTCTTTCCATTTTATTCAATTTTTTAAAACAAATTGTTTTATATTGCCTAATCAAACTATTTATGTTATTCCAAAGTGCATTACTCTGAAGATAATACTCTGACTAGATGCATCTAAACTGCTTTCACTCTGCTATGCCATGTCATCCACATAGCTATGTATTTTTTGGTTCATACCAGCTTGTGATAAACTCATTTGTCCCTTAAAATTGTAACCGAGGAAACTGAAGTTGTTTATAGAGAAATCAGGACTGCTTTGTTAATTACATTTGTGACATTAAAATTCATGTAAACATGGTAGCCTACAAAAAAAGAGCACACACTGGGAAAAAAATGTATTCATGCATGCAACACTTCACAATTATAGCTATATATCCATCCAGCCAAGCATAAACACCTGTCTGCACATATTGATGGTTCGTTCTATCTCATCACCCATTTAAAGTTTAAGACATAGAATACTGTAGACAGTAGACTATTCTTGGTGATGATTTCACCTCGAGTGGAAGGTAAAAGAGCCTTCACTAGGTATTGAATCATAATGAGGCAAAATCACAAGTCAAAACTCAGACTCTCTTTTCCTGTACCTTAAGTCCATAGCCATTACCATCCTCTGGGTGGAGAGGGCAGATTTCTCTGTGCCTGCCATGGTATCCTTTAGAGAGTCTACCGAACAGACAACATGACCTTATTATTGCTTTGTGCGTTGCTTATCATCCTTTCCCACTGCTCCTATAGCAGAGGCAAAGAACATCCTTCAAAACAGGCAAACTCAGCACTATTTATTTGGAGAAAGAAAAGACACTGCATTATTTTTAATCATGAGTTATTATCTGTCTACCTAAGGTTTTGTATTGCTCAGATCTTTGCAGTATCTGAGCATTTTACACATAAAAAGGTTTGGCATTAGTCTAATTCCCTAGGGACTGCAAGGAATCTATGGCTTTGCTCCCTGCTATTATATTCAACCGCTAAGTTTTCCAAGTGGCCTATGCATCTCCGTGCTTAACTCCTACTGAAATCGAATGCAATTTTTGCACTTCACAGCTTTAGGCTGTTTTGAAAATCTCTTCCCATACCCCTTCTGGCAAAGAGGGAAACTGAGAAACAGCAATACACAGCATAGAGAAATCCACTGAACTGAGGATTTCCCATGCACTCCCACCAGCTTTTGCCCTTCATTTTCCTTCCTCCCCATGGCTCTTCCTAAAACCTATGGAACATGTGTGACATGAAAAGCAAAATGTGTTCCTTCTTTACTAATGATAAAGCAACATTCAGTCCTGAGGCATTTTTTCCCCAGGAGAATTGCTGCTGCATAGGAGGATGAGGACAGTGGTCCCCCAAGGCCACCCTTTGAATGCTTCCAGCCCCACTCCAGCCAGGATGGTCAGAAAGAGAAGGGACAGTGAGTGCCTAATAAGTAAATTCAAGCTACATGTAGCCAGTGGCAGCTTTCAGGCAGGCTTAGGCAAACGATTTAACAACACATTGCCGTTCTACACACATCCAGAAAGGAATAAACCATATTCCATTGAAGCTGCGGGGGGATATGTAGATAAGGAGAATGTAATTACCAGAGTGGTAATTTAGTCAGGATGCTAATACTCCTAATCTTGCAAAAAAAAATCTCCTCTCACCCTCAAGGGATATTAATGAGCAGAAGTGGTTAAAACTTTAAATTTTATGTCTCGTTTGAAAGATCAACACATTTGTTCTGGACTAGACAGTGTAAAACTTTCCATAAAATAAAATGACAAACAAATCATTATTTGATTTTATATCCACTAGGAGCAATAAACAGAGAGGCCTCACAGCTTCTGCAGCGTCTGAGTAATTCTAAAAATTTCAGGACTGCAGCATGTAAGTGGTGAAACATCTGTTCTGTTTGGAGGGTTGTATATATTCTTTGGAGTTGCTTTTGTCATCTCTGTCTGATAAATAGTTTTGGGGCTCCCACTGTATAGAAATGACTAAATGGAGAGTTTACTTGTCAGTGTCTTGTTTGACCCTTAAAAGTGCAAGCATCATGTTTTCAGGCATGTTTTCACTCCTAGGTCTCAATATTTTAAAACTGTTGGAACTATTTTATAGATAATAAATACCACATACCGTGTCTCTACCTTACTTAAAAATCGACACGACACTTCTAACGAATTATTATTATTATCTACATATGCAGACCCTGAAATTTGTTTGCAAATTTATGAATACTGTACTGCTTGCAGGGTTGGAGAACAGTTTTGGTTTCTGAGTTTGGCATATTACATAGATTTGGCATGGCTTTTAGCAATATCAGATGTGGAACTGAGAAAGCTATCAGAATAACCTGAGTTCCTCCAACCCCTTTGGCTTCAGGTTTCTTTGAAAGGGGATGTTTTAGGTTGGCCATTGGCTCCATAACAATCTATAACTTGCACTTTGATGATTACAGAACTTGAGTTTCTACCACTTTTTTTTTTTTTTGGTGGAAAAGCTTTTGGTTAGTATCACCTATTGATGCTATTGAAAAACATCTCTAGATTAATATAATCCCACTTCTATTACAGATTTTATGCTCTGCTGTTGAAATGATTGCATTGTCAAATACTAGGGGTAAACTAGTGGTATGCAGTAAAGAGTACTGATAAAAAGAGAGAATTTAAATTAAAAAATGGTTAATTTTCCAGAGACAACACACAGCATTTTAGTGAATTGTCAACAAGTTTACCTTGCTTTTCTCATTCATTTCTCAATTTACATTTAGAGCAAATAGAAAATGAGGAGAGAAAGGAAAGACTGTCTTCCAGCCTAGAAAAAAAGGGCTCTAACACTGAAAAGATGCAGTAAACCACTCCCTTTCAATCGAGTTTGAATTTTCCTGCCAGGCTCCTCCCAATAAAGCAAAATTTAACAGCCTGCAGAAGGTCGGTACATGCTGCAGGGATGGCTGTTGCAGCATACATTTCTCTCTCAAAATGCTCCAGTATTAATGACTCAGTTCGCATGGCTATAAAGTATAACACTACACAATGCAGCAGACTTCCTTGCTTCTGCAACAGGCACTAGTGGCATATGCTATGTCACTTGAGACAGATGAATTAAACTTATGCTGCTATTTGGAAGTTGTTCACATCTATCTGAATTGTTTACAGAGGGGGAAAAACAACTTCTTGCAATAAATTTGTGGAGCAGTATATGGCTCCATAAGATGATGGGGGTAAATCTGTCTTTGTTTCTGCTCTAGAATCTGAAAATATATTGTTCAGCTGTTTAGAAAATCTCCTGCTGTCTTCTCTTAGGATAAGCATTGTCTTCCCCATACTATTGTTTGTTGTTTATTAATTGCAATTTCTCAGCAAGGGTGCTACCTAACTGTGTGGGAGCAAGTGTTCAGTATGAGGCTGACCTGTGACTTGGTGGGGTGAAAAGCTAATGAGGTCTGCAGGAGTAACCTGAACGAGAGGAGGCTTTTAAAACTCTTGCATTTTTAGAATTCTTTCAGAGTAAAAATTAATTCACTGGCTCTTCTCACCTCTGCAAGCTGCACTGATGGCAAAGAGATTTTGGATAAGAAAAGAAACACATTTCCTGAGGCTCTGAATTATTTTGTACACAGGTCCTGGACATTTATGCAATCTGGTATGAGCAAAACATACTGAAATATGATGCTTTCAATATATCTAACACAAAACCTCTCTACAGTAGAAAACCTGAAATATCAGAGGACTCTTCTTAATACTACAGCACTCAAATATTTTGTTCAATTTTTTTCTTGGCAAAAAATCTGTCTAATTTCAAAGGAAACAGGACTAGTTGTGGAGTGATGGGAAGTTATTGGGGGGAGGAGAGAAAGCTGTTTGTCTTGTCTTGTTTTTTTGTTTTTTTTATATATATCAACTTCAGTGACAAGAAACTTTGAAAGGAAATAAGGTGGAGTAATTTCAGGATATTTTGGGAGCCTGATACATTCCTAGCAGCGCTATTCAAATTATAGGCAGAGCTTTCCTGCAGGTACTTCAGCTGAGAGAGAAAACAACTCTTTTAAGTTTGGAAAAGAAATAACCAGTACAATAATCAAGTGAGCAGATGTGGCCAAAATGGAGGACAGCAACCACCAACAAGACAGGCTTACTTAAACTGAATATGTATCTGCCACTCCATTCTCTCCTAATAAGATTTCTATATAGCTCTGAGCAAAATACCAAGTTGTTTTTCTTGGAAGCTCATTTCCCATCTTTCTCTCCTCCTCCAGCACCTTACTAACACTATTTCAATACACTAAGACACAGATAGTTAAAGTTACTGTGAATAACAATTACTCCCTCAGGAGTGACTGGGACACAGGGCAGAAACTTCTAGCAACCAGTCTGCTGTTTTGTTGTGAGTTACAGAATTTAGCATAGAATATAAAAAAGAAAGCATACAGCTAGTACCAAAACATGACAAGTCAGTTATCTTTGAAAATCTAGTCAAAGGTATTAATCCTATTTTCAGCACTTTGTGTAATCACTATGAACCAAATGGCCATTAGAGCACCTGTCAAACACAAACTAATAGGGGAAATAAATAGCCACACAACCCCATATCTTCCCAGCCACTGTGAATATTGAAAAGCAAGAGGAAAAAAACAGCTTAAATCCTATTAAGACAATGATCCTATACATTCCAGTCCAAGATTAATTCTTTCCCACAAGGGCACACGGTACATGATTTTAACCACATTTTCAAAGGAAAAAGTAAAGACATCTTGGGGAAAAAAAAAAAAAAAGAGAGAAAAGACCTAGTTCCTCAAAACCATTAAACATATGCTTAACTCTAAGCACATGTGCAATATCGGTCCTAACCAGCAAAACAGAAACATAGAGATTTGATTTTTAATCATCTGTTGATTAAGCTCTATGCTGATTTGAAGAGTATGCAGACGTGTGAAAAAGAAAAGCATGTTTAAGGTTTAGCTATTAAAGGGCCAAGTTAACAAGATGTAATTATGGCTTCCACTTAGTCTTTTCACTCCACTTCAAAGCTTCCATGTGTGGGAAGAGTTTTGGCAGGTGAAAGTTAGCTTTGGTCTCTCATTTAACTTGACTTTTCTTCAATGACCAACCCTTTTCTAATATGCTTAATTCTTTGAGATACCACAGGACAAATTCTGCTTACTAACTTCAAAGGAGTCACGCTGATACAATTTGGCCCAAATTCTCTGTAAAGATGAGCCATTCTTTTTCTAATTTAGATTTTATTGCTGGCGTAAAATCTTCAAAAATCACAGAGGAAAGGCAAGCTTTAAGGCACTGTAAGGAAAAAAAAGCCCAGGACCATATGCTCTCTGAATCCTTTATCTTAATATCTAATAATAAACCCACAGGTAATAATACGGCCTGCGAAAGCTTCTAGCTAGGCGCTTAATTAAAAAGCAAGATCAAAGGTCACTGCTTCATTTAGAATACAAATCTCTTCCTTTGAAACTGTAAGGGAGAGGACGTTGTTCAGTGCCTCAAACACAATGCTTTGGTTCATCAGTCCCTTGCTAACCCTACCACAAGGTCATCATAGCTGGAATGCACCAAGCATGTCAGCCTCCTCCCTTGTGCCTTTTGAAGGACAACATCTTGCATTTGTACATTCTGAGCCTCATCTCACAAGCCACCAACTAGAGACCGGGTTGCAAGATCAAGCTGACTGTGATCAACATGAGAGTTTTATCTAAAAGAAAATGGAACTTCATCTTCTGCAGCATAGACACAGTTTAGCTGCATCCAGTGGGTAGGCAAGAGTATTTTATAGAGAAGTTACCTGTACAGGCTATGCTTCTAAATCTCTTCCTAATTTAACATAAAAGCAGGCCATGATATTGCTGAAAATCTTGAGTTTAATGTCTGATGTAGCATATGTAGCACAGTGCATAAAACTGGGGAGATATTATAGTCACAGGTGAAAGGTAAGGCTGGACTTGTCAAGATACTAATAAAAATCCTCAGTGCTGTTCAAAATCTGTGTGTCATTCGGTTTAGAGAGTTCAATGAGAATACTCCAAAAATAATCAATAACAGGAATTCAGTAACTAAGCCAATCTACAATATACCACAAACATGTAACCTTAATATATACAAAATTAGTGGAGAAAACAAACAATCGGTCTTTTCTGCATGCCTGGTCTTTTCTGAACCTTGTGTTTTAAATGTAATTGCCAGCGGACACTGTTTTCCCAGGGAAAAACAAGCAATGGCCATGAGATGAAGCTTACTGATTAAAAGCATTTATATAATGCTAAAACAAGCTGACTAGCTATAGTTTTAGTTACCTTTGCCACAAAGCACAGCAAAACTTAGGTAAGCATAGGTTAGTTTTGCTGAACTGCACTAGTTTGATGCTGTAGTTCTGTAAAGGAAGTGGATTTTGACCTCTAGGATTAATCTGCTACAATATATGACAGCGCTCACACTGGAAATGAAATACACAGTAAGGAAAAAGTTCAATTCCTGGAATTTCAGAAGACATGCTTTTGGTTTGGGCTAAGACTTTCAAATTATCCCAGGCTATACATCTCAGTGAGTTTATCCCACACCTCATTCACTGTCAAATAGCACCTCTTTCTGTCACATTACAATCTGATGGAGAAGCTAACCACGAACATGCTTTTCCTTTTGTTTGCCATTCTTCCTTCATGCAATAGAACTGATATCTAACTCTTATCACGTTAGGTGTCCACACCAAAGAGTCTGCGAAAACTTGAGACATAACTTCAATTAATTCACAAATACAATGATTTTTTTTTCCTTCCTAACATTGATATTGTTTAGCAGACACCTCTGTCATTCTCTTGCTTTTCTGACATAATATGTAGTGCAGCATACAGTAAGAATGGTAGGTGGCTGCTGATGGTAGAAGTAGTTGTGACAATGTTTTGTTCTATTTTTTTCTTCATTAAATTCAGTAGGTGGTGAATCATGTATTTTGTTATAAGTCACCTGAATAGATAGCCGATGATGTCTACTTGCTTTCAGCACCATTTTTTGGTGGTTGGCAGAGTTCTAGGCATGGCTAGTTTGGGTTTTTTTTTTTTAAGTAATAATTGAATTCACTGAGTAAAATTTGTGATTAATATACTGTGAATTATTCCATGAGTACTAGACACTGGTGAATAGTGTAACAAATATATTTGCTGAATAATTTATTTAAAAGATATAAGAATTGTTCAACAAATTATTCAACTAATTTGATTCAGCTGCTCCTCAGTTATTTTCCAGGTAGCTTGTACTCCCTCTACTGGATGATGTGCTGCTTCTGAAGGAAACTTAGAATACTGAAGTCATGAATTCGGAATTATTTTCAAAAGTATCTAAAAATATTTGACTACAAGACAGTGCATTTTAAATACTGATACTTCAACTCAGAAGAGCATCTTTTAACCATCTTCTAACTATCTTTTAAAAGGTCACATTGTCCACCAAATTACTTGGCAATGTAGGTTGAAATCAGGAGGCTGGAAATCAATGTTATTGCTTAAGGTACTAGCTGATATGCAGTGATGAACTACGGCTTGGCCAGGATAGGCAAAGACGTAACAAACTGTAGTCATATTGACACAAGTGAGGATTGCTCCCAAACTGTGGAAATGCACATCACCAAACTTTGGAAACATAATGCTAATCAAAGTCTTCAATAACATTTCATTCTGTAAACATAATATTTTAAAATACTAATGAAAGAAAGTAATAGATGGATGTTGATGCCATCAAGTCTAGGATAGCACAATTTGTCCATCCATGTGTTCTATTGCCTATAAAAGAAAACATCCCGCCCCATGCCACTCCTCCTGGGCATATCTGGCAGTTGGTGGAGTCTCCTTCTCTGCAGATTTTCAAAACCCGCTTGGACGCAGTCCTGTGCCACGTGCTCTAGGTGACCCTGCTTGTGCAGGGGGGTTGGACTAGATGATCTCTAAAGGTCTCTTCCAACCTTAGGGATTCTATGACTGTATGGTCAGAAAATCAGCTTTCATTTTTAAACCTATTACTCTATGATGAACAAGTGCAGGGTTGCCTACCAGGTACCTCAAATCTGCCATAATTGCATCATTCACATGCCTTATTGTCGTTTTCTCCATTTCTTGACTCACCTATGTATCCCATTTCCCAATCTGGTCTCCTTACAAATGAACAACTCACCTCTACTCATTTGTCCCCATTGGTCCCAGTTTGCTATATGAGTTTTCGGGTTTGCATTTTTATATGGTTTCCTAGGTCACCTCAACCTTGTATGGTATTTCTGATAGGCACTGATGGTCTTGCAAAAAATACCAGGCTCCCTTTCAACTTTCTATGAGGTTCAGCCCTTTCTCACATAACTCCCCCCTAACCAGCTGTGAGAGCCAGCCATCCCTCATGGCATTGTCTGCAATCTTCCAGTCAGCTTCTTCCAGTGTTATCTCCACAGCCGACAATTTCTCATGTCATATCTAGTAATTTTCCATATCCTGTTCAGTTAGCTTAACCTCAGACCAGGCTGAATTGGCAGCCTATTCCTTTGCCTTAAACCATAAGAATTGAAAGTAATAATTATAATAAAATAATGTAATCTGCTCATTCCTCTTGTTCAGTACTTTTCTTCTCTTTTTACTTTTTTTTTTTCTTTTTTGCTGGTCCTCGAGTTCTTTGATTTCTGACTGCCAAGAACCTGGTTGGTCTTCTAACCAGATCTCATCAGATTTTCTAACCAAAAATCTCTCTCAAAGGCTATCCAAAGAATGCTATGGAAAAAAATCCAAAGTTCATTATGAGCCTGATCTGTGTTCTATTAAAAGGTATGTGTTATATTAAAAGATAGTCTTTCCAGTTATTTTTCTCTAAGCTTCAGTAATGCCCCTTGAGAGTAATTCCTTCTGGCAAAAGCAATTTGGATCTAATTCTTTACTTACACTGAAATCAGTATAACTTCTGCGAAGCCAGTGAAGTTAAATCTGAGTACAGCTCAGATGATAAATAAAAGAAAAATCAAGCCTGCTTTGCGGGACAGCAAAGGAAAAAAGTCCATAATTGCTAACACTGGAATTGACTCCTGCAAGTGATGGACATCAAACAATTGGATACATTCAAAATCTATTCACTTACACGTTACTTTCCTAACCCTGTATGTCAATAAAATAACACTGTGCTACCAATCACAGTGCTATCAGCAGTCTTTAGATTACAGCTTTTATGGTGAAAGAATGGATAGCATCCCTTTGGAGAAATAAAAAGAACAGGAAATATATTCACAGCTTCATAAGGAGAAATTCATAGTGAAAATCTTGAATTAATTTAGTTAGTTCAGCTGTAGGATGTATAAATGTTTGTCGT
The DNA here is from genome assembly GCF_000705375.1 of Tinamus guttatus. Next base: position 179,951 of record NW_010578145.1, on the reverse strand, counting down.
TATTTCTAGTGTAAAAATGAAGAAAGATTCATATAAAGAAAATTTGTCAGAATGCTCATCATATTTCCATTATCCGAGAAAAGTGTGACTTGGGATCCATTATATGCAAAAGAGCGATCAACTAACTCACTTTCCTACAGTTATATCAAGATTAGTTATTGTAGTAGGAGTACAGTACTATGGAAAGTGTTACAGATTTATTTATAATCTTTCTAAAAATGGTGCTGAAGAGTTATTTTTGCCAAAAAGCAAAGAATGTGATGAAAGATTAATGGGCATAAGTTCATTTACTGGTAAAATGATTTTTTGCTTTTTAACTAATAAAAATATTCTCATCCATATTAAGATTCTTGAATACAAGCATTTCTAAAGCAGCTCCTTTTTTTTTCTTTTTACGATTCATATTGTTCCTATCATGAAAAAATACATTAATATCCCTAGAGCTTCCACTCATTATTTTGTTTATTCTAATAACTGGGAACATCTTCAGTGTACATGTATGTGCAGATATACAGACACTCTTGTTGCCTTCTTGAAATAATCAGTCACTAAGAACTTGAGGGCATTTAACACTGGAAGTGATGACCACTTTACCTTGATTCCTGCTAAAAACAAGAGGCCCATACAGGGATAAGGAACAGCACTATCTTAATACAGACACAGAAACCTTGAGAAAATATTACAAAACCAATGCAGATTTATTATACTTGCACACATCTCTACTGGGCCCAGGATGTGTTAGAAAGAAAAAGCATATGTGTCTGTCGATCTATGCACAAATGCTGAATCTGATGTATTTAAGATACACTGCAATCACAGTGCATAAACAGATTGCCCTCCTGGCATTGTCACCAAGTCCATCAAATCCTAGACTGTGTAAAACTGGCAGGTTGAGTAGCCTCACCAGCTGAGAAGGCAAGAATAAAGCCATTTCAGCCAGTTAGTAACTTGTCAGGTGGCAGTCTTTTTATTATTGTAGCCATCTGACAGATTGGAAGATTGATCAGAGATGGAACAAGCCCACCACATGGAGCATTTTCCAAGCATGTGTGGAAAATGAATTCATGATCTCTGAATCTCACCTGAATGTCTTAACTGCAAGACCACTGTCCAACTCAAGTAGTAGATCATGCTGCAAAAACATGAAAATGCAAAGAAACAGGATTTTGCACAAAGGATTTCATGAATAGTATTCCATTTTGTCCAGACCCTCACAACATTTTTCAAGGAATTTAAGTCCTTCCCTCTTTCTCACTGCAATATCTGAATTTTGGGAGATTCTGAAATATTTCAAGAAGCATTTGATGATGCTTTCAAGTCTAGCATAAAACTGAAAGTTCAGATAAAAAGGCATCTTGTTACAGGTTCAAGAGGTAGTATTTTTCATAGGTGTAAGAAACAGAGAAGTATTCACAGCACAAACCTTTTTGTCAAGATTGAAATAGAAGCCAACCTGACCCTTAGGCTATCATGTATCATGTTTTTTTAGAACACTTTTTGTCTGAAAGCATCAGCTGTTACTATGGTTGCTAAACACTGTCATAAGAATTTTATATTTGCACGTCAATTGTCAAATACTAATAATACAGACAAAAATGTTATATGCCTCATGACTGCTTCAGACTAAAGTTTTGTGAAATATTTTACCTCTCATGGTTCATAATACTTCTCAGAATAAGGCTAGGCTTTGTTTGTGTTAGAACCGATGCTGGTGACCTCTTCTTTCATAAGCCCTCCTTCTTAGATAAGACACTTGAAATTTGGCAGGAAAGTAAATGAAGTTGTACAGCTGCCCTGGAAGTCAACAGAAACAGAATTCTCAATGTGGAAAAAAAAAAGTGTATATATTTATATACTCTAAAGACAACATGGAAATATTCTATCTTCTACCTTATTCTCTCTGTGTCTTTGTTTATAAACTGCATAACACAGGCAGCTCTGTTTATCTTTCAACAGTGTTGTGACAATAACATTTGTGAAAAGATAAAAGGCTATACAAAAAAAAAGATGTGAGAAAATTAATGATTCTATTTGCAGAGCAGGATTTGAAAAAATGTGTGGCAAATAAAATTGAAACCCCCACAAAGAACAAAGATGAAAAAGTATTGATTAACTTCTCTATAAATGTGTTGTTTCTGGTGTTGCCTAATGATAGGCACGAAGAATTAACTCAAATTAATAAATCACTACATTATGGTTACATTAGTGTCCTAAGTCCACAAGTTTAAGCATAGTGTTAGCTTTTCATCAGCTGCCTCATCATCCTCTAAGCACCAAGGTCCCTGCCAGTAAAATTTTCTTATGTTTGATTTGTTGGCCATGTACACAGCTGTATCAGCTACAATGCTGCAAAGCTGCACAATATTCTGAGCCAGAAACTCCTTTTCTACCTTATTTCTACAGCACATTTGGAGGACTGGGACTAGTACAAATGATGAGCAATGATGGGAATTTTTTGCTGTGGTGTTCCATTTGAGTCCCAGGTGATGACCCAGTGACAGTCTCCTTACCTTAGGCAATCAGGAATGCATCAGTTCCAAGCAGTGGAGAGAGATGCAAAGCTCTCCAAGTTAACGGAGACCCAAAGGCACACACCCACAATGTAACTATCGTGCTTTTGAGCTCCTCCTGGCTCACATGAAGCACAGTCTATGAACACTATGCTCAAATTACTCAAAAAAAAAAAAAAAGAAAAAGCTCTTGCAGGCATATCTGCTCTAATTGATTTATACACTATATTTTTCTCTCTGTCTCTCCTGATATTATATTGGGTACAGTCAAAGTTTATGCACATCAGGGAGTGGGAAAGGAAGTGAAAGGAAGTGTTGACAGAACCAAGCACATGACTCAAATAAAGGAGAAACCATGCAAGTCCCTGACAAGGATTTTTGTGTGCAAATAGTGAGTTAAATTATGTGCTTTAAGAGAAAGCCATAATGCTTATATTGTAAGAACCATTTCTCATGAAATATGGTTTTTCATTGTAGCCTGACACTCTTGATATTGGACAGTGTGTCTTTTTATGTCATTCATGCCACTGCTTACTAAACAAACAACTAAGCATTTTTTTTCAGATCTAGGATAAACTATATCAATTTTTCTTCTTTCTGCTGTGAGGTTGCGTATATTAAGATGCCCTGAGACTCAGTTAATCTTTGCAATGGAACCATTACACTGGTAATAAAATGGGAAATGAGCACACTGCAAACACCACCTCTATTCAGGCAGTCTAGATCCCAAACCATTTCAGAGAACTGTAGCCATTAGCAAAACCAGCAGATTACCTGTGACAGCTAACCAGACACATACACAGTATCTTTGACAGAGCTTTCACAAAGAACAGCCAGATGATTGTAAAGGAAATGTGTTTTTTATAGGAATTTCAACTGGACTGAACATGTTAGGAGGGTGAATATCAGCACTGATCCTCTGAGCTATAGAAAATGTATGGAAACTACACAGAACATTTCTGGTAGGCATGGCCTTAACTATAATACACACCAATCTTTTGCTTTTCCTATCTTACAATAAGAAAACTAGAACTCAAAGGTAAAAAGGAAAAAGAAGGAAATTTGGTAGGGGGTTGGAGAACATTAATTTAAGCAGTCAGTACTCAGTCATTGGAGATCACTATCATCCTGAGGATGCTTTGAGTTTGAAGAACGTTGTCAGACAAATTAATGTGAGGAAAATTCACAAAGCATTTCTAAGCATGAACACACCACCCCCAGTTCCCCAGACCCTTGGGCCAGATATTTCTAGAGTTTAAGAGAGCACAGGGGGGAAATATCGCTGCCACAAACCCTTTATGCTTATACTCTCCCCTAGACATATACTACACAGCATAATCAGAAACCAGACTTTGGAATAGAAGGTCTCTACCCCCAACTTTTTTTAAGGTACCTGAGAAGTACTCTAGGAGGCTCCAGGTTTCTCTAACTCATGTCAATGCTAGGGTAAGCTGCTGGGTCCTCAAGGGTCACCTCTGAATCAGGCTGATTCCCTCAGCCTCCTTCATAAGGCAAGTGCTCCCACACTACCATCACTGCTGTCCTCTGTTGGCCTCCCTCCAGTCTGTCAACGTCCTTTTTTTGTTGGTGGGACAAAAATAAGATTTAATTGTCAAAGGTGGCTGTGATTGATTGAGATACGAATCCTCAGCATTCGTGAGGAAATATTTGAACCAAAGCTGTCAGAACTGGTCAAATGGTCATGTGCTAAATCAATGTCCAGATTCATTTGATATACAAAATAAGGTTTGAAAAGTGATAATGTCATTTTGTCAGCATAAAATAGCATTTTCCTGGAGTTGCTGTACAGTATCAAGAATGGAAACTCAGGCTCCCAACAATATATTACAGTGACAGCTCACACAACCCATAATTCAGTGGTAAAAGAAATCTTTTAAAACCCTTTTCTCAATAAAAGGCCTCAAAAGCTTTCCTAATAAACCCTTGTGGCATTCCTTGCATATGATACTGTATTTTTTCTGGGTATTAGCTTTCCAGTGGGTGGCCTGCTTGCTGAACTTCCTAAACTTTGAAGTCAGTGAAAACAGGGAATGAAGAACAAAGAATGGAGGGGTAGGAAATTACATACTATAGGACAGATTTGCCCAAGTGTATTTTCGTGTTAAAAAATACTCAGAATCCATTAATTTAAACAATTTTTACATTCAGGTACCTCCAACATACAGCAGCAAAAGGTTATGCAATCTCTTGTTTGATTTTTCAAATGACTTTACTAAAGGTGTATGTGTGTGTCCTGTTTGTTTGCTTTCTATGAATATCCTGAAAATTATTTGGTTGATAGAAAATTTGCTAGAAAGGTAAATTTCACAGGTGGAAATTCAACCCCTGGAAGTCATTGGGGCTTCATATTTGACACTCCCTGATGCTTGAGGAGAGCAGACTAAAAATCATAATCAGCTGTTTGCACTTTTGAAGAGTTATATTATCCAAGGAGAAACAGAAATGGTATCATGACCTATGTGTGAGATAAAAACAGTTCAATCTTCACTGATGAAATCTTAGGATATTCAGTTAATTAATACAATTTTTCTGAATACTACATTTCTCAGACAGTACTTTTCACAGGATGTGCCTCCTTTAATGTCATGCATCTTCATCCTTAAAGCCTATTTTTATGTTAAATTTCCTCTGAGTTGTTCTGCATTCTCTGGTTGTTCTGTTTTTCTGAGTTTGATTTTGGAAAGAAAGTTCATTTTAGTTTTTCATCCATTTTTATAGCAACCATTCTGACTTTTTCTTGCTTTATTGACTTAATTCACTTTCCCCATTTGAGCTTTTTGTTTACATCATTTCTGTTTACTTGGGATGCATTTTTCCTTTGGACTATTTTTCTCCCTTCCCAATTATATCTTTTTCTTTCATGTTGTTTTCTTTACTCTAGCTTTCCAATTCGTTCCCCTGCCAGTACGTTTGTTTTTCAGATTGTGGAACTTCTTTAGGCTATGACTTCTATCAGCTGCCAGTACTGAGAGGAATGATATACAATGGACTAGTCCTCAGGGATCACTGTTTCAATGCACTGCGAATGCACCAAGGACTCGGGCAGACCTGATCATATCGCACAGTTTGATTGCGATGTGATTACCACTGCAAGAAGGGTTGTTTTCTTTCTCCCACTGCAGAGGTAGGTAGTCTGCACTGAATGAGAGAAAATTTGAATGACATCAGACAATCGGAATACTTTCTGAATAATGGATCTGCATCCTGGCTATATAAACTGAGAATGCATTCTTATTAGTCCTGAACTCCTCAGGAGCAATATTGAGCCTTCAGAAAGGCCCTTTCACATGGGAGAAGGTGTGCAAAAAAGCATTGAAAGAAAATTAACTTTTTTTTTTTTCCCTGGAGTTCTAGAGAGTAGATGTAAAATGGCAGCATGGGAACATATACCACAGTAACCAGAATAACTCAGGAATGTGGTTTATATAAATATACTCAGACGAACACATGCCTATAGATATGAGTTATATCTTATCTTTTATTTTAATATGGGCAAGTCTGAAATCCCTGCTTCTTTCTAGGGAAAAGAGGTAAAAGGAAAGAAAGAAAAGAAAGAAAAGAAAGAAAAGAAAGAAAAGAAAGAAAAGAAAGAAAGAGAGAGAGAGAAAGAGAGAAAGAGAGAAAGAAAGAGAGAAAGAAAGAAAGAAAGAAAGAAAGAAAGAAAGAAAGAAAGAAAGAAAGAAAGAAAGAAAGAAAGAAAGAAAGAAAGAGAGAGAGAAAGAGAGAGAGAGAAAGAGAGAAAGAAAAGGTTATCAGAAAAAACTATTATTTTTTTCAGCTGCACGTATTTCTTTCTACTTTTCACCAGAACACTCATTGTACAAGCACATTCAAACCTGAGGTGTCGAACCCAAACAGAGGGATAATGCCCCAGTGCAAGAAGTAGGAGGACGCAAATGATTCCTTGTCAGACACAGATCGTACTCCGAGTTAATACTCTGCCATACAGATGGTGAAGAGGAAGGTAACAGCCAGTGCAGGCATCCCCTGAGCTATAAACAGCCGCACACATAGAGCTGGAAGAGTCTATATTTCTTCTAGTGAGTGGCAGGCAGGGGAGCTGGAGAGGAGACGGGGAAAAAGAGGTTGTTTCGCTCTTTTGTGCATTTAGTAGCGCTCTTTTTGAATAGCCAGACACCTCAAACAGGATTCACCACTGAATTTAGGCAGCCATGGGTAGGCAGGAGGATGGGGATGGGGATAAGATGATATGGTTACACAGAGTGGGACAGTGGTCCGGTAGTTAAGGCCATAACACAAGGTGTGGGATTAATTTTCTGCTCCATTACAGGCCATCTCTTGTGACTTGGCAACGTCGCAAGGTCTGGTGCTCTGAAAATATCTAGGTGCCTGCCTCCTGTTAATTTCAAGGGGACTATTTGTATGACAAGGGGGACAGCTTCCCTGTGCCCTACAGTCAAAAGTAATTGATACTGCAGTGACATATTCAGGAGAGGACAGAAAGTAGAAAACAATGTGAGGCATCAGCTCATGTGGCTTTGAGCCACCCGCACGCGCAAGCGAGTAGGCGAGGCAGGCACACGGTCTGCGGGAAAGCCAAATATTTTTGTTATGAATAAGTTTGTGGACTGCTGAAGGCACTCCCAGCTCTCCACCTATCTGACTTGTCAGCAACATGACAGCTCTCGAGGAGCAGCTGACGGTGGGCGCAGCCCTGATAGTGCACAGCAGCAGCCGGAACTTTCCAGAAGGAACCTGCTGCCACCAATGACAATATGGCCACATGGCCAGATGCCTGGCAGGCACCAGGGAGCATGGCAGAGTAGCAGGAGGTGATACCGAGCAGCCCAGCCTGTGTTTTCTCTGCCACCTCCGCCAGGGAGGAATTAGTGCAGAGGAGCAGCGAGGGTGAGAGCCGAGGCCAGTGCCGCCACAGGGGAACCGCAGCATAAGCTGCTTCCAGTGAGGGTGGGACACGAGTCATCCGCAACTGCCACGTTGCCCCTTCCTCTCTATCCCAGAGAAAACACAGACGTGGGCTTATGTGTTTTTTTTTTTTTGCGGGGAAGGGAGAAAGGTCAAATATTTAACACTATAACTTCGTTATGCCTCTCACAGGAGCAAGTAGGAAGGAGGTTGTAAGAAAAAAGCATAAATCTGCTCCAAATGCAGTAGCTCTGGGATAACACGGAAACAAAGATAAAACTCATATGACAGATTATGGGATATTTCTAAGAATTTGCTTTGTAAACAAGATAATCTTAAGCTGATCATACTGAGGATCCTCTGTTAAAAAAATAAGTTCTAATAACATTTAGAATTTATTTCTGAATATCCAAGTACTTTATACTTCTTTATAAACATCACTAGCACAAAAAATAAGGTCCATTCATTTCCCAAGTATTTGCATAATTTCTGGTCTATAACTCCTGAGTGTTTTCCCCATTCAGTTTAAGACCTTTCATCATCTCTTTATCTAATTTCGGAGCAGCATGGGATCCTGCTTCTACTCATCTATTTTATGTGTTTAGGGGAAGCTGATAACGAGATAGGAAGAGGAGTTAAAGATATGATTTTAATGAAGAGCAATGATCAAAATATTTGGTACACTACTTGGAGTACAAAATAAAGACTACAATTTAAAAGGCTTCACAGGCTGCCTGTGTGCTGCTCCCTGGTAGTGTCTACATAATAATGTACATTATCACATTGGCCACCAAGGCAGCAATTTGGCGCACGGGTGCTATTGTTCAGCTGTTTGCGCAAGGTGCTGGAATTGTGAACTACACAACAACCCCGAATGACATTTGTTAGAAGGTTTTTCTCCAGCATTGAGACTACATTTACAGATTTCTTTTTAAATGGATTTGAGCTGCCTCCGGTCGTGCAAACAGATTGATTCCTATGGTGTCGGAAAGCTGTGGTGTATTGCTTTGTAAGACGGATGTGGTGACATGACAGACATGGCTTCATATGACCATGTTATTTATTAGATTATGAACAAAACTGAACACTGTCGTGTGCTGAGAGAAGAATTTATCTTCTCTCTAAAGGAAAATGTGGCTGTGCAGGGGATAGGTATGAAAGATCCCTGGGGATACGCTGCAAGAATGACACACACTGGCTCTAAGGGAGGATTTTCCTGCCCCCACCTTGCTGTGTTATTTCTCTTTATCTGTGTTCTTTCCATGTGTTGTTTGTATATTTTTCTCCTTCTTTTAATCAAAGATTTCAAAAATACCTCTGCTTAGATTGGTGGAGATAGCTTGTGCCATACATAGCAACAAAAGACTAATAAGTAAAGGACAAAGATGTTAGCGAGTCAGTTCCTCCTCTTCAGAGGGAAATTGGAACCCTATGGAAGATACACACATTTCATTTTAATGCCTGGGAGAGAATTAAGTTCATAAAACTAGTGATTCAGCTAACCAACTGAGCCAGAAATAGTTTAGTACTAGATAAAAAGAAATGTTGCACAAAGTATGTTATAAATCCTACGGTTTTCTGGAACTTACACCCTTACTGGCGGCCCATTCCCATGCCTCCACTTACATGGGGCTCCAGCACAAGCTGCTGTCTTACCCATACCCCCTCCTCATGCTGGAGGTAGGTGCATGGTGTGAACACACCAGTCACCCTTGGCAAGAGGCATCTCTTAGCTCTGCGCATGCACCAGAGCTTTGCTGCAGGCACCAAAGGACCTGAAAGTCAAGTAGAGATGTGCTAGATTAGTTTAGGCATTTCTAAGCTGTGACTGCAAGTAAGCTAGTGCTTTTTCTAGGTTGCATTTTTGGTCATAATTCCTAAAGTCTACCTAGCAATGATGAGGGGCATGTGAACACCAACCTAAACATGTCAGAACAATCTAATTCAGGTAATTAACTGAAGCACTGCATCATCCTGATGTGGCTGTGTGGCTTCTGGATCCAGAGTTCACATTTGCAGTTGTTTAAGATCCCACTTCACTGTGAAAGTAGATGTGTCTCTCATTAGTCTCAGGCAAAGATTCTGTTTCTGCGCTTCACCTTAGTTAGTTTTTCTGTTGTTTATTTACCTCACCGCAATACACTTCCTTATGACCATACATCCTCATTATAATTCTGTCCTTTTAGAAAGCTTCCACTAAGCTTTCTCTGCTGCTTATAGATTGTGTAAAGGACTCCTGAGTGTTGAGAAAGTGATCAGATGTTTTCTGAGCTTATTCTGAAGTGAGTAACTAGCAGAAGGGGTACTGTGGTGCATGACTAATGAGCAGGAGAGCATTCCTTTGGGTCTCATCTGCACTACCATATAGTTTACCCTTATTTCCATCACTGCATTTGAAATAGGACTTTATTGTAGTGATTTCAATACTCTCAAACTCACCACTACTACCTTTGAATAACTAACTTTGAAAGTGCAGATGGGACCATTCACTAAATTGTCCCTTATTTTCTCTGAGCATTTGTTATTCATTGGTATTTTCTGAATAATCTGGATGAGTAATATTCAAGCTATAGACTGCTCACAAACCATTCACTCTCGCTATCAATGTTCATTACTCCTGTTGTGTGACTTGGCTGCCTAAGTTTCTGCTCTTTGATTTTTAAACAGCAGAATAACAACAAGGGAATATAACCATGATTTTTCACATAAAGCATCATTCTGACTAAAATTCATTATTTCAAGATCTGTATACTGTTCAGATACCTGAGAGGATCTGTGTATTTTCCTCTGTAATGACTTGCACCCTCCCTGAGAGCTTACATTGACAGTACTGCCAGGCTTACAGTTCAGCAGTGAATTTTTGTTTCCTTCATGTTTGAAGACATTTCTTGATGTGAGGCAGCTAAGAAATTACTCTAGCTTTATATTGGGCGCATGAGTGCAGATCTTTGCAAGGTGAAGAAAAGCTTGTGTGCTCTCAAGCGCCTTTGTTTTTTTTCTTCTCTCTCCATTAGACTAATAAAAGATATTGCCTCTCCTTATAAACTGTGTTCACTTTCGAAGAGAACAGAAGGAAGTTGAAGCATTTGCATATTGAGCAGAATAGAAATTGTTGCATGACAATCCCCAAAGAGTAGATGAAAATAGGAGCATTTATTTGCAGCTGCCAGTGAAAACAGGAACAATATGAAACTTCGTTAATACTTTGCCAGAAGACTAGAAATCAGTGGGGAGCAACAGCACTGAGAACTCTTCCTGACAGAGGGAGCAGATGAATGAAGGAGCCAGTATATTTAGAAATGACATGAAACATTTGGAAATGCCAAGAAACTAGCAGGCATTAGAGGTCACTTCTCTGGACTATCAAAAGAAAAAAAAAAAAAAAAAAGCTTGGAAGAAGGGACATGACAGCCACAAGAAAGTGGTGAACTAGGGTTTTTTCCAGTTCATTGTGTTTCCGATGGAGTACCACCAGAGCAACAGTGAGAATGTGCATAATGGCGTGAGCAGATATTAAAATTACCACAATTAAAACCATCCCCATAAAATTCTGGCTGTAAAAGGGTTAAGAGAAAAAAGTTTGAGCTCCCACCAGCTAGAGGAAGTACAATATTGAAAGTGTGAAATAGTGGCTCAGCAATACACCCTTGACAGCTGAAATTGATTTGGTTTTGAAAATTTATTTTCCCTGCAATGTGGCAGGATGTTGGGGAATGAGGAGCACAGAAGTTAGAAACAAATTGAATGTTTCAAGAGACATTAATGTGACAAACTAGGGACCTCATTTGTTTATTGTGCAAAGCAGCTGTGCCCAAGGATGAGACGTGAAGAAATGTGGTGCTATGAAGCCCCACCAGCCCCACCAGCCCCACCACTGAGCGATTGGCTGAACACTGCTAACAGAAAATTGCTTCTATTGCCCACGCTTTCCTTCCCCTAGTCCAGCCAACACAAAGGCCCATGATTGCTTGGCAATTACCGTGCAGGTCAGTCACGAAATTGTTGCATCAATACCCTTCACCACTGTGGAAATAGTGTCCTGGCCAAAGAAAACTAAATCACCATAAAAGTTCATAAATTTTGAGATAGGTGAATAACTGTCCACACCTTTTGTGCGATCACTTACAGCACAGGAGGTTTTAAAGAAATTTCCCCTCCTTCCTATCAAGATATGTTAACCTGTTCCTTGCACAAATGGATATCTTTCTTCCTGAGAAAGTACCATAAGTGTTTATGAGCTGATTTCTGCTCAAGACCAAACAAAGAAAATTGTTTCTCTCAAGGATGTCTCAGCTGAAACATATGGTTTAATTCGGTCTGCATTTGCCTAAATTTGATGCCATCTTTAGAAATGCTAGAGTTTTCATATAGCTTCTTCTCACTATCCGAGTGATCATAAAAAAAGCTGTTTTGGTACATATGCAAACCAAACCTGCATGCAAAATATGTGCAGAATAAATTCTCAATGACGTTGTCATGACAACAATACAAGTCAGTAGATCACTGGTTAAAATCATTTTAAAAATCGAAGTCAACTATTCTGATATGAAGAGTTTATAAGAACTAAGTGTGTTGCCTTTCCAGAACAGATAATACTATATTTAAAAAATTATATGTTGATATATTTATAGATTAAAGTGGTAGGTGATACATTATAACGCAACTGAAAAACTCAGATCTCTACCAATTAGACTGAAATAAAATGCTTCCTGAATTTTCTAGAAGTATGCTTCCATATAAACCTGAAGATTTTCGTGGAGAACTTTCCCTCTTGCTGATGAATGCTTTATAAATAAATAAAAGAATTATCCTACCAGTCAATGTCTCAGAATTCTTCAATATCAGTTTATTCAAAAGTGTGAGAGGGTTATGGTGTCAGATAAATAAAAAGCAGACAGCAGAAAGTGCTTTTAGCCAGAACTCATTGACTTGCAATGAGAACTGTGCAGGAGACAGATGTTCCATTTCACAAAGGATTTTGTGGTTTCCAATCCTGACTTCATTCTGAGTCAAAATGAAAATATAATAAAATATGGAAAGGAAAATATTGCAGAAGTTTTCATTTCGGAATCATAAAAGCATTTCATTTTGTTTCTGCCCATTGTTATTTTCGCCTTTGTATCATGAGGTATTTTTCCCCCTCATCCTTGGATATTCCGTTCACATGTCAGTGGTCTTAACCTCCCTTTAGCTATTCATTTTCACTCCCTAATCTCTTCTTTAAATGCTCACTTACCAGTCTTGTTCTTGCTCTTCTTACTCCATGGAGACCACTTTTGTCAAAGCTTTTATTGACCTTTTCATGTCCTCCTCCATCACCAGCACACCATCTGCATTCTCTGAAGCCTGTCAGCATCTTCTCTGAAGCTTACACTTCCCTAGCTTTTTCCTGCCTTCTCAAAGCCTTTTCCCTTGGAAAACCCTCTATGGCTCCACAGAGTTCTTCTCTACTAAAATCTTAACAAATGTGTGATGTCTACATTGACTTCTTAACCTACTTACCTAATAAACTTCACTCCTTACATCCACACTAAAAGACCTATATCTGTGTAACTTATCTTTGTGTAACTGTGACTCATACTATGGCACAGTTTTCAAATCCATGTTATCATGTGTCTTATTTCAACTTTCTCCAGCAATATGATGTAAGATGTTTGAAATGGAGGATCTCTACTACAGTATGGTACAAATTTCACATACCAATTCCATTGTTCCACAAAGAAACATTTTATTTTAAAACTGGTAAAAGATAGTTTCCAAGTTATGGATGAGCTGACATTAAAAATGGGTATCTCATTGGTTATATTTTGAATATTTTAAATACTGTGCTTCAGCGAAAAGTTTACGTGTGTTTACAACATAAACACACAGAATAGAGAGAAAAGGAGTATAGAAGGAGACATATCTAAGAAAATTTACAGAAACTTAGTGGCAGATTGTTTTACATCCAGACTCCTGAATTATTGACTCAAGCGCACAGGGAGTATGAACTCTGCATGCGCATAGTAGCATACCTTCCTACCAACTCTCTACAAAGTTAAGGCAACCAAAATGACAGATTTTTAAGTTTCAACAATCCGCGGCTGGGAGCATTCTTGAAAGTGAAACTCTTGTTTTAGCATTTATTTTATACCACAGCTCCTCCAGGGGCAGATTCGTAAAAGTGGCCAGGCATCTAGAGATGCTGACAGGTTTCCAATTGCATTTCTAAGGGTGCTTTTATAAATTCTATCACACAGCTCTCTCTAGCAGCCAGGATCTAAATTATTTTCGCCCCCCCCCCCTTTTTTTTCCTTCCTTATGTCCCCTTTATTTCTTCAGAGTGATTTTGTTAATTTTGTGTATTTGTTTTTGCAAAGTGTTATGTGGCTCTAGAGAGCTAAGCAGTCTTATAATAGTCTTCTTGAATGGGAATTTCAGTATCTCAGCAGCTGTAAGAAGGATTATGTCTATCATGCCCTTCTGTATAAGCAGGAAGAAGTCAAACCCCACAAAAATGAAACGTTGATTGTCATGACTGAGGCATGAACTTCACCACTGTGACAGGGTTGTAAAATGATGATTAACTATAATGAATTAACTAAATTGTCATTGGAAGTGGACAGAAGTGGTGAATGAGGCTTCAGTACACGCTGCATGGAAGGTTTGCACACAGGTTTGTAGGGCAATGCATTCTGTGCAGTTGTGCTGCATTCGTAAGCAAAGGCACTTCAGCTCCGTGGTGTCAAAACTCAGTACTGTGTCTGCACCAGCGAAGGTGTCCAGGTTTTCCTTCCTACTTGCCTAGAATCGCATCCCTTAGGGGAAGTATCTGGACTTTCAACAATGCTGAGAGCCCACTAGCTTCAAATAAAAATGTGCCTGGTTTACTTCGTGTTGGTGTTAGCTTTCTCTTGGGGATTCAGCAAGCCATAACATAACAAAGTTGCCTAGCCTGTATTCCAGGGATATTGCAAGGTTTATGTATTCCAGGGATATGCAGTACTGCAATAGATTATATTCTTTGAAACCTTCAGATGAAAGCTTTTGTAGGAATGTAGAGAATGATGGTAAGTATTCCTGTCCTCATTAGGGCTACTGTTTTCTGTAAAAGATGCAATGTGCTGGGTTAGTGGTGCATCAAGGAGGAATGGCTGTACTTTCTCTGAGTTCTTGGCAATCATTACTTCTAGAAAGTAGAAAATAGCTTGTAATGGGGCTGTGAGGAGGTTTGTTGGACACCCTAAATGATTAGCTCATCTATATCCTGTGAAGGGAGGGAAAAGGGAAAGTAATTAACTTCCAGCCAAAACCTGTGCCATTACTCTAGCTGTAGCAGTGTTGGCAATGAATTGGTGCTGCTCGTTTAAAATAAGGAGCAGCAGCAGTCTCATTCCTTGCCCTGGCTGTGCACTTTAACTCTTAGGATTGGATTAAACAGTGGCTGCTGCAAATGAAACAAGAAGCCAATGCTCTCCATAGTGAGCTGATGTGCAGAGAAAGTGAGATCTGTGGAGATGGGATTCAATTGTTGGAACTTTGTGGGTGTTAAATGAACCTATCTTGGAGGGCTGCCAAGGGAGGAGATGCAGGAAAATCTGATGAGAGATACCAGGCATAAGAGTTAATTGTGTTTCAGAGGTTGGAGAAAAAGCTAAAATTAAACCATTATCAAAGAAAAGCCTTTGACAGTTTGTTTTAAAACAGAGGTAATGGCTGGAGCCTGCAGAAACCTAATTAAAAGGGAAAAGAAAACAAATGAGGTTTAGAGCTGTGGCAGTGTATTCAGCAACAGTTGTATATATGGATTTTCTGCTGTTCCCTGCTGTATTTTTGTGACTAAAAGAACCATTATGGCCAATCACATTAAAAAGGTTTTGTAGTTAGATATCAGCAAGGTATTCTGCATAGCATTGCAGCATGAAACAACATTGCTTATTTTGATCATCAAAAATGCCAGAAAATGGACTTTGTGATTCTGAGATAAAGTGTCTAGCTTTTTTGAGTTTCAGGTCTCAGGGCCACAGAAAGATCAGGACTACCAATAAAAATACAGCAAAATGTAAACACTGCAAGGTCATTGGGATGAATTTATGTATCTTTTTTTCCTGAGCACTGTGACTGTGGACAGGAGCTGTATCATCTAACTTTGTATGTCTCGCTCCAAATGTTTACATCTAGACCAGTCACACTGAGCCACCTTTATATTTCAGTGAAAGAAATAAGCACTTTCAAGATGTGATTCATATGGCCTAGTTTAATATCTACTTGGGAATGACATGAATCAGGCGTTCACAGTGCTTCCTTCCACTGACTTATTAAAGGAATTCAGAGAAATAGCTTAGATGCAACTATGTCTAAATTTTCCCAGGTTTAATACAACCCTGTAAATCACCTTGAAGAGACATTTACTGTGGATTTGGATTAGTATCTACTCTGATTTCCCAGAAACACACACTCTGTAGAGAGACAAGCCAAAGACACCGTGCTCTTCACTTTCTGTGCTAAGTGGGGACAACAAAGGTTGAGTTAAAACATGAGACATCTTATACATTGTCCAGTTATCTAGAAATATTTCATATTCAATAATGCATATGCCTTCCTGCCCTGGCCTTGATCAGGGTACACCCTATGAGCTAGAGTCTTCATATTCAGCTTTATGCAATTGTCTAGGTCACCCTCAGGATCTTTCTGTGAGAATTCTGTGACTCTTGTATGACCATTTTGCTGGTATAAAAACTGATTGGGATGACCCAAAATCTAGGTAGAGCCCACGGACCAATAAGTGGCTCTTTTATATAGGCATAACACAAAATCATGGTGAAAGGAGTTATAACTGGTTATCATAAATGTTTCCGTTTTAATTCATTCACCAATATAATTTTATTATCTTTGGAGTTGTTCTCAGTGTTCTAAGGAACATATTACAACACCAATGTCATGCATAGACAACTGTTTCATTAGTTGCTCTAAATCACAATCTATTACAAGTCTTCTGTAGAGATGAAGATAAATGAAGGATGTTTCTAGCTGCACCAAACCTGAGTGAAACGAGAAATGAAAGAATTAGATATATCAAAGACCAGCAGTCCATCTAATATACTGACTTTTACCGAACACTGACTAGTATTAATTGTTTCAAAATCAGGTGAAAAAAAATTAGAGCATAAAACAATTACAGGCCAAAGTTTTACCTTCCTTATTTCTTATTGTAAATCTTGGCCTAGAAGACATTTATATCCTTTTTGTTCCTATCCTTTTTTAAGGTTTTTATCCTTTTCCAGCTTAACTTTTGAATCCAGAGATATTTTGTGTGAATTAATTCCACCAGTTACTTATCTATTGTTGCAGAAAGGTATTTCCTTTTATCAGTTTTAAATAGGTTACCTTCAGTTTCGCTGGATGTTCCCTAGTTCTTGTCTTTTGAGGTTAGGCTATAAATCTGCCTCCTCTTTGTACACTTACATCAAGAAACCTTTTATTGATATCCTTGCTAAATTAAAACACCAAATTCTCGTCAGTCACCCCTCATAAATTCTCTCTGTGACTAATCATTTTCATTTACAGTTTCTAAGACTGCTTTAATTTCATCTGTATCTTGAGCTCACACATTATTAAAAGTGAAAATATAATGTTATTATCTTAATATCAGTTTCTTTCCCATTTCTTACACAATCTAATATTTAGTTTTCTATCATAAGTGCTGCTTATGAGCAGAAGTTTGCAATGGGAAGTGCAGCTTTTGAGGCAAGCCTGTCTTCTCTCCAGGAAGTTATGGGTGGTGCTGAGCCCTGAAACGTGAACGAACAATTTGTGTTACTTGCAGTGTTATCCATGACAAACTGCCTTTAGCTTTTAAAATCCTGAGCTGTTCAAGGATATTTTTTATTCACCACCTCAAGCTTCATGCAGGATGAGGATGGATATCCTTCCTTCCTTTGTGAACGGTAGTTGGATGGATTCTCACTCTCAAAGTTGCCATCCCAATTATAGGGATATGTGTTCTTTTAATTACGCAGAATTAAGGGCTGAGCTAGAAAGGATGAGTTTCAGCAGGGCGTCCTAGCTGACCAGGAAAAAAAAATCTTGAAAGGAGGGTATGGTGACAGAGTCCTACTCTTTCAGCCTGTATTTCTCACTAGGCAGGAGAATGGGACCTCACCAAGATCAGAGCAGTTCCAAAGATCAAGAACTTCTCCTGGGTAACAGGATAGCACTAAATGACTTCAGGTCTTTCAGCTGATGAACTCAGATAACTTATTATTACTATTACTATTAATCATGCAGGCTAGAATTACAAACAAGTATTTTTCCAAAACTATCATTACAATATCTCATCTTAAAAAACTTAGGTGATGTGAACTTGTGATCTCAACTTTATTTTGAAACATTACACTGGTGTCACAGCTTATTTTTTAACGGTTATTAATCCATATATAAAATCTCTATATTAAAAACATCATCAATAAAGTGAGCAGAAATGCGATACAATTATCAGAGCAAATAAATAGCTGTTTGTAAATTGGCTATGACAAATTATGAACTGATCAGCCACATTTTTTCTAACCTTCTTGTGTGTAGAATTATCCCCAAAGAAATTCTCAGGGAGAAAGTAATGGATTACCATTTTTGTTAGCTCTACAAAAATGCCTGTGTTTTTCACTTACTGACAATAGCAAGTATTAAGCATTCAAATACATTTAATGATCAAGGGATTAGTCCCTGTGTCTTTGAATCTCATCAGTAAAATCGTCCTTCTCTATCTCACAGCAGTGATGTAAGCATAAAAGTCACTAGTGATATGCTCAGATATAAGACTGATGTAGAGGAAGCAAGCACTTCCATAGGAAACTGCATTCTTCTCTTTTGGAGTGGCAGAGGTCCAGCAGGTCCATATCTCATCTAAAAATGCTGCAGCTAAAATCCAGCGTAGCCATCTTCATCCTATCTCTTGTCTGCACAGTCAAAAACAGCCAGGCACAACCTGACCGCAGGCAGTGACATTTGCTGATTACAGTGGGAGTCTGAATCAGATCCAAACTGTAGCATTTCACAGTTGAAGGAACCTGAGCCTTTTAAGAAAGTCAAAGAAAGCTTCGCTATTGATTTCATAGTAAGGGTTGTGGCAGTCCTCTTAATGCAAACAGTAAACTGAGTCATGGTAGAGGATGCAAGTGTGTTCAGTCAAAAAAGCCACACAAGAGTTAATACCTCTGAGTACTCAGTTTCTGTAAGGGTTACAAAAATAGTAAGCGCCTTTCTACTTTTCTATTATTTGTCATGAAGAATTAAGCCACCTGGAATAATTAACTCACAAAGGCTGCCTGTGTAAGTGCTGGCAGGCAAGGTATGTTGAGCTAGGAAAACTTCCATAGCAAACTTCATATGTTGAAAGAGAAGTTTTTAGTAGATTTGAATAGGGACAATTAGGAAAAAAAAAAAGAGCAATTATGGAAATGTGTATGGTAAAATTAGAAATATTTGCAGTAGAGATGACATGAAATACACAGAGAATAATTTATCAGCTTTTCCTTTTATGAAGTTTGTTTTTCTCATTCTTTTCTCCATAGAATCAAAGAAACAAGGACTAAATCTAGTCTTTCCTTCCTTCTTCCCTCCCTCCCTTCTTCCTTCCTTCCTTCCTCCGTCCCTCCCTCCCTCCCTCCTTCCTTCCTTCCTTCCTTCCGTCCTTCCGTCCTTCTTCTCCCTAACACTTTTTTTCTTTCAGTGCTCTGATACCCTTTATTACTGTTGTTTTTACACTGAACACATTGCATTGTTTATACATGGAAATCTCTGCTTTATGTGGATATTTGGGCAAAAAAGTGCTAGAATAATTCTGAATAATGGAAGCAGCATAGAAAGCTGAACGGTACAATGGCGAATAAGGTAGCAGAGGAAGGCTGGTGAGATTTTTTCATGAGAAAAAAAAAATTTAGACTCAGGGATACCACAGAGAGACGAACATAAAATGAAAAGGGAAGTGGATTCTATCATCACTTCTTTGTTGAGGAAGAAAACTTATTAATATGGACAAGAAAGCAGCTGTGATGGGAGCTGGGATGCAGCTGAAGCATTTGGGAAGGGGAAATGGTGAAGAAAGGGGCAGTAGGGAAGGAAAGAGGGACTGGGGAATGGAGAATAGGGAAATGGAGGGAAAGGTAAGGCAAGGCAAGGTGAGACAGGGCGCAAAAATTTGGGCAAGGGGGCCATCCTCATCTTTGAGACTCTGTAGCGCTAGAAACCCACTCACACGTTAGAAAATAGAGCTTCTCCGATAGAGAGGTCCCTTTTGCAAATCCTTCTAGAAGGAAATTATAGAAACTGCTTTGATGATTTTTATTTGCTGGCTTATTTCTCGCCTGTGCTCCTACTTGCCCATTTCACTTTTCTTTATCTTCCTTTTTGCGCGCTGCTTCCTCCCACATGTATCATGTAGGTATTTCTATATTATTGATGTATTATGCCAGTGGCCTGATTTTCACTGGTGTTTATGAGAACATCTCTGCAATGATCTATGCTCACTCACTGTGAAAGTAGTTTCAAATTTGTCCTTGAAATACAAAACAATCAATGTTGGCAGCATTTATTCCTTCCTGTCAAATATTTTTCTCTTTCTAGTTTCTATAAACAATTTAAGAATAATGTCTTATGACAGTGATGCTGCAATTCAATAGCATCTCCTTTGCTTTCTAATTTGTTTTGCATTTGTTCAAATCTAATGTATATCAGTGGCAGCATCTGGCTCCATCATCTCATTACTAATTGGTCCTGTGATTAGTGCAGACAAGCAATGGAGAAGGTGGCTACAAGTTTTTAATGTTTCTAGGTGAGGGCAGCTTCCCACCCTTCTGTTACTCACTTGATATATCTGCGAGCATATTCAGCTTCTCATCGTCTTGTTTCTGAGGAATCCTCCTTAGAGGAAGACTGCTGGCAATGCTCTTCCTGATGCAGCCCAAGTTACCGTTGGCTGCCTTCAGCACAGGGACACATCATTGGCTCATGTGCAGCTTGTTGCCCGTTGGGGCTCCCAGGTCCTTCTCTAGCTGCTCGGCCCCCAGCCCATAGTGCTGTGTGGAGTTACTCCTCCCCACACACAGGACTTTGCACATCCCTTTGTTGAACCTCATGATGTCCCTGTCAGCCCACTTCTCCAGCCTGTCAACAGCCCTCTGACAACACTCCGTGCAACTATCTACCTGGTGTGTCAGCTCCTCCTCCCATTTTGTATCCGCTGCAAATTTGCACAGGGTGCGTTCTAAATAAAATTAACTGAGAGAGACCAACTCAAATATTGACAAGTCATTTTTCATATATACTTAATTTTGATGAAGAATAATTTTGATTGAAGATACACTTACAGAAATGCTATGTATTATTCTCCGTTTTTTGACCTCGGTGAATTTTTGGTTAAAATCATGGTTTCAGACTGTCTCTAAACAGTCAGATATAATGATTTAATACTGCTTACCTAAAAGAAAAATACACAAAACCTTTTCTTTTTTTCTGAATATAGTTGGAGCCAGGCAACCTGAACAGAGTTTTTGTTCATGGCTCCAAGTCTCATTCAGCTAACATTCAGTCCAAAAGACCATGATCAATATTGTGTCCAGATCATCACTGTTTCTGGGTGTGCTTTGTTGCTTTTCTGTCTCCTTTCACCCATATCCAGTGCAGTACTCAGTGAAAATGTATGCCCTCATAACAATGATCTGCCTGAAATTTAGTTTTACAAAGGAATTTGTCTCTTATTTGATGCCTGATAGATTCAGCCCAACCACAACAACACTATATTGACACTATATTGAGGATAAAAGTAATCAGGCTAATAATATGAGCTATAACCAGATATTGTGAAAATGCTACAGATTTTTCCCTATAGGCTTACCTATATAATATGGGCCCACCTACAAAAAACGCTACTCTAGCCCTGAGAATCACATGAGTATGAGTTGCCAGCAAGGACAAATAATTAGCCAGATAATGTGCCTGGTTAAAAAAGTGGACAAATTAGTGCTATAAATACAGATCAGCTCTGAGGACTGCTCATAGTCCTCTTTCTGAGAACTATGTCTGCAAGAATCTCTCTTCCACAGTGATAGTCAAAAACGGCTCATTTTCCTCACAGTTTGAAGTGGTTCCAGAAAAGGAGAGC
>NW_010578145.1:43449-158376 GCF_000705375.1 Tinamus guttatus | reverse complement strand
GAATAAGGCATGCAGGATCTCACTCCATAGAAAGCTACCAGGCTTAAAACGGCAAATATCAGAAGTGTAAACAGCACTATGAGGCATAATAGCGTAGGACGGTCTGGTGAGATGGACACCGTCCCAGTCTGTTGTCTTTGACTTAGCCAAATAGAGACACCCAAATAGCAGCTTAATGCAGTTTGCACTTTTGATCTGGCATTTGCCTGTAGAGCCCCCTGTGGAAGACACAAGTGCAATCTGTCCACCTGTCATTTGTCCTCTTCAGAAGTATGAAGTGTTTGATCTTGCCTGGAAATGAACCCTGCCTTTTAGCAATGGCATAGCAAACAGGAGGCAGAAACCTCTCAAGGGATGCTGAGGAACCATCACGGTTCTATGGAGACAGTCCTCAGTAGTTTGTCTGTCTACTGTTAGTCTTAATGTATTTAACTACAATGTAGAGTACTTTTCTGTCCCTGATGAATATTCGTAAGTATCGTTTTCAGTACACTAAAGCTTTTTTATACAGCTACTCACCCTTATTTTCTTGCTTATTGCACTTTCCACTGCCTATCCTGGAGAGTTAAATATAGCCATGTGATATATAGCCATCGTGCAAAAGGTACCACTTGTCAGCTCTGGTATGTGCTTTTACTCTCATCAGTTCCTCATTCTTTCTGAACCTGACGTATAATCCTTTGTAAATGGGTCCCTTAATGCTATAATTTGGAGCTATTCCACTTGATAATTTATGCTATCGTCACTAGTTAACATGATCCCTAATCTCAGCAGCTTTTATCAAGATCTTTATCAGTGGTACTTCTTTGAGTTGTTTGTATTAATAAGAGTTATGAGTGCTGACTAGGAGTGATGGTGTCTGTTGTCTCTCTCTCAGCCTCTCCGGGGGGGTGACCTTCTCTACTACAAGAAGCAACACTAATGAAAAAGCACCTCCGCCTTTTCTTGTTTTCAGGTTCACACATCCTTGAACATATACTAGTTTAAAGTTTGTTTGACATCGTAGATCAGCTGAAGGTTGTAAGTAATTTAAAGTCATTCATCTAAGTCAGCACCTAAAATGAAAGCAGTAATGGTTTATTCCACAGGGAGTTACTTGTGAGCAGCTAAAAGTGTGTAACAGTCCATTGCACAGTGTAAAGCCAAGCTCAGGAGAAAGCAGATGAAAACCTATACAGAGTTTAAAGGGCATCAGCAAGTATTCATTTTATCCCAGACAGTCAGTATAGGGGCCTCTTGTCTTTTTATCAACGATATCTGATAACATGAAGAAATTAATAATTTACAGAGGGCAGGCAGTACTTTTCCATTAGAAGCTGTGTGCAAAGGAAAACGGAGCTGCTGGCACATGCCAGAATGTTCCCCACAAGGTCGTTCTGCCTCAGTGCTGTAAATGTGTTTCTCTTTAACCCTTTCGTAATCATGAAAAGATACAGCTCAGAATTGCATGCATATTTCATCTTTATTAAGTGAAGAAAACAGCCTACAGCCATGTGAACTGCATATAATGGGTATCATCTGGTCTTGGAAACTGTACAGCTTGAATCTAGTGACTCTCTGGATGGGAAATCCCGTGGGAGCCCTTGATGCTCTTGGTATGAGCCAAAGCCTCCATTCAGACCTGCTACCACTGTGGAGCTAACATGGTGGAATTTAAAAAGAAGTTGTGCAGTGGGCAAAGAAACTACTGCAACCTGATTTCACCTTGGACCTGCATCCCTTGCCCACCAGTTCTGCCCTCCCGCTTCATCCCTTCATGTCCCATGGGCTACCTGCCAGGGCAGGGAGAGCTGTGCAGTGCCCGTATGGCCACCACACATGGCCAAGTAATTCACTGCCCAATGTTCATATTAACCCGGCTACTGCCAAGCGCAATGCGCCGTAGTCATGTCCCACTGGCCTTTCCTTCCCCTGAGTACCAGTCTGGGTTTGTTCCCTGAGCTCACCTGCTCCTTTTTTTGTGTAACATTTGGGAATGTAATTACCTCTGAGCCTTCATTCGCGTTTTCCTGTTTGGATAGATTGGAGGAACTTGAAGGGTTTTTGAGGGAGAGAAGAATGGACAAGCAGACCCGCAGCGTGGTGACAGAGTTTTGCCATGTCTTCCTAGAAAACGAGGCTAGAAGGATAACATAGCTCAGCCAGGCGATGCATTAATGAGATGCTATTCCTGCAAACTGGAAAGAACAGGAAGTGCTAACGTTGTGATTCTTACAGAAACATTACCCTTTGCTATGCCCAGCACTGTCTTTGATATACTATATTTGCACCTGGATTCTTTGTTAAATCTGTAGTCTGTAACACATCCATTCCTGTTGTTAAACACATACCATAAAACATAATTTGTGTGCCATTGTAGAAAAACATTTGAACTTAAATTATTTGGTTTGTTGTTAGAAAGATTAAATAAAATATTAGAATATGCAGAACCTTTCCAAAATCTAGAGATTCCAAGTCTTCAAGATACACACTTCTATGCTTATGCATGATTTTTTCCTGTTCCCAATGTAAATATTTTTGAACTACTGACTTAAAAAGGGGAAGTGGGAGAAGAAATCAGAAGGATTCTTTTACATGTGTTTTTAAATTTGTTTCTTCTTTTTTCTTTAATTAGGAATGTACATTTCAGAAAGACTTTTTTTAATGCAAATTCTTTCAACAACAGTGTGAGAGCAATGTCAGACACCATGGGAAATCTGCAGGGAGATATTATCACAAGCAGGACAGGATTTCATCAGGCTCTGTTATAAACCCCACTGATGCCATGAGAGTGTTCTCAGAAGTGCAGCCATTTATAATTTTATAATTGGCCAATCAAGTTTTTTTTTTTTTTTAGCTTAGTTATTGAAATGTACTTTCATGATTCATGGAGCACTCTCTATATGTCAGTTTTTTTCTCTGATGATATATCAGGCTTCCTTGTAGGCTTGCTGTATATCCATCTTCCTTTTTCACACTATGCATACAGTAAAGGAGGAGAATTATGAAGGTACTGGGCACTGCTCCAAAGTTGAAGCTTAGCTGAAGTTTGCATTTGAAGGAGGGATTCAGTCACTTTTTTATGCACAAAAAAATAGACTGTATCGTACCTAAAATTGCAGTACTTTCTGACTGAGTATAAAATTGATTTTTTGAGAATTTACAACTAAATCCATTAATTAATTTGAGTTAAAGTTAATTGAAAATAGGTCCTTTTACACCCTGTGTCAGACTTTTATTTACCCCTAGTGAATTCTGTTACAAAATACAGATCCTTCATTATTTGTATATTGTTAAAATTCTTTGATGCCTTTCCATAGAAGATCTTTGAAAAAATTATATTAGGAATTATGTCCCTGTTATTCATCATAGCTGGGAGTTCTTGTTTATCAGAGAGAGAATAAAAATGTGCTGCTTTGGAGGATTCTGAGGGAGCGTTCTCCTCCAGACCGGCCGCCTTCTTTCACTGCTTTCACTGGGACAGTTCTCTGGCAGGAGAGACCAAATGATAAAAATGAATCATCTGTGAATCAATTTGATCTAATGAGGGATTAAATACCTACAATGCCATAATCATATTGTTAATACATAGAGTGACTCCAGAACAAAGGTTGTCCAAACACACAGACATTTTTTGGTGTCCTAATATTGCTGCATTTTTTTTTAAGTAGAAGGAATTCTTAAGTTTCTGAGTGCTCCGCTAGTTTAAGAGATAATTCTGCCTTCTCCAGCATATTTTGCATACTTATTAGTGTCTACACTTGTATTACTACCTGTCCAGGAATTCCCAATTTCCCATCCTTTGGTGTAGATGCTATACAAGTAGAGAACAAAAAATCTGTCCCACCCCAATATATTTGCCCATTATTTACAAAAGAAGAAATGAAGAATGGAAAACTCAAAGGAATGCAAAAAAAAAAAAAAAAAAGATGTTTATTCTTGGCATGGATGCTTTTGGCTTGGCAATGATCTCAGCATTCCACTGACTGATGGCCAAAACTACTGACAAGGGTTGCAAGCATCACAGCAAAGGATAATCCTTTAAGGAAGGATCTGAAGGAATTAAAGGACGCTACTATGCAAGCATTCTGGCGTAAGGGGCATTAGGGGGAGAAAACATGTATGAGCTCATTAAGATCAAAAGATGCTGGGAAATGCACAGCCAGAGGTGGGAGGCAATTCACTGGTATGATTAAAAAGTACAGGGGAGATACAAGTGATGAGAAGTGTTAGGATGTGAGGAAGTAGCTTATCTTTCACACTGTTAAAAAGGGAGATTCAGAAGAGGTCTGAATGGAGAATGACTGGGCTATAATTTAAGTAAATGATTTTGCATAACCTTTCTGAACTGAGAAGAAAATTACAAGACAAAAATTTCTCAGTTGATCAAGATGAAAGTAATAAAATTGGGTTTTTGACCAAGATGAAATTAATGCAATCCAGGCAGAAGTTCAATTTTGTTCAGTACGTAGATGTTGAATCAGTATGAGTCCTGGCTTAAGTTCAACTTTAGTATTTTTCCTCTAGTAACATATGTGATCACCATTAAAAAGTCAAACATACTGCTTTTTATGGTGCAGAATCACCTGTAATTAAAACCCTGCTTGTTCTCACAGTAGTTCCCCTTGGACATGTACAAACTGCTTTTTATGGTGCAGAATCACCTGTGATTAAAACCCTGCTTGTTCCCACAGTAGTTCCCCTTTTTATATTTGGATAGTGTGGTCTGAGCAAGGCAATGCTCTGAGCCACTGATTAACAGGCTGTGGCTTTCCAGGTGGTCCATGAGGTGGGGGATCTACAGCCAGTCTGTGCGTCACATTACTCCATGTAATGCACCCTGCTGTAGAGCAGTCACCAGCTCTGTTAGAGCACAGGGGTTTCTTCCCCAAGCTATCTTACCTTCTGAGTCAATCGTATCCACCAAAATTGGGTTCAGCTGATGTATGATAAGCGCATGAGCAATAAATAGGTAAATAAACAAAACAAAACCAAGGGTCTTGAACAAACATCTCTGATCCAAGGTTGCCCTGTCATACACATGTCCAGGGATATGGACCTCAGCCATTATCTTCTTTCCAGTCTTCCCTTCTATAGAAAATTTGAAAAGTTCTCTTTTTCATTCTGAATTTCTTTTTGTTGTGTGGAATTGCAGTCCCTCCCACAGAACACAAACTGCAAAATTCAAAGCAGCTGTATTAAAACTCATTCAAGTGTATAACTGAAACCATGCAAAGCACTTTTTTCAGTAAAGAGGAAATGATAGAAAATTAAAATACACAACCAGTGATTGTTAAAATAGTGGATCATCACATAAATTTGCATTAATTACACAAAAGCTGAAAGTACTTCATTAAATACTCTCGTAACACAGTAACCTCTTTAGAAAATTATTTCTGGGATAAGCATGTAAATAATTACATACTGTCTGTCCTATATAGTTTTATCTGCCTAAGCGAAGAGCAGTCTTACAGCTCAAGAGCACTCTGAATTTTGTCAAATTGATTATAAAGAACAAGCATTTTAATGATGTTCATCAAAAGTGCTGTACATTTATTAATTGTACATTGATGTGAGAATATAAATGCTTAAATTCATTTTAGTATGGAAAAATCAGGTGTATAAATAATGTATTGTTAAGAGTCAGCGCTAAAGGTAAAGATTTGGGAGTAAATCTTACTAATTTCAATGTAAATGAGCAACATGATGTTGCATGTAAATATGAGGACGTAATTTGGTCCAGGCAGGTCCCTGCTGCCATAGTCATGACTTTGTATTTTGCATAGCTTTGTTTTAGTTTAAGAGTTTATTCATGGAACAGAGTGCAGTTCCAAATTAATCTTTATTCTTAGGATTTTTTATTTCCATGGTATCTGGGTACTTTATAGAAATTAATGCCTTTATAGTCATAACTATAGGATGACAGGAATTTAACATTCGCAAAATGTTATGAATTTAACATTTGCAAAATGTTGGGATTTACAAAATTTTTTTCTCCATCGGATCTGCAACAAAAGTCTCAAAGTCATCAAAAAGCAGCCAGAGTCATCTCAGAATAGCCTGTAGGTTAAAACAAATACATGGAGTTCCTTGGAGAATCGTTTCTGAGCTCAAGGACAGCTGTTCCGCAGCTCAGGTGAAGGTGGCAACGAAGAAACACAGTGAGTGCTTTGGAAAGAGAAGTTATCAAGAGCATGCTTGCTATGTTTGCAATATCTCAGGTATACATGTATATATATCTCATGTATAATAGTAAACTGCAGAGTGTAGAGCAAAATTTCTATTATCAGTGAATTTTAAGACATAATTGTAAATGCCATTACATGTGTAAATTTATGATGAAATAATAGCATACATTAGTTAGCTAGAATTATCCTGCTTTGTTTAGAGATAGCTTAACAGTACCCAGGAGATCTTAGGCCCAGTTTTCTCCTTAAGGCAGATGTATGAAACTGTGCATCATGGCTCTACGTGTCACTCCTCTTTTCTACCCATAAAAGTTTTTTTTTCCTTTTGATAATATTAGCATCAGCACTTTGCATACATATAAAAACCTCCTGATTCATATTTCTTTCTATATCTAACACTAACTCTGAGATCCAATCCTAAATTTTTAAGTTCAAAAGACCAAATTCTGTTAGGCCTTTTCTTACTCTCTTCTAAAAACCAACTACATACTTGGCTGAATTGCAACTTAACAGCTGACTGTGCAAGCCCACACAAATCAAAATGAAATCTTAAAAATGCAGACGTAGTCATCTGAGTGCTTATTATTAATTTGGCTGCTGCTTCTCCACTCCAGATCTTCGCTTTTGTTGTAAAATTGGAGGGAAAAATATCTTAGGTTCTATTCCACCTGGCTTTCATAGGGATGTGGGAGCATGGCCATAAGACGCTCTTTTCCTGCCCAGAATGGATCTGTGCCCAGGAATGCAGCAGAAACCTGCAGCCTCCAAGACAGGACGTCCTGTCTGACATCCAACAGTGGTGATCACAGTGGCAGAGGCCTCCCCAAATCACTTTATTTTGCTGCCAGCATCAAGAAGGGGCACAGGCTGCTGTGTGGCCCCTACTCCATGCAGCTCCTCTCCACGGCAGTTCCCTTGGGAGAGAGAACTGCCCACACCTGCAGGACCAGAGC
Source organism: Tinamus guttatus (assembly GCF_000705375.1). The sequence continues at coordinate 151,256 of NW_010578145.1, read as the reverse complement.
TTTGCCTTTCCAAAGAGCTGCTCCACACAGCCCAGGCATCCTGGGAACTTACCTAAAAAAATATTCTGCACCCTTGAGGCAAGTTCCTCCTAATCTGTCAGAGCCTCACGGCGTTCCCCGGCACCATCCAGGCTCATCCTGCATGGGAGCTTCTCCCTCCCCAAGAGCATTTCTATTGCCTTGCAAGAGAGTGGGAGAAAAAAGGCGTGCGTGGCTCAACTAGGCAAACACCCTGCAGGTGCATTGCAGAAGGAAAAAGAATGGCTGTCGCAGCCACTTCATTTCTCTTCACTGCCATGAATGAGAGCTGCTATCATCTTTAGTACCTGTGCAATCATTTATTTTTTCCTTGTGAATGCAAAGCTTAATAATGCTTTGGAAACACAATTGCGCTGCATCTTTTAAAAGAATGATGCAGAGATTCATTTTGTAAGCATGACACTCGTGCTTTGGAAAGAATAATTCTTGCTCAGAGATGGAAGCAGTTAGCAATTGAGGTCCCATTCATCATTCCTCCCTTCATCCTATCTAGCCATTTCCTTGGCTTGACTATCATTGCTATAGTGTTGATGATTACTTTTTGATTATTTAGTGTTTATTTTATGCTAAAATGTTGTCTTAATTGCTAGATAGCCATCATTCCAGTTGCATAACCACCTGTAAAAAGTAGCAAAGCTCTTTAAGTCAGATTGTAAAGACACATTCAAAATTGTTACAACTTAATGATTCTGGTGTCATTGATGTTCTACTGTGTAGACTCATGGTACTTACTTATACACAACTGATGCATTAAACTTTATCAGTTTTCATACAACTGGAATAAACTGTACCCTTATGAAAAAATCAGGATTCATTAGAAAATATATATTGTTCAAAAGATTAAAAATATAAACTAAAATATATTTATTCATTTATTTTGTACTAGCCAACTCTGTGTTTCAAAATATCCTGCAACATTTGTTATCTTCTTTAAAATATCAGTTCCAGAGTTATTGTATTCCTTCACAGTCTTAAATGTTGCATTTTAAAAAAGGCTTTTCTATGCCTCCTGATTACAGAGAAGAGCATGAAAATGAAACGTCTAAAGACTCAAAGACCAGGGAAAGCCTTTAAACAACTTTTTTTCTTTTTATCTCATTATTTAGCCAGTCTTATGATACTAGTGAGAGATACAAGAAGGGCTGTAAACGGATCAGGTTGCCCCACATTGTTTATAAAAAGCAAAGAGCGAATCCCCCTGTTAAGTGAAAATCAATGTACTCTTAATGACACCGCCATAATTAAGCTGTTCTGAGTGGAAATGCATTTAGACTATGACCGTTTTATGCCATTCTGATAAAATAGAGACATCTTAAAAATGTTACAAAGAGGCCAGGGAGTAACGACAAATAGAGCTAAAACACATAAATTATGTAGCAATAAAAGGATGTCGATATAAATGTCCTCATTTTCAGGGCTTCAAAAATTCTACTGAAGCAAAAAAAAAGAAATAGAAAAAAAGTAGAAGGCAAATCCCAGTGAAGAACACTTGTCAAATCAGCTCTATTAATTAACCATAACAATTCAAATTAAGGATTCTTTAGATAGCTTTAAATCCTCCTCACACAAAGCTAGTGGTCACAGAAACCTTATTCAGCAGTATGTGAGAGAATTTTCTTTCCTGTTTAAATATTTCATAACTTTCCAGACATCACAGACTCTGGAGCTCTGTATGTATGTTTCTTGAGTGATTTTTCTAACTTAGTTTTTTTGAATGTGCTACATCTGGTACTCAATATTTACATATAGCAAGCATTCACACAACACATACCAGATCAATATTTCATGTTCAGAAGGACTTTTTTTTGCCAGAGTGACATCTCCTCTATTCCTTCATCTGCCCTGTCAAGTCCCTAGCATAGGAATGTCATTTTTAAATTAAGAAGTCATTTCTGTCTCCTCTTAGATGCAGTACTAATTTTCTAGTTTCTATGTGTTCCAAATGGCATGACTCAAAATGTAACAAGGATAGCAATCGGCCTGCAAGTGCTTCTTGCTTTGCTGTTGTACTGTGACATTCCCGTGCCGGTTTTGCCAAGAACCCTGCAGCTTTCCTGATCTTGGGCAGTGAACTGGTGATCAATCCTGAGGGGAAAGTACAAGAAAATGTCATGGGATGTGAGATGTTTCGTATTTTGGAACTAAAACTCCTCCAGACAGAAAAAGAGATAAACTAAAAGAGTGTGGTAGCAATAAAGGAATTATTTTCCTACCAATTTCTTTATATGATCAACTACAAATTCTTTATCTTGTTGGTGAAGTTGAAACTTACCATAATGGAAATGAACATTAAAAATTTGGGACAGATTCAACAACACGCTTGGGATCCGAGGTGCACACAGATTGCCTGACATGGGGTTTCACACCAAGGAATGAGACACCAAAAGGCTTCCCTCAGGTGCTCCTGCATGCAGTACAAAGCTAATTTATGGCCAGTGTCAGAGCACTCTGGGTCTTACAGAAGCACTACAGCACTAAACACCTCAAAGGGAAAGCAAAGTAAGAGTGAAGTTATATATTTCCTATTTCTCTCAAGACACTGTGAAGGGACACTGAATATTTTTGCTTTGGTGTACACGAAAAAGCACATGAGGGGAAATAGTGTTTTGTGTAAGGAAAGCTAATTTATTACCAGTTTTCTTGAGCTTAAATAATGAATGCATATGGTTTGAGGATCTGAAAAACTATTTACAGTCTCTCAAATAGGCGTCATTGTCCCAGGCACTGTGCTTCAAGTCTGTAGGTATTTTTTTATCGTAATATGAGACTTTATAAAAGGGCTTTTACAAGAGTTATTTTAATAGGCTTTTCATAATGCTGTAGAAAACATTCAGACAGCCTGTTCGTCAACACTCCTTTACACCAGTTCACAACTGCCACTTTCAAGAATGCAATAGCTGATGCAAAGTGAGACCACTATAGTGCTTACAGTTTATCCAAAGCCTCTGTAGGGCACAAAGCCTCTCTGTATTTCAGTGATCAGTTTTAACTGAGATATCAGTGAGAGCCTGAATTTTGTAAGAAAAGTCCTAAAAAAGTCTAAAAAGTCCTAAAATAGCTAATTGCCTTTCCTTTTTTCTCTTCTACTCTAAGTCACAGTACTTTCTTGATTTGAAATTTTAAGAGAATCTTTCCAGAAGAAAGTTATCTTGATCATAAATCTCAATAATTTTCATCTCATTCAAAGCTAAATGTTGGAACAGACCCTTAACTTTGAAACTTTCAGACTCCATTAAAATTATTTTAGCTTTAAGTATGGCCTCCAAAATGAAGAAGAGGAGAAACCCACTGAACTGGAGGTATCTGAGTTTGCCAAGAGGTTACAGTTTGATGAATCTCCAAAACAGGCCATCACAAGACAATTTTCTTATGAAATGTTCATTATTTATTCGTTTAGTTGCATTTCTGTTTCTTTTGCCCCTAATATCAGTGAGTTTATATAATGAAAAGGCTTTCATGTTTTCGCTTGATGGTGTGGTTTTTCCTTCTAATCTAATTTCCCAGAAACAAATAACGACACTGAAGGGGTGCAAAATCAGTACACTTCAAAAGGGTCAAGTAGATGATTTTTTTAAAAGAAAAGTATCACTTACTTGCCTCTTCTGAAGTGTGCTGAATACCATACTTTTTTAAGAAGAAAAATAATTACTCTGTCATAATGACCCAAAAGTAAAAATAACTAGAAACAGAATTTAAATACCAGAAAGAGATGTATAATATATAAGTAAAGAGTTTAAGAAATTAATTGTAAATTGGGTTTTTAATTGTATCTTTATTCTGTCCAAAATACTTTTTTTGCTAAATATTTCTTTAATTTGAAATGGTCTTATTAAACCTTACACACTGAACATTATTTGATCAGAATAAATTTGATGATTGAGAGAGCTAACCTCTTTAATGCAAAGCCATAGTGAAAAAAATATAATAAAATAAGTCTTCATTGATGCATCATCACTTCCCAGTAGCTAAACACTTTCTGGGTAGTATAAATTCCAGTCACTTATTTTATTTGTCTCAGCTGATCTTACTGGCATAAAAAAGTACTGGGGTAGAAAATGTTTTTGGAAGCCTTTAGACATAATAATGAGCTCCTTAGAACTCACAACTGATCAGTTTGTCATTTTAAAATGAATAAAAGTGTCTTCTTGAAACAGAAGCTAAACTTTCTTTGACAAGTCTTCTGTTCTCTTTTCATGACTTTGAAATAGTCATTTTTTTCTGACAGAGGATGGTGACAATTCCCATGTAAAACAAACCAGAATGAAAGAGAGATTACAACCCACCGTGCAATGTTTTCACCTGTGGTTTCTCACTTGTTGTGAGATACTAGAGCTAAAAAAGAGAGCATGTCAGACTGAATTAATATTTAGTGTAAATTTATACACAGCTGTATTTGCTAATATTCTCCACAGAACAATCTGTTTACATTGATCATGATTATTGATTCCTTCTTGGTTGTGTTCCAGGCTTTTTTCTAATGTGCATGTGTGTGTTGGTGCTTGCACATACACCCAGTATGCATATGGATGTGTGAGAGCACTGAAACGAACAGGCTGGGGATCCATCTTTCACTCTTCTAAGATCAAGAAGGCAACAGTTGAGGAAGATCAGGTGCTTAGCCCAGCAGACAGACTTAGATGGAAGGCTGTGGGATGAAGTATTTGGAAGAAAATGTAACTAAATATTTGCCTATTTCCCAAATACAATAAGAACGCAATGTTGTTCCTGTTAAAGATTGTAAGATAGATTCAGACGTAGGTTGCAGGCCACTGGATTATTCTTAGCAAAACTTCCTTCTGGAATGGGTGCTGCGGAGAGTCATATACTCAGCACTTAGGCTGCTGGATAATTTGTTTGGTCCCAGAAGTGAGACATTCAGGAAAGAAGGAAAAAGGATCAACAGCCTAAGGTTTTTGTTATTTTGCCCTTTCATTTCTTAGAGGTAGCTTCAGTGTTGATGCTGGGAAGCAGAATCTCTTTCAGCTGAAATACTGAAATAAATTGTGGAATAATTTTGATTTTGAAGAGAAACTTGATCTTGTCTTATGTGCTTCAATTTTGATTTTGAAGAGAAACTTGATCTTCTTGTCTTATGTGCTTCACTGGGACTTACATTGTCTTGGTTCAGTTTGAACATATACATGCATACATGTAAGTTTGAACAACGAAAGGACCAGACCTCCTGGAATCACAGCTATTGTAGACCTAACCACTGTAGCACCAAATTTTTAGAACAGCAGTGGAGGGAATTAAGTCTTTTTCTCTTAAAATTTGACTGGAGCAGCAAGATATATTTCCCTTTTATCGGCAGAGAAAATATTTATGAGATTTTGAGGCATTGATTCAGCTGCTTTTTTTCCAAGGGGAAAAAAAAAAAGCGTAACTGTAGGACTACAGCCTAACTATGGCAGCTGAGCTGGTATGAACAGAAGAGGACAAGAAATGTCCCCTAATTTCCTCCCATTAAAACCTTTCCACGTGGAAGAATATTCACTGAGAGAAGAGATCAGGTGTGATTGTGACTGTACTTAAAGTCTAAGGAGTCTTCCTCTCTTGGTACAGAAAACCTAGCCCTGTTAGTCCTCTGTAATTTTCTTCCTGTGCATTTTGCAATTATCATTCCATGTAATTTAAAAATTGACTCAGATACCACAGGCCTTACTCAGTAAAGGTATATAATACCTTTACAGAAGTGTTGGTAATATAAATCCCACTGTTAAATAGCGTTCGGCTGGGACACATATGCATACCAAATTTGAAAAACATTATAATGGACAATTTACCATTTTTAGGTTGGCTCATGAGTGATGATAGGCACGTAAAAGTCATTGTGTGAATGACTGTCACAATAACTTTCTGACAGGCAAATTTTCCTTCTTGAGACTGTAGAAGATTGCTGACATAACATCAGTTTTTGTTTTCTTTGGAATTTCTTAGTGTTAAACATTTTTGAAGAAGCTAAACATCAATACTTCAAATCACCATGAAAAGGAAGGTGGACGGGAAGCTGTGAGCTGCTACCAGGCAAGTGTCAAGGCTTGTTCAGTGGAATTGTTAGTGATGAGCAGTGAGGATCCTTTCTGAACTAAGCTGGCCCGTTTTTTCTGTTCTCCTGCTGACAAGACAAGCCTCAGAAGCTTTCATCAAGGCTGACTTCAGTCAGGGAACAGCAGGAAATTTAACAAATAATTAGCAATCAGAGTTTACTGTGAAGAATCAAGTTTTGGGGATATTTTTTCCAACTCAAGGTAGAAGCTTGATAATGAGGGCTTGCAGCCTGACGCAAATCTCTCTGCTTTCTTCATTGCCTCTCTTTCTGTTAATCTGAAGGTTACATCTTAAAAATAGTATTTCTAGGCTTGATTTTTTTTTCACTTTGATGAGGACACTCATCATGGCTAGTCTAATTATTTTCTTCCCAATGTCTTTTATTGTCAACCAAAATAACAAGTTTGTGTATGTAATGGTCTACACGAGCTCCTTGCTTCTCTCAACCCTGTCAATCTAGTCCTTTCCAGCAGACAGCTTCAATATGAGGTCCTGTAAGAAGTCAAGCACCCACAATTTTCCTTAAGTCATTAGAGAAATAAAAATATGTATTGTCTCTCAAGAGTAAATCCTCTACATACAGCTCAAAGCTTGATACCTGATATGCGACTAAGTGCATCATTCTCATAGCTACACCTCATTAAAAACTGAAGTGCTTTTATCCTTGAATCCATGCTTTTACGAGGAAAAGAAAATTACAGCTGCATACATTTAAAGTTACACTAAAAGTGTGGTGTTGTTGCTAATGGAGGGACTATCTACTAACTCTACTTTTCCAAAGACTCTAACAGAATAGCAAACAGTCACCAATATGACTGTTGGTGATCAGTATGCCTCTCTTAAGGAACAATGAGAGAAACTGATTTTCTACTAAAATCTTCAGTAAGATTCCCATTCACTTGGAAAAACCCAAAATTTCTCCAAATTGTCTATACATATTCTGTGTGTCTGCTTACATATCAGACACCTGAATTATGACACAAAAAGCAGCTTCAATTATAATAATGGCTACGTATAGTTATGTTAGACCTTATGTTCACCTTGGAGGCTGTCTATTTGCAGAGCAAATAACTATGAATAAGGCTTTCCCATAAGTCTCAGAGCTAATTGTTAGAGGTTTGGCCTAAGGTGCAGAGAAAGAACAGTGCAAAGTTTACAGTGATGGGAGTGTCATCTGGAACAATCTGCTCCTGGAGAGTGAGAGTGGTGTAGAGCTATGTCAAAAGTGGTCAACAATGGCCAGTATTGGTCTAGAACTTCTGAAACATATACATCAGGGCCTTTCATACACACGGTGCAGGAAAAATAGGCATTGTATTGAGACTTCTAAACTGACTTACCCCCCTGCCCCAGTGGTCACAGATAAAAACTCTTCTTAAAACCAAAAAAATACTGAAATTCAAGATCAATTATTGTTTTTATTTCATACTCTCACCAGCCTATATTTTGATGATGAAATAAAAATCAGGGAAAATATACAATTTCAAATTTAAAACTGTAATGAATTATGTTATTACTATTTAGGACAAAGTCTTTTTTTATAAAAAATAATATTCACTGTGTTATGTCCATTTTATTTTCAATTTTTAAAATGACGAATAGGAGAGGAAAGGAAATTGTGGGTGTGGAGCAAACCAGACTTGCACTGGGGGAAGCAGCTTTTCATGTACTGCCTCCTGCCTCCTTTGGAGCACCATTATTGTCATTATATTCAGCATTTGCCTTTTCGGCATTCTTTGTGTTCATTTGGTGTCATTCACCTGAGGATCTCAAATGTTTTAGAAACAATTAAACCTATCATCACTCAGTCAGTGCTGAAAGGCTTGTTCCCTGCTCTGATCAGCCCAAGCTGCCACCCTGCAATCACCCACTTGTTAAGTTTTCAGGCCACCGCTGTCATTCTTCCCTCCCTCTCGTGCATGGGGGTGTTCCCCCCTCTCCCCACCACCAGCATCCCTAAAGCTAACTCATTGTTCTTGCATTCCTCCTTGAAAATCACATTTGCCAAGGTGTCAACAACATTAAAACAAACCAGCAATTTGACAAATGGGTGCACTGTTGAAGCACTGAGGCTACTGACTGTTGTATCACGGAGTAATACACTCCTGAATCTGCTGTCTGCAACCACTCTCTCATGTCTTATGCTTAGACTATAACATCAGTGGAGAGGGACCAATTTTTTTGGTCCATGCCTATGAACTAGTAAGTAGCCTGAGGTCCAGTTATGTAACTTCAGACTCTTAGGTTCTATGATACTACAAGTTTTCTAGAAATATATAATAAATCTAACAAATGTATGAGCATTCTACATGTGAGCAATCAAGAAGCCAGACTTTTAGTTAATATACCGAGTGCTTAATCACACAGCCTTCTAGGATACACGAGCGTATCCAATAGAGCTGAAGCTGCAATTCAAGTGATAAATTATGGAGCATGTGATGGTCATTTTTAATATTCACAAGGCCAGCCTATTCATGTTCATAAAATCACTCTCTTTACATGAGAGAGTAGCAAATGATCCCTTGGATACACGACAACTTTTATCACTATTCTAATATATTTCCTAGGCCCATATTGCTAGAATATTGAGGACCTGCGCTACCATCCAGTGAAGGGAATGGAAGGGTTCCTATTAAGTTTTATGGAATTTGAATGAGCCTCAAAGACAATTAAGAAAACTGGACGTTGCTTAAGTAGCACAGAATTTAGGTTGCTTTCCAATGTCTATCAATATTCATTTTTTTTAAATTGAAACATTTTTAAATGGTGCAGGTGTTGCTCTAGCATCATAGCACTGTGAAATCTACACTCACCAGAAACTTTACATTTCAGTGATGCTTTTATTAAGAGTAATGTCTGTTGTTTGGAAAGTTAATGTGGAAAGAAATGACACAGTTTGCATTAACAGAGCCATTGCAACCAACAGATGTCTTAAGCAGAAAATGCCGTGAATTCATCCTGTGTGTAACTATGTATTTTTGCCTATTCATCACTGAAGTTTTAAGGTACCTTGTATATATTTAAAAAACATGTCAAGTGCACTTGTTCCTTCCCTTGGTTATCACAAACTCTTGTGTGTTTTCAGGCATTTTCCTTTCTTAACACCATAGCCTTCTGTGACAAAGAGTACCTCTTCTTTGAGTCATAGGTCATAACAGAAAGATTGTTTTCTTAATTGAATAATATATATTGTCCTAGTCAGACTGGCAAACTTGAGGAGCTCAAACAAACAGACTGGTCTATGAGGTGCCAAATCTAATTTAATTCAGTAAATATTTGAAAGGTATTTATTAATCATTACTAAAAGGTACTTGTATCTTTAACTGCGTATATGTGATGACCCATATGAGCCCCAAACTTACTGTTTTAGTGGGGGTAATTAGAGAAAATATCTTCATAAAATAGGGATAGCTGTCTTTTATCACAGTTATTTATCACAGCAAGCTGGCCACATAAGCTGCCATGAAAACTCTTTCAGAAGATATCTGATTGAAAGAGAAGTTACTGATCAAAAGGCTTTAACATGAACTGAAAAGAAACTAAACAGATCTTTTATGCAGATATTTTTCTCCATACTTGAGATGAGATGCCTCATTTATTTTGAAGAGTAGAAATCTAGATGCATTAGAGGGTTCTGGTTTTGGATTCCATTTGCTCTGTTTTAACACATTTCAGTTTCATTACAGTTGCTTTTGTGTGGACCAGCAAGGAAGGAAAATTATGAGTTCTTGTGAAAAGTGCTAAGGAACAAAATGTTATTTTGATCAGAGAGCACAGACAAGGTGTATTCTAACCCAGAATGGTGTGTTCACATCTGGCAGTAACAAGTGCAAAGGCAAAGCAATACACAAAATGTAAGCTGATGGTGGTGATTTGCTTATCCTGGAAAATTTTCTGTGATTAGAAGAATGTCCCATTCTCCCCTGGTTCAAAAATAAAGAAACTTGCTCTTGCTTGACTGGCAAAGAGCAAATAAGTCACAAAGCTAATATACAGAATGACCAGGAGTTTGAGTGTCGGAGCAGTCATTTGGGAAGCACAAAACCTGGCTTCTTTTTGCAATTTTAAATCTTGTTCTACTACAACTGAAATGAAAATCTTCATCTTTCCTTTCAAATATCTTACAGTTATTTCTCACCCTTGTTAGCTTCCTTAGAACCTGAAGTCAATGGGAATTTCAGCAATGACTTCAGTGGGAGCAATAGCAGATCATTAAACCTCAGTACTTTATGGTATCTTTTAAAAGTCATCCAGAGGGAGCCATGAGATAGACACTAACCAAAGTGATTTTTACCTTACTTCAAAGCTCTGGAAGAAAAAAAAAAGGGAGGGGGGAAAGAAACTGCTCTTTCTCTTCTTTAAATGCAGCATCATATACTGGAGAAAATATTTTAGAAAGTCAATGAACTGAAATCCTGCTGTCTGATTGTATTTGATATGCTAGCCAGCTCTAATTGATAGTGTGCTTCCAGCAACTCCCTTGCTTGTTTAATTAATTGGGTAATGTCTGGTGCTCTCCAAGTCTTATTTACTTTCTTCCAATCCGAAATTTCTGAGTCTCTTCCATTTCCTGTTTCCACTCAGATACTTTCTGTTGTCTGTAATGTATCCATATTCTTCTAGCATGGTGCCAGCTTATTGGTGCACCCATTATGGTGCCATCCCAATCTCTCTCCTTCACTCCTTGGCATGGCCTACTTCCCATTGCTCTTCCACCTGCACGCTGTATTCATTGTTAATTACTTTCGTTAGCTTTATTGTCAGATATACTTAAATTATCCCTGTTCATACCTTACTGCTCAAAGCTTTCCAATTTCTTTGGAGTTTTTCTCTCCACGTGTATCAGCTCTTGCTCTATCTCTCACTTCTGCCTGCCAAAAAGTGTTGATGCCCTCCTGTAGTCAGAAATCTTGGTATATTGCTCTGCTGTCTGAATCCACCAGTTTTGCAAGGAACGTGAAAAGTTTTACTGAAACTGTCCTTCTGCAGAGTGCTTTGCATACCTGAAACCGAACACTGACTTTGTAGGAGGAAAACCAAAGTGGGCATAGTTGATCTGACATCAAGGAAGAATCTAGAGGGAATATTTAAGCTTATCAAGGCTTAAGTTTATCAAGGACATGCCCTTGAAATATTTGGAATCCTCTGGGAAAACAGAAACAGGCCTCTTTCTGACTGTATTCACCAGCTTCCTACTGGTGACTTACAGGTTTCCCATTGCTTATACAAAGGGAAGAGAAGAAGCAAAGACATACACTTGATGTGCCCTGGTCTCACTCAGCAGTAACACAACCTTGAAGCTGGGCACTGCACGCAGGCAGCCAGATTGCTAGCCTGGCTTCCCTCCTGCCTTTTGCTGCAGATTTGTTTATACAAGTGCTTTTTGAAGCAGCAGCTCATCACCTTTAAATATTTCTTTGATCACCCACTGATTTCTCCAGACTGTATTTTCTCACCAGTTAGAACGTCCTTAGAACTGTGAGTGATTTACACAGAAAGAAAATGCTAGTGGGGAGCCAAGTAAAGATGGAGATATTGGGCCTATTTTCTCCCTTCCCAAACCAAAGATCAAGCATATATTATTAATTCAAATAGAGAAAAACATTAGTCAGGAGAGAAAAAATAATGCATTTAAAGTGCTATCTTGACACTGCCTTGCATAATGAGGACTAACTAAATAGGTCTAAAGATACTTTTGAATTTCAGTGTCATACCTGAAGCAAAAAATCCTAGGAACTGAATGAGAGCTTGTGAACCTGGTAGTATTTATAACCTATGTGAAGAATTTTTGCAAACTATAATGATTAACCTAAGAAATCCTTACTTCTTACTTAACACTCCATATATAACTAGATGGAGTTACAGAAGGAGCTATGGGTGTACAGAGGTCCATATACAAGGCATAGTAGCTTAGCAAGAGTGAAAAATGCTGTTTTCTTTATAAACTTCTGCAGGCACCCGCAGTGGGGTTCTTGGTAAGAAACAGCCTGTTTATATAGGTGTGTTATTGTAATTAGCTATGACTCAACATTTTGGTCATCAAGGTTACCCAAATGGTAGAATCTGGTCCAGAGGTAAACCCATATTTCCTACTACACTGCAGGTTTCAGCAGGTTTCAGCAAAGGCATCTACCTGTGAATTACGTGGCAGAGCAGGCCCTGGGACCCTGCCTCCTGCTAAACCAGTGGCCGTATTAATATTAGCGATATATTAGTTGGCCACTTTTTTCTGTTGAACACTCATTATTATTGTTCATCTAGCACTTCCTCAGCTGACAAGCACCAGACATAGTGCCTGCAAGAGGCCTTTCTCAGACAGTTCAAGGGCTGGAATAAAACAACTTAGATGCATTTATGAGAATTAAAACAAGATTGTATTCGGGACTTCTGCAAAACTGCCCTCTTAGAATCCACTTTCCTGTGAGCAATCACCAAGTTTGGGTAAATGACAAAAGGAAAACATCCCACTAGTGTGACAAAGCAGCAACTATATTTCTAGATGATTGATAAGAAAAGCACTTCCTGTAGGTAATTTTGGCAGGCGCTCATTAATTCTCTTCTCTAGCTGGCACTATGACTCATATACCTGCCAGCAAGAAGGGACCTCGAGTGGCCACCTACTCCCTCCTCAGAACGGGATTAAGTTTACGCTTTTGGCAGACTAAACAAAGTGTGCGTACCCTGCTTTTAAACAGGTCTGTTGAAGAGGATTTTCTGAGTAGTCTGCCTCAGTCCTTAACAGTCAGCTAGTTCAGTTTTATTCCTCATGTCCAACTTACTTAAATCTTCCTTGTTGCCAAATTATTCAGCAGGCAGAACTAGCAGCTGTTCTCATTCATAACTTTTTTTTTTCTTTGGAATACTGTTATTGTGACCCACCTTTGTCTTTTTCTTTAATCAATGAATAAACCAAATTCTTTGAACGTTTTCACAGGCCATGCTGATTAAGCTCCTGATAAATTTGTTGCTCATCTCTGAGCTTTCTTCAAATTTTCAACATCCCTTTTACAATGGTTACTTTATTCCAGACAAAATTTCTCAAGACAAATTCAACAGAATATATGTCTCCTCTATTTTGAATAACAATCTTCTGATAACAGTCCCATGATGCAATGTCTAATATGTAAACCTTGCTTTTCCACTCTGCATTCCCCATTTCTGTCTGAAGAAATGTCTTTCAGTTTAATCCTGGAATGAAACCAAATCTTAAGTTTCACCCAGCAGGCCTATTTTCAGTCTATTGGGAAACACCAATTTGTTCTTTGGTACAAGTACAATCTTCATGTATATTTTTGTAGTTCACAGAAACACAGAATGGTTGAGGTTGGAAGGGACCTCTAAAGATCATCTAGTCCGACCCCCTCTGCTCCAGCAGGGTCACCTAGAGCACATGGCACAGGGTGGCATCCAGGCGGGTTTGGAAGATCTCCAGAGAAGGAGACTCCACAACCTCTCTGGGCAGCCTGTTCCAGTGCTCTGTCACCCTCACAGTAAAGAAGTTCTTCCTCATATGGAGATTAAACTTCCTATGTTTCAACTTACACCCGTTATCCCTTGTCCTGTCACCGGCCACCATGGAGAAGAGCCTGGCCCCATCCTCCGTACAATCACCCCTCAGGTACTTGAACACGTTGATCAAATCTCCTCTCGGCCTTCCCTTCTCCAGACTAAACAGGCCCAACTCACTTAGTCTTTCCTCAGTTCTCAAAATGTCCTGGGAGAAATACAGTGTTTTAAGATTTCAGGAAAAGCTTTGTTACCGTTTTTCCTCCTGTTCACCAAAACATGTGAATAATGACCCTCGTCTCATCCCATGATGAGCGTATGGCTTCTCCAGCTAATGTTGGCAGCTTTCAGGTCCATGGACATTGTCATGGAGAAGAACATTCATTCCTAAAAGGAACAGGTACAAACAAACGCACAGAGTGAGTGTGATGCTAAAGGAAGAAGGAAGCAGAAGTAGCCTATCCAACGAGCTCCCTTTCTGTTAGCCATAGCACATATTAGCCATAGAATTTATTTAATAGTAATGATGCGCAGTGAGAAATGTGACATTTGAAAGTGAAGAGTAAGTTGCCAGTGCTCTTCTAATGGCTTGAGGAGAAGGTTAGCATAGTGCAAACCTTTCATATCCATCCCTCCTCCTCATTTGAAAGGAAAACCATGATGCAGAATAGCAGGATTTTTCTTAAAGTAATGGAGTTTATTTATGCTGCATCTACTAGTTCATGAAGAGAGGTTGTTAAATGGCACAGGTGTATTTTCAGTCAAAGTACCAAGGGAGCAGTTCTGTGCAGAGTAATGAATTGAGTTAAAGAGATTAAGACAGAGAGCAAACTATCCTGAGGCTGTTCTCCCTGTGTTTTCACCCTTATCAAAAAGAAAACCCAACAACCCCAACCTCAAACAATTTCCTCAACAATGAAGAGTGCCTGCACACAAGGCAAAAAAGAAAAAAAAAAGGAAGGTTCATGAAAGAGCATAATCTGTTGCCTGTTTCCATCACAGCCTAAAAGGGAAGAGAAGGTAGTCAGGATTCTTCCTCCAGACAAACTCCAGAATGAGTACAAAAGATAACAGAGTCTACCATGTCTACCCAACCTGATGAAAGGCCATGAATTTTCAGCTGAACTACATAAATGTGCCTAAATGTGACCCAAGGATCTAGTTAGAATCTTTTCTGCCTGCTACACACAAGACTTTTGAAATGCTTGATTGTCTCTATTTGGACATGGAGTGAAAGTTTCTATTTTGCTGAAACTATAATGAGGATGGAATTGTCTTTCAAGGGCTTTTTGTTCAGTAGAAGCTATAGAATCCCATTTTCCTTTTATTCTGCAGCAAACTCATTACTGTGGCATTGGCCACAAAGCAATGTGTTATCCCTTTCATCCTGTCCTTTGTGTCATTAAGACAAAGCCCCATCTCTTCTGCTATTATTGCTTCTTTTTGGTCTATCTATTTAATTAATACCCAAGCCCATTTCTCAGAGCATATTTGAAATAAACAGGGAAAGACGCAATCTTGGGCAGAAATCCAGGGTCCAGCATCCACTACCAAGCCCAAAAGAAACTTATTTTGCTAGTTTCAGCCACAGCTATATTTATCATTGGTTCCTGCTGGTTAGTCATTTAATTCCTTCCTCCCTTCCTTCCTTCCTTCCTTCCTTCCTTCCTTCCTTCCTTCCTTCCTTCCTTCCTTCCTTCCTTCCTTCCTTCCGCCCTTCCTTCCTTCCTTCCTTCCGCCCTTCCTTCCTTCCTTCCTTCCGCCCTTCCTTCCTTCCTTCCTTCCGCCCTTCCTTCCTTCCTTCCTTCCGCCCTTCCTTCCTTCCTTCCTTCCGCTTCCTTCCTTCCCTCCTTCCTTCCTTCCTTCCTTCCTTCCTTCCTTCCTTCCTTCCTTCCTTCCTTCCTTCCTTCCTTCCTTCCTTCCTTCCTTCCTTCCTTTCTTTCTTTCTGAATTTCTTTCTTTCTGAATTTCTTTGTCATATAACCTCCTGCACCTCATATTGCTCTGGTTCTGATAAATCTTCCTAACGCATGTCTCTTGATTGCTACTTACCCTAAATATTTCTGGCTGTGTCTTTTTAGAGGGTCAGTGAACTATTTTTTCCACTTAACTATTAAGAAATGTGCTTAGAAAACCAATTAGCTTTAATGAGCTCTGCCATTATGTCTAAAGACTCATTCAAGACTCATTCATGGTAACTTCTCCATGTTTGAAAAAGCTTCAGGTGGCATATGGTGCCTTGAAGTTACCTGGCTTTTCAGCAATATCTGAGGAAACCAGAAAGGACGCTCCAAGTAGGTGGAGCAAAATGAGTAGCGTTTTAGGAAACCAATTTGGGATACTTAGAATCCTGTCTGGAAAAGATAGGTTAAGTTATATTCCACAAATGAGATTAAGAAATAAGTTGGACTAAATAGCAAATAAATGTTGTATTTCTTTCTTATAAAGGACTTAAGAAATTGCCAGCACATGGTAGGGTTTTATTCCTACCTTTTCCAGGTGTAAAACACAAGTAGAGAGAGTCAGACAGATTTAAACTTACTTTGATAATAGGATGCAAATACGTAAGTCAAACATTTTGTGCGACGCAGTAAGAAATGCTGCTCAGAATGGCAGTCAGTGTAGGAGAAATTATACAAACTGCTGCTCATAGAAAGCATGGCATAACGGATAAAATTTGTCCTGAACTATTTATTTTTACTGCTGTATTTTTTCTTCTCTATCTTGCAAGTCCTGGAAATTATTCTTGATGAGAGCTACTGTGAACCACTTTAATTTACTGCCTTAAAATGTATCCAGGAGACACAGCATTTTTGGATATATATGGTAGCTGAATAAAATTTAATAGATACACAAGTGGCAGAACAAAACTAATCCTTTCCAGGGTACCAGTTCTGTCATAAACTGTATTTAGTTTGGAATCTGATTAAAAACATGTCTTGCAGCAGGAGAAAGACCTCAGAGAGAGAAAAATCAAATGTAGTGTGGGCTGTAAGGGATTTCAAATAATCTATAATTGGTGTAATTCTTTTTTTCTTATTGAGGAAAGTTTTCCTTTTTTTTTTCTTTTTTTTTTAAATATTAGAGCTTTTAAGTCCTTTGATACCTTTTTATAGCCAAGCTTTCTTGTCTGCAGGCAACAAAGGAAAAGCCTTTCTTCTGAGTATGTCTGTGCTGGACTTCACATGCTGCTGATGAACGATCTCCAAACCTTAATAAATGACCTCGTGTCAGTGCATCTTGCTTTTATGCTTTTAGCCCATGACAAGTGCTACAGTAAGTTTAGCCCTCAGTGAAAAGGGTTTTAAAATTTTGAATTGTCTCTATTGTCCCATGAGCTAAGGACCTACCTGTGAGCAGGTGCTGGAGGTGATGAGGGGTCTAGGTGATTTGAGTCAAGGTGATTTTATTATGTATTAGTTTAGTGATAATGCAATCTGTTGACAATCTAATGAACTAAATCGAGACTCAAACTGGTATCAAAATTAGCAAAATGTTTCTCCGGATTCTTGCCCACTTATGCCACAATGAATCTTCCAGATACTGCCTTGCAATCTCATGTTTGGAGATGAACAAACACTGTTAAAATGGTGGGTACTGGTTACTGCTCCCACCTCTGAAAAGAAGCACTAGAAGTAAGCATTAAAGCACAGAAGACATCTTTAAAAACATTATTTAAAGTGCAGATCACTGCAGAGTTGGATGCGGGCAGTCACAGCTGAAGTTGTAAGGATATGTGCATGTCTAGTAAGGAAATCCACATAGTCAGGTCTGGGGAAGTCTATGCTGCCCCATTCCAGCAAAGCAGAGAAGGGCTGAGCAGTTTTCGGAGTGTATTATTTTACTTACTCCGTGTAAAGGTCCTTTTCTGTCTCAAAAGAAAAATGTCTTTCTGAGATTCTTTGTCATTATATAATTTATCGAGCTCCAAGATTAGAGAAAAATAGAAATTTAATAGTATTTAAGCATATAATTAATGATTTAATCAGGACATAGTCCCTACTAGAATGCACAGGCTGAGGGTAAAAGGAATAAGATCTGTATTTAGCCCATAAATCATGTGCCTGGGAGAGCTCAAGAAAAAGATTCATGCTTCCTTAAAAGAAATGCAAAGGCTTATGGAAGTTTAAAGAACAGGAGAGTGTGGTCCCCTACTACCCTCCCTGTCAGGGAAGGTGATCTGTAGTCAGCAAGATTTACCTCCTCCTTTTGAAGATCCCAATTAATTCTCATCTCTCCTCAGTGGAGAGACTGAGGCTTGGTAAGATCACTCCTTGCTCTACATCACACGCTGATTCAGAAAGAAGATCCTGGTGCAAGTTTCCATTATTTACCTTCTACTTTCATAAGCAATCTTGTAAATAAAATTGTACTTCCCATGTAAATTACCTTGAAATCTGTCCTTCGAAAAATCCCCATCTCCCATAACGAAAGAGGTCAGAGCATAAATATAAGAACCTGAGCCAAATCTTACATATCTCTCTTTTGGAATTTTAACAAGATTTATGAACCTACAAGCAAACAAACTCTTCAGTGACCTTTTGCTCATAACTCTCACAGGTACTGAAAAACTTTATCTTCATGAGGCCTTTCCTATTTGCCTCACATAAGTGTGTAGACACAGTAGAGGATCATACTGGGAACAGCCAATTTTCTTATCAAAATTTTCATTATGAAAAAGGGAAGTTTTCACTGCCTAATTGTGTGGTAGACCTAATCTGTGGCTATACCTGCTACCTTGTCAGACACTACCTCTTTGGGCTTAATATACTGCATGGATTAAAGAGGATGTTCTAATTTCAGTATCAATGTTAAAAAAGAAAAGAACTTCCTGCCCAGAAAAACCACAAGCAATAGCTTGCTGAACTCTTAGAGGGAAACCAGTTAGACTGCAAGATGCAATAATGTTTCCTTTAAAATATATCTGATTGCGTAACAGATTGCTGTATTAAAAATTAAATAGGGCTTGAAATATACAGTAATTTGCAGACACCAGGGAGTGTGCTTAATAAAGAAAGTGCATTAGCTACTTCTGTTTTTTGAAATTCAGTCTATAAATGCTGTAACATCCTATTTATTTCAGTATGGGAGGACCAGACTTTGTGAACCCACTTGTTAAAATCAGCACTGACTTCAGCTCAACTGATATTGTTTTTAGCTGTACCTTGGTCTTAATGTTGCTCCAATCAGCAGATGACAATTGCTATTCAGGTCCCTGGGGATACTGTACTCTCTAAATGCATGCTCTAAATGCAGTGCGAATGTGGAACTCGATCCTCCCCAGAAAAGTAATGGGAGCTGAACAGGATCCTAACTTCTCCCAGGGGCCCCTCAGCAATTCAGGACTCAACAGGGTTATACTAGTTTGGTCGTGATTATGGTAATGTCTGTGTTAACTCTTCAAGAATACTTAATTCAAATTTAGGTATTTCTCAGGATTAAACAGAGTCAGACTGAGCTGCTTTCAGTGGGAGTTAGGAACACAAAGGCACTTGAAAAAGATCCCACTAGGTATCACCATCTGCATCTTACAGTGC
Source organism: Tinamus guttatus (assembly GCF_000705375.1). The sequence continues at coordinate 132,126 of NW_010578145.1, read as the reverse complement.
ACAAACACACTTAGAAATCAGGCCCTGGGGGCACAGATCTCATTGCAAGCCATTCATTGACTTTAGGTGAGACCTACATTCCAAAGGACCCGATTCACAGAAGGCCACCCTGCAGTGCTCACTTTTCATGGAATAGTTAAATATTCATAAGAAAGGAGATGTGGGGAGAATGAGTCAGTGGACAAATAATTAAAGAAAACACCTTCAGGGCAAAGTGCTGATCCCTTTCCCAATAGCTGTTCAAATATTTTACACAAAGTAAAACAGCTTTATCAAGGAAGAATCAGAGCTGTTATGTTCATGTCTAAGATTAGAGGCCAAGATACTTTCTTAAGAGGCAGACATTAAGGTTCTTTCCCAAAGCAAGAGATTTTAGATCCAAAACAGAGCAACCCCCAGTAGCTGCCAGTTGAAAGGAGACATTGCCACAGTCACTGTCCTTCAGAGACCTTCGCCTGTGCAAGTGGTAGCTCAGGGACGGATGCCCCATAATACTGTAAAATGCAGTGGAGCAGCTTTGCTCTAAATAGGCACAGAGAATGACCTAAGGAACAGAGAGTGACCTAAGTTTTCACACCTAGTTACTGTAAGATTTGGTCAAAAATTTTTAGGTCACTGTCCTGCCATTCCGGGGATATGCTCCCACAGTATTGCGCCTCTCCAGCCGTGCAGAAAGAAGTTGTCAATCCACCACTTTTCAGGGGGGACTTTACCCTTTTGTTTTTCTAAAGCTGCATGGGAAGTGCTAGGTAAAATGAATGTGTCTCAGAGAAGTTAAATGAAACAACTGTGCATTGGGTTTATGCAGTTTCCTTCCTGTCACATTCAAACACATCAACAACCCAGTCCAAGCACACACTGGGCTAGGTTAGTGAGCTCATCAGGCATGCTGTACTCGCCTTCTGACTTCCTCTTGGAAATAAAAACAGTGGCCCTAATGGGAATTAATTAGGGCTGGGGGTGGGGGGAGGGGGGTTCCACCATGTTTTGTTTGTATTGTTTGTTTTCTGTAAACCCATGGAGGGAAAAAAATCATATTACTTCTCCATGCAATATAGCAAACGTAATAAAAAATGAACACATGGTAATTAGCTTCTCCATTAAGTATACCAAGCATAGACAATAGAAATCGTGCAGTGCTGATTACAGACATTATCCTTGCCTAGGTTTTTTTTTCCACCATTCAATCAACACTGCTAAATAGAAACTTCAGTGTTCAATATTATAAGACACTAGCTGGCAGTTATACAAAGATGCCTTACACAATGTCATCTGGCTCCTTGCCTGATTCTCATATTACCTTCCTGTCTTGCCTTATACACTAATACGCATGGCTGATTAGAAGAAAAATGCAGAAGCTGCTTCCTTCTCTTCTTGCTTTTTTTCTCCAGCTTCATGCCTTGAGGGGAAAAAAAGGGAATCACGTTTGCTAATTTCATCATCAGTGCTGAACCTGGGAATGGGAACAATTCTCTTGCAATTCTGCATTAGTTATAATTCATATACAAGCCCTTTCTTGTACAAGACTAATTGGCTAGTGTTTGATTTCACTTTGAGAGAAATACTGATTACTGTTGTTATACAGAAGTACTCTAGTAGCCTCAGTAAAGAGAGTCCTTTGGTTCAAAATAAACATTTTCAGGGGTTGTACAGTGTCCAGAGGTTAGATGTCTGGAAACAAGATTTCAGAGTGAAAGTCTCAGAAGCTCAAATGACTCTGGAAAACATCCAGGAACTCCTTAAGTGACTGCTATCGGTGGATTTGCTGACATCAGGTAGCCACCTCAGGGGAGCCGCAACATAGTTATGCCTGCTTCTTCAGTAAAATAACCTATCCTCATAGGAGGAATATTTTTCACATGCAGGTAAACCTTGTTTTTCTGTATGTTTATTTCCACTTATTTGTCTTGCTCTTTGGTTTCTTTTGGAAAATCTATATGAAGTTTTACATCCAGATGTGTTTCACAAGGCTTGAATTTTTCCTCTGATAGTTTAGCCAGGTTGAGTTTGAAGTCTCTTCACGTGTCCAGGATTTCCAGTTGTCTAGCAACTATGTTGTAGTACTTCTAGGTATCTGAAAATCCTGGATTACTGAGCATACGTGTAAATATACTTTATATCAGAATAATCAATGCCAAGGATGACTCAGGTACAAGTCATCCTGACAGCTAACAGGTCCAGCACAACCTAGGGAAACACTCACAGTGCATCTTTCAAGAAAATCTTTGTGAAAAAAAAAAGGGGACCTTATTCCTTATGTCAGGAATATGAGTTCTTTGGCATTTTTAATTCATACAGTTAAGCCTAGGTATAAACCAAATTCTACAGAATGAAATCTTGGCCCATAAGCTAGCAATCAGTGCTGGAAACAAGATGACTTTAGAAAATGTGGATCCTGTAAAGAGCTATCCAAGTGCATGTAAAATAGACAGCCCTATTTTGGACAGGAGTTTCTCAGGATTAGACACTAAATACTACAACCAGCCTACAACAGCAGGCTTGAAGAATGATTTTCGCTATCTGTTCCTGCCTATCATCATAAAATATATGCCTAGAATTAGTCTAAGAATTTAAGAAAGGACCCTCAAATTAATCAAATTAGTTCATATATAATGAATACATATATAGACATTTACATAGACTAATATCTAAATGTATTAAAATGTGCACATTGCAAATGAAAGAAGCTTTTGGCCACTTTCAGCCTTCTCCCTTTTGCCTTTCTAGCTTTGTGACTGCTATACATCAGCTTATGCAAAGAAAAGGACCAAAAACTAATCACAGATTGAGCAGAGAACCTTCTTGAAAGTCTACTTTAAAATCTGTGTCTCATGAAGGCAAGTTTTGTGAGGCCAGAAGAGGAGGTCTAGCATTGGCAAGCACCACGGCAGACAGGTTCAGCTGCTGCTTCAGCCCATATTAGGTGGCGCAGGAAAGCTGGGCTGGATGGGCCTCCGCTTATCTGTGGTGGCCCAGAGATCCTGGGCTGGGAATTCCTTCGGTTGGACTTGACACGAGAATAGCTGCAATTATACCCTTCATTACAAGGCAGGGGGTGTGGTGGCAGCTCACAACACAAATGTTTCATGCTTCTCTGAAGAATATTTTAAATATCAGGAAATCCTTATCAAGTATTTATGTTTAAAAATAAGTTAACAAAGTCTTTCTTGGGCAGAAAAATATTCCTTCGCTGTTACCCACCTGAATGCATGCAGAGTGCAGTTTCACCACTGATGCTCTTCATACATTGTGATTAGCCAAAGAATAACAAAAAGGTGACCAAATGCTTCATTAAAAAAAAAATGTATTTAAAACCCTCTCCACAGCTTACATGCATTTTTTATACCTTAGTTACATTTCAAATGATGACAAAAACTGTGCAACAAGGAATATTAGGACCCTTTTTGTTCCTGTGAGAAAAGCAACAAGCAGGACCTCAGAAATCCTGTCTGCCTCCCACTATTAGAAACCAAATAGTTCAGTGCTTAGGTAGAGAGAGCTTTAAGGGATGCCAGTCTGCTTGTGTGACCAAAGGCTGATGTGTTTTTTGTTGTTGTTTTTGTTTTTTTCTAAAGAAGAGACTGAGGTAGGCTGGGAAAAGGAAAACTCATTAGAAAAGCGAGGTCCACACTTTTTACTAATCTTTTCTCATTTCCCTCATCAGCTCCACTTCTTGCAATGCCTGCAGCATTGATTATGAGTTCAATCTGGTCCATACAGCTCATTTTCAGTATTTGGAGAGTATAAGTGGCACTAGGCCACTTAACTAGATGACCTCTTAACCCAGCAAGTGGAAAAACATTGGTGTTGTATGAGAATGCTTCAGACCTCAAACCCAGCCCCATTCCACAGCAGAATATGATCAAATGCCCAGCTTTGATTACGGTGTATGAATGTGTGAGTATGTTCCTGGAGCAGAAAAATCGGGTATTCGTGTCTTCTTCAGTACAGAAAAAGCAAAAGGGCCTGTGGTGAGAATTTAAAGTGGGACAATTCAGACTAGAACAATAGCATTTTTGTGTTGTTTTTTAAACAACAATGGAACAAACTGCTAGATAAATTAAAATATTATCCCTCTATAAATGTCTTCACATCATAACTGTTTATTTTTTATGGACAATGTCTCTTATCAAAGCACAAACTGCTAATATTAGGTATGGGGTAATTGAGCAGCATTTTGTGCTCTATATCATGAATCTGTGAAATGATTCATCTTGTCCAGAAAGGTTTTGATTCTGTCTGATTCTGAAGCCCAAATAAAAATTACGTGCTGATAAGCAGGCACAGAGCATGAAGAAATAAAGCCACTTGTGCGCCATGATACTCAAAGAATGGCAGCAAAATTTCTTTCCCTGTGTGAAGGTCAAAACCACCAGTTCCATGGAACAAGGTTGTGCATCGTATCCTTCTGGCTGCTCCAACACCACCACTTTTCATGTCTTCTTACATGTAGATGCCTACAATTCTAGAGAGTAAAACACTTCGGTCATGATTCACCAACTCTTCCAAAAACAGATTGAGAAAACATTTTGAAGACCTGCTCCCACATGCCTCAAATTCCAAAGGCAGCTGAGCTCATGTCACCCTAACTAGGATCAAACTTTTGACACGGAATAAGCAGAATTACTGTTCCAGCGATCTATATGCCTTACATGTTTATTCTCTCAATTGAACAGGAAAAGAAAGGGGGAAAGAAAAAGAAGAAAATGAAATGGATGTTTATCTTAACTAAATCTTGCCTGGATTTTAAAATAAATTTTAAGCGTGCTTTCCTGTGTGAGTGGTTTTGTTTTTGTATTAGCTAAAGCTTAAAGCAAATTTTGTCAAAAAGCACTTTAAATGTGCAGCAGTATTCAGTTCAGTAACGCGTTTTGAAGGTTTCTGAAGGCTTCCTATGGTGAAATATCCTGATCTTGCACATCTTATAGTAATCATATCAAGTGATTTGCACTTTTGATTTTTTCAACACATGGTGACATGAAATTACATCTGACCTGCTCAGCTCCCTCAGCACTACACTTCAAAATAGATATATGCACATTTTATAGCTTTTCCTTTAAAATGTGGTCAAAATAAGCCCAAGTTTGCTAATATTAACAATATTATCCTGCACAGGGGATGGTAAATGCATGGATACCCAGATTGTTACAGTCATTTTTCGCCTCCTTATTTTCAAACTAAAATAACATTATAGATTATAAACTAGAACCAAGCAAGGTAATGAACTCAGATAATGCTTGGAGGAGAATGATAGATAGAAAGTCTTGGCACAAATTAAGCACAGTCATTTAAGATCTGTAATAAAATTTGGCATCTTGCCATTGCTAGCCATTGAATTAAAGGTCATTTAAGCTGTGATCAGGATATTTGTTTGTTTTAAAGAAATAAAGAATATACTCTGAATTCTTGAACTTAAATCATTAAATGACACTTCTCTATCTTAAAAGAGATATTTTTATCCTAAGTTGACATGGGCACATTACCCAAAAAGACTGTTTTCCCACTGTAAAGTGGATTTGTGTAGACAAAGTTTAGCACAAGGCTCTAATGTATCAGACAAAAACAGAGACAAAAATGCAGTGAGGTAATAGTATGGGATTGCACTGAAATCTTAACAAGAAGAAAAGCTAAATGCTGGCTGCAATGCCTCGGGACGTGTTTGGAGCCACGCTGCATCTCTCACTTGCCTATTCTTTGAAAGAGGCAGTCTGAGTGATTCCTGGCAGAGAAGAGTTTTCCTCAGATCCTTCATGCCTTGGCCCTCAACACTTGGTGTCCACCAAACGCTCCTCAAGGTGTAAGCCCATGGAGAGGAAGAGGAGGAAGGCCAGCACACTCATCTTTATTGGCATTTGCATGCAGACAGAGCAGCCTCAACTTGCCAGGCTGTGCTTTCATGAACATTTGGGTGGATCTAGGAGCTCACTAGTGCCAGCAGACAAAATATCACCCTTGCTTTGTCCTGCCACTCAGTTCTGCCTCTCCTAATCTGGCACTTCTTCCTCTTCCTTCATCTTCTGGACGCTGCCTTATATTGAGAAGCACAAGTAGTCTCACTGGTTATTCATATCCGTTGCAGATAGTGTAGCCAGAGTTTGTAAAGTTTCCCGAGTAGAAAACACTACACATGCACACACACGTATATCTGTATACACACATGCCTGCACGTGACTCGTGTAGAGTGGGTGCACTGTGGACCATTTTTACATGAGCCCTTTAAAGAATAGGCCAGATTTTTTCCCCTTTGTCCATCTTCAGTTTAGTGGAGCAGAAACTGCAGACTGAGCAGAGCTCTGATCCCCCTCCGAGCCCCAGGCATCGTAACAACAGCCTGCAACGGGGCCATCCCCTACACAGGCATAGCCAGAATCGTCCCTGTCCCAAAACGCTCTAAACATCAGCAGTTTAGGGGGAAAGCAACATAAGGACTGTAATTCTAGCTCTGCACCAGACAGGAATTTCTTCACTCCCAGGGAAATGGAATAAACAGAGCATTTATAATTGGGAGATGCAGCACTACAGCTGGTAACAATAAAGGAAGCTACACTGCATGAAAAGATCAAGTTTTATGTTTGTGTCATCTAAATCAGGTCAGTTTAAACGGCAGTGTCTTCAATTTTGCAGTGTGTTTTCCCCTTAGTTTAATAATGCCCTGGTAGTACAGTTTGCAGAGTATTTCACAAAATTCCTTTTTACAGTCTTTTTGATGGGGAAGAAATTAAGAATAAGGACCCTGTATAGGAGGAATCATGGCTTGTTCAGAATGTAGCATTGCTTTTTTTCAATTTGCATGAATTTTTCAGTGCATTTTATACATATGCCCAGAGCTTTGTGTGCGTTTTAATTACATCTTAATATATTGAGTGCTGCCTCCTATTGTTAACGCTGTCAATGTCATAATGTCAATGGTAGGCAACACAAGATTGATGGAAATTCACCTCAATTTGTTTTTTCTAATTGATATATAGTTCACTTGCTCTTTCTTGAGAGAAGGTGTTCCTTTATCAGCAGGGCTGATAAATCTTATAGCCTGAAAACCTAAAAGAAAAAAACTACTGTAAATATACTAGATTATTGATCTGAATAATATGTTTGATTTTATTTAATCTAATTTTTCTCTCAGCTTATTTTCAAGGGGTTTTTCATAATAGTCCAAAAAAAAATGGTGAACTACATACTTCCTTTTATTTTGTTATGCCATTTCTCATTCCTTTCCCAATACAGTTATTCACATTTTATCCCTGTTTATTTATTTTCAGGTTTTATTTTTTATATTTATACCTGTAGTTCAGGGGTTATACTTGCCCTGTGATTGTCCAGCACCTAATACATTGGGGTACAGACCTACTGGGTCTCTCTTTTTATTGCAGCAGTTGTGGTTACTGCTATTTTTATTAGAGAACAAGCATTATTTGGTCATTATAGTCATTTGATTTTTTTCTTCCAGTTACGGCATAATGAACAGAAGCTCCGGTATGGCTGGCAGCTATAGATATATTTTTGAAAGTGAATTTGCAGTTGGACTAGATAATCCATGAAGTTTGCTGTAGCCCCAGGGCCCGACGTTTCATGGAAGTCGTGGTGCTTACTCATCATTTGCAGTGGCGGGTGCGTGGCCGTGGGATTTCAGCAGCTATGTGCTGAGGAGCCAGCTGAACTGGGACGTGTCACACTGCGTTCGGGCTAAAACAAAACAAAAAAATCCTGTCATTTTAACCTTTAATATGGCAGGAAAGTAACAAGCATGACAGGATATCTGTCATGTAAACATGTAAAAAGTTGTTAGGAGCTGAGCAGGTACAGATGACCTGGTCGTTTCCTCGTGTAGATGGACTGATGACTTTAACTACATGCTCAGTGTGGGCAAGAGGAGTGCCAGCTCGATTCTCCAGCCGCTTCCGTCAGCATTTCTAGCCATGGGGGAAAATGACCATGTGATTAAGGAACTGGTCAGGCGTTGAGACAGCTTGGGTTCAGTTCTCCAACCTGCCGCAGGGGTTGCATGTGACAGGATTAGGAAATAATATCCTTGTTTGCAGTGACAGGCAATTTCCCTGAGAGCAACAAGAAATAAACAAGGACTGAATAGTAATTCAGTATAAGCAAGGCTGATTCCATGCAGAAGGAGGTGCAGGTACAGCTATTTGATAGACCAAAAAGCTCAACTTGTCTCCAATGAACGCACATAAATGAAAACCATAAATTGAGATATTAAAAACAATTACTTTGGCCTTCATATACTTCAGTTCTTCATTTGCCAGAAAAAAAAAAGAGTAATACATTTATTTGAATTATAATCACTTTCTTTGTCTCGTCAGTTTGGACTGTAAACCCTTTGGATGGAAAATACCTTTTCCAGGTGTGCAAGTGATGCTCATCACCCTGAAGTCCTGATTTCTGTTGGGATATCTAAGTCCTGAAGCATTTCCTCAAATGCTTGAGCTTGTTAGGAATAATATTTTAAGAAGAAACAAGATTAGTCCCTTGCTGGGAATTGTGGAGTTTTCAGTCAAGTATAGTAACTACAAGAGAGTCTAAGAGGCAACTTTCAGATGGTAAAACTCTAGGTCCAGGATTCATTTGAATAGCAATAAAACATAAATAGGGGCATAAGGGATTTCCCTCACTTGTTTCTTGTGTCCCCTAGGGAAAAAAGTCAAAGTCTTTTATGACCTTTATTTAACTTGAATCTGGATGCTAAAGTCTGGGTGGGCCGCCTTATTATTATTAACAAATATAAAAAGCTGTTCTTCTCTCCCTGGAAAAACTCTAAAATTTCAGAGTATCAGCCCCAATAACTTTATCTGGTTCTCATCAGAATTGTTACAGAATTCTACAGAAGTTCTCAGAACTTCACACATAATGATAAACAAATGTTTTCTGACCCTAAACTAATGTAACTTGCTCTCTACACTTTATCTACTAAAGTTTAAACAAATACTCTTTGGTACATTGCAAGCACTTTTACTTGCAGAATAATAACATTCCCTCAGTTAAAGGTTGGTCATCTAAGAGTTTATTGATTAATAGGAAAAAAGTGTGACAAGATTTTCAAGGAGGGAGCGGATACTGAACACACCACATTTACAGACCTTTTATACTCTTTTGCATGTGACTGCCCTATACACAATTCAGGGACACACGTTAGCAAAACATGCACTGGAACTTCCCCAAAATCATTCAAACATTCATTGAATTTAAAGCTAGAAAGGACCATTGGATCATTTAGTCATTATATCACAGTCATTATTTCACTTAGATATGGAGCCTTAAAGACTTGTTTACAAAACAAAAGCAGAATTTCTACAAAGGCATCAAATTCTGATGACCATAATAAGTAGTGGAAAATTCATCCCTCCTGTGAATAATCTATTTTAATGAAAATCACCATTAAAAATATATGCCTCATTTTTGTTTTTGTTTTTATTGCCTTCTGCTTCCAGGCATTCATTTTTGTGGAGTCCTTTAGAAAGTAATAATTCTTCTTCATTAAGATTTTTATTCACTTTCACCAGATCATTTTTTTGATTCTTCTTTGATAAAATAAACAGACTGAACTTGGTGAGTTTTCTATCTATAAAGTCTTTTCTCCAGGTCTCTCATCATTTTTATGGCTTGGCGTTATCATCTCTAATTTCTCAACAACTTTTTAAAAATGAATGTGCCAGAAATAGAGGCATTATTCTAGCATTAATCTCATTCTAGCATGTGTAAAATTATAATAAATTACTTCCTCATCTCTCCTTAGTGATCTCTTGTGTACATGCCCTCGGACTGCATTTTTTGCATGTTATAAAAGTAGTTTTGGCAACAGGACTTAAAACCTTTGAACTCATAGAGGGATCCCAGTCAATGAAATCTCTCCCTGTACATTTACTCTTTGAAGTCTATCATTTAGGCAGTGTTTAATCCCATTTCACATTGGCCATTTTTTAAAAAAAAGGGTCCTATGCAGTGCTAAGTCAAATGTCTTAAATTACAGTTTATCCTGATAAACCAAAAATTAAAGTAAAAAAATGACATCAAGTTAGTTTCCCAAGACATCTTGCCATAAAAACATGTTGTTTGGCATTCATATATCTTATTTTCCATATTTTATTTCTTTACTCATTTTATCTTTCATCACATTTTCTGCTATTTCACACTGTATCGATGGCAAGTTAGCCACTCTCTCTGTAATCTATGTTATCCCTCTTGGATTTTGAGTATACTTCCTTGCCTCTCCATAGTCCTGAGTAAAAGATGTGGTAAATTATCAGAATTTCTGCTTCTGTGGAAGCTCCACCAGTAAGTTACTCTCAGGCAGCTTTTTTTTTAGGATAATTTTGGAGGTGTTCACCGGACCTCTGTGTCCAGTAAGAGAAGGGAGAATGCCTTGAAGAATCTGTTTAGCCTTAGAGAAGGACTGCTTTTTGCTACTTCATTTATCAACTGAAATAAAATATGTTTGGGTGAAAAAACATTTCTGCTCAAACATATTGGAGAGCACACAACAACCTGCCTGTGTGCTTATACAACACACATAAGGATTTATGTGGGGAGGGAATGAGGATTTCTTTTTGTTTTATTTTAGTAACTCTTATCTGTTTATTTTTTTCTTATAAGACCAAAAATATTTCTCCCAACATTTGGATAATGATGATTACTGCAATAACACCTGTGACACTCATCTGAGAACAAAATAGACAGAAGGTGGAAATAATATGAAACTACTGCCACAAATATAAAGAAACATAGAGAAGAATTTCTCTTGGCTAGACAAGTGAAATGGGCAAATGAATATTTATTACTTAGACATGTAGTACTCTTCATGCATATTAGAAGTGACCTTTCTCCCTCCAAAGCTGTATCTTTTCTCATAGTACTCATCAGTGTCTTATACTGATGCAATTAAATGTGGAGACATCCAGAAGACAATATCAAAAAGAAGAGCTAAAATAAAATAAAATGTCATTATAAGCAAACAGGTGAAAACACTCATATTTGGACTACATTTCTCTGTTGGTAACCTAAGCACAGTTAAAAACTCAACATCTCAAAGGGAGAACACTTAACAGCTGTCAGTGAGATATAAAACAAAACCAGATCATCACAAAGCTGTTCACTGTTAGCATATGGAAAAGAATTTCACTTTTATCTTGAGAAGTTGTTGCTTGAGAGAACTTTGCAAGCAGCTTTAAACTTTCTGTAATAAATATGCCATTCTTAACTATTCATTGACTAATTTCCTTCTATAATTCTTGGTTCATACCTCATTAAGAGCTTGTAAGCTATTATCTGCAAAAATTAGAGATCTGAGGAGTTTGCACAACCCCCCATGGTGCCAATAAGATCAAAGCTCTGCAAATAAAGCCACTCTTGAAATATCATTCTGATATGAGTACTTAAAATTTCAAAAGTTTAATTTAGTACTGTTTGGCCTCCACATGTATTTTTTCAGGTATCTCCAAAAGATAAGAATTATCAAGATGAGCCTCTGTACAGTGTGCCGGCACTTTCTTCAGACTAGAAACATGATAGAGCAGCAGCATACTACTTTTTTTTTATTTCCATCTCAATAATTGCAGATATTCATATTGGTACACCTGAAGTTCTGTTGACTGTGTGCAAAAGTCGATCTGAGCTCTTTACCTCACTAGCCCCATTTGATGGCTGCAGCAATACAAAGGCTTTGTAGCATCCTTTGTATGGCTGAACTTCACTTTCAAAGGAGCACAACAAGGACATGTAGCATCACGTCTGTATCAAAGTAAAAAATATGCAGTAAGTTACAAGATATTAAGGTTGTCTCATAGATCTAAATACATCTGAGGTGTCTTTGGTACCTCTTTTCTTCTGCCTTTGACAAGAATATCCTGGTTGATATTGCTGCTTTTCATAAAGCACCTAATTTCCAAGGTGTGAAAATCATATTTCAAAGATTTTCTTCTTGTACCTCCCAAATGTAGTTATTCCATTATGGCTTTTTAATTTAATGACTATATCCTTAATTAGATCGAATCAACTAGAAAATTCAGCTGGAATTTTCATCCATTTCATTTTCATTCACAGAAAGTTCATTCAATCAGCAAGTAAGCTAAGCTACTGTGAAATAAACATATTAACACAGCGGTAAGACTCTTGCTTACAGACTGCATCTAGCCCTGCTTTTTTCTTGGATTCAGCCTCCATCCTACTTACATTTGCCCCTGCTTTCACTTGATGAGGCTGTGGAGCACTGCAATAGCAATCATTAAAGACCTAGAATATTCACTAACCCCCTCAGTTACCCAAAATATTGGAGATTTGGAAATGATGTTCTATGAGATGAGCACATAAATGAAGGCTACAAAAAGAGTGCAGCTCAGCAGTGGGGAGATGGCTTGAAAATTTATCATATTTGCTGGGATTTGCTTTGGCCACTGAGACATTTTCACCCAGGTACGTGTTCAGCTATTCATAGATTTTTAAGACCAAAAGGAATTGCTCTGCTCATTCAGTTGATGTCTACAATGTGGATGAGGCTGGGGGGTCTCACACAGCAATTTCTGCATCAAGGCTGTAACTTCCAAGTGAGTCCTAGCTACAACACAAAATTTACGAAGACATCTAGCTCTGTTTAAATACTTCAAATGGCTGAGGTTCATCTACGATGGATAAAACTCCAATGGTTAGATATGTAAGTGAAATTACTTGCATACACCATTTCTTCACTGGAGAGGCTGAGAAAAATAATTAACAATAGGTAATACATATCATCTGCCTTGCTTAAAATGAAGGCAATATTTTGGGCAGTGTGCAATCCTGTGAACAGATGCACAGCAAGTTCCCAAAGAAAAGCTGAGAAGCAATGTGTCCCAGTGAAATGCATTCTTCAAGTTAGGGTTTTGCGTTACCTGTGCACCTCTATCAGACCTACCTTAGATATCGCTGTCCAGTGAGACACTAAAATCTACCAATATGTTCAAAAGATTTTATCTTTCTTATAACCTTTAATATGTCTAGTAGCCACACTTCTTGTTTTTTTTTCTTTTTCTGAGACAATGTGTACTGACATTCAATGCTCAATCATTCTTTTCTCAAAAGACGGGATTATCAGTCTTTTCTTCCCCTATGTTAGAAAGTTGTTCACCTGTTCAAACATAAATGGATGGAATATTGAACACTGTAGCACAAGACATGAAAGTTGCTAATATATTTTCCATTTTCACCCATTCCCTACTGCCTTCCTAAATCTTGCATTCAGAACCTTGGAGGCAGCAGAATTTAATTACTGAAACACATCAATCACTGTTTTTAAGTCCATTGTGAAAAGCAAATTAGATTTTCTTATGCATTGCAAAGGCCTTTCCTTTGTTTTGCAATAGAAATGACAGAGTACATGCATGAAAAGCACAGATTTAGAAAAGACAAAAAAAAAAGAGAGAGAATTGGACTGCAAAGGGCATATTTATACTGATGGGCACAAGAAGACCTCTGGATTTAGAACTTTATCATCCTGCATGTTAGCTAGAACACAGGTCAACAGCAGTTGAATACAGTCTAGCATGTAAAACAATCAGGCAGCCTAAAAATCCCCCTTTGCTATGGCATGGCTATACAAAGAACATGAGAATAGCCAATCTGGTCAGAACCAAGGTTGATAGGAGGCAGGATTGTAAGCTACAACTGTGTTAACTATATAAATCAGGGAAGACTAAGAATGGGGCAAGAATACCTCTCCCTTACACTATCCCAGTTATCAATTATTTTCTGCTCAGGAATTTCTTGGGTTAAGTGTGGTTTTTGTGTAGTTAGTATCCCCGCAGTGTATTTCTCTTCCACGAACCTGTCCAGCCTGCCCTTGAACACACCTAAACTTTCAGTATTCAGTTAGGATGCAGACATCCTTTCACAGAGAGTATCACTGCCATATTATGCGCTGCATGAAGAATAACCTACTCCTGTTTGTTCTGAAGCTTGTTCTTACTATCTTACTTTGATGATCCCTAGTACTTATAGTGGAAGAGACAGTGAACAATCAACTGCTATCCATCCTCTCTGCCTCACTCCTGATTTTATAGCCTGTAGCACATCCTCCGTAATTCATCTCTTTTCTAGAAAGAACTTACTTAGTTATTCCTCACACAGAACACATCCCATATATTGATAGCCCTTGACAATCAAGGACAATAGAACCTTTTTCCAGTTCCACTATATCCTTTCTGAGATGAAAAGAACAGAATGGTACAAAGACACAGACATGCCAGGCATTTATATAAAGGCATATCGATGAACTCTGTTTTGTTCTTTGCTGCTTTACCAATAGTTCCCAATATTTTTGTCTTTTCTTTTCAGAATTGCATGCTGAGCTGTCGTTTTCTTACAATTATCAATTATATAATCCCCCCCAAATGATATAATTATATAATCCCCCCCAAATCCTTCTCTTAAGTCAGCTCGGGACTCCTCATTTTACAAATGAAATTGGGACACTGTCCTTCCTAGGTGCATAACTTAACTTTTACCCGCATTTAATTTCATTATCTCCCCAGCTTGTCCACAGCCACATTTTGGTTAGTCCAGGATGTCTTTTCAGTTATGTTCAATTCTTAGCATGTTTTACTATCTGCTAGGACCACAACACCCTGAAACCTACACGCAGAAGCTGGTGTCTCAACTGCTTCAAACTGAGGTATGCTCAGAAAATCTGAGACATCAGTCCTAGAGGCCCTGGCTTGCCAGAAGGTCTCAGAGAAAACATTTGCACAGGAAAAGGGAAGAATGAAACTGAAGGAGCTTTCCATCTGCCTGCCATTTTTAACTCATTTCCTTCTGAAAATCTAAGCAGCAGCTTGGTCAATAATTTTATAGAGAAGAAGGTGAAATTGATTAGCTGTGTATGTACATGGAAGTTTCATCCAAGATTTGGAAATAGAAAAGAGGAAAGAACATTTAAAGCTTTGGAAAATTTAATTCTTAAAATGAAGTTTCCTCTGGACCAATCCAGTCCGTGCCAGTCTTTTCCTTGTAAAATTTGATAGAATTTTCTTTTGAGACTAGAATATGCTTTTACTGCACCATTTTTTTTTCCTAGCAAGACTCAAAACAGAGAACTTGAACTTGTTTGTACCGAGTTTAGTGAAGACACGTTGTTACCCACAACTTTATACATTCACATGAACTCATGGCACTTTGCAAATCACTGTAATTAAGTCTTATCCTGTGATCCAAATGCTGTTTCAAAGCTTGACCTAGTTTTTGATTCTAATTTAGGTGCCTTAAGCACCTATTATATTAGCATTTACATTTCTGTAATTTTTTTTTTTGGCATAAACCCTCTGTCTCCTCAGAAGAACCTGGGAAAGGTTCATTGGAAGTTTGTTTTTCAGTTTTACTTATGGTTATTTTCCCTACCTTTTGGCTCTAGTACTTTATTTCACTATTAGGTTCCACCAAATGGCTTTATGACAGAGTTTAAACTTTGATATCTCATCCAGACAGAGAATTCCTTTGTGAGAACATTTGCAAAACATTTTTTTTTACTCAGCCAAATTCCACTGGATTTTCTAAGCACTTTCTCAGTCCCACCCAAAATGTGCTTCAGAGGGTCACAGAACATTCTATTTGTCCTGAATTATCACAGTGTCACTGCCCAATGTTATAATTACTGTATTTATCGGCACCTCCTGACCCCTCTTCTGTCTTTCTTCGAGCAGTAGAGGTTGCAAAGTGCTTGGGGATCCATCTGAATAGCACCACGCACATACAGCACTGTTACCCCAATAATAGCAAACATCCTTCTGCATCCTCTCAGAAGTGCTTTATTTCTATTTCATCTAGGGACAGTCTTCAGGAAATGAGATGGCACAATTCATCACAGGCCAAAGGTGCAATCTGTGTCCTTAGCTCATCTCAGAAAATCAAAAGCTATGCTGCAGAGAAATTGGGCCAAGAACTGGCAAGGCACAAATGGACACTGGGGTGCTCAGGGGGCCAGTGTCAGTGGGGCTTCCCATGGGGCAGCCTCAGCATCAGGAACCTCCTTATGGACAGACACGGCTGGGCAGGCGCTGCAGGATGAACCTGGGATCAGGGAGCTCTGTGGCCCAGACAGGGCCATGACATGAGCTGAGGGCCCTGAGGGAGCAAGGGTGAAATGGCAGCCAGGGGAGGGTCAGAGCCATTATGGCCGTTGGCCCCCTCAGGGCCCCAAGGATCGGAAAGCTTCAGCTCAACCCGTCCTCCCTGCCCTCCACCTCTTTCAAAACTCTTGGAAACACGTAGCGACAGGTGGTCACACGTTAATATACCTCATGGGGCCTTCACAGGCCAATCTTTAACTGGTGCATGACCGAGCACTTCACTTCCGGCTGCCCACTGAGCACTAGCAGTGTCTGCCATGCGACACAAGGGCCTGATCAACAGCTGCCCTGGGGCAAAGCAGTCTTGTGGGGAGCTTTTCTCATGGCTGCCAAGAACTTTCTGCATGAGGAAGCCCATTAACGAGCGTCATGTGAGAGGGTGTTTGCCGAAAGTCAGAAAATGCTGACCTAGGATAAGGCAAATGTCCCCTCTGCGTAGTTTCACAGCTGAGCAACTCTCTGATATTCCATTGAAGGGCTTTATAGATAAGGGTTACTAACTAACTACAGAGAAGTGTTTTAAAATCACATTTGCATGAGCAACAGCCTACTTTTTATGGCAGTTTTTGAGTGGACATCACGTTCCAAGGGATAAAGAAATGCTACTAAAGTGTGGTATCTGCGCAATGTAAAATCTCACAGGTCAGGAGGAGTATGTGACCCCATGGGCTCCTCATCCCCTGTCCCGCCTCACAACTCAGGGTGGATAATGGTGGCTCTGTGAAATCCTTGCTCAAAAGTGAATTTGATATGTTCCTAAATGAAATCCTATAAAATTTAAAGTTTTAAAATGAAAATAAACTGCAGAATTACCAGTGGCATATATTTTATTATTTATAACCCAAAAGGAAAAGGATATTTTAAAATTTCTTTCCAGGAACTTTGCCAGAGGAGTGAATATTTACATAAACTATTCCTTTTAATTCTGTTTTGCTTTTCAGGCTATAAAAATATATATTCAGAGCTGAAATATGGAATATAAGCTTTTAGATTAAAAAAGTCATCTTCTTCACAAAAAAAAAAAAAAAAAAAAAAAAAAGTTAGAGAGTTTTCTCAGAGCAAATATTCCATAGTTATTTTACATCAATATTTTATCATGTTTACCTCTAAAGTTTCCAATGCCTGAAGTGTTGCAAGTTCTCAGGTACTGGCAAGTTACTTGTCTTTAGAACATCACTAGGCATTTGCCAGCTTGTGATGAACCAGCGCCAACGCTCCTTCACATCATGCTGACACATTTCTGTCACCTGTGTGATTGTCCTCTTGTCACTGAGCTAGAGAGGGGAGCACTAGCTTTGTGCCCAATCTTCTACTATCTGCGCACAATTGTTGAGAAGTTTTTTATTAGCTGCATATAAATCTGAAATGAGAAAAAAAAAAAAAAGGAATTGAACCAGTTGTGACAGAAGAGATTAGGCCAACTTTTGTCACGTGACATTCCTGAAGTTAATACTCAGTATTTCTGCTTTGAAATAATGACATTTCCATTAAAGAAGCTAGTAATCAAATCACTCTGAACTAAAACAGTCTGCGATTCTATCTACAATGGCATTTAACATAAATTGTAAACACAGAAAATGAATTTTCCTTTTATCCATTACCTTGTGCTCTTAGCAGATAAATTTCAAAAGGTTTTATATTTTATCTCTCTTTTAAACCTCTCCACTTTGTGCCTCTCTGTGCCTTTGAAGACTGACGCACACATCCTTAGCTATGTGCTTTACGTAGGTATATGATGGTGATATGCGGGAAGTTTCAGGGCAATTTAATAAACAACCTTTACTACTGCATGTGAGTTCTGCAAACTTACTGTGCAAACTAACTGCGCCTGCATAATAATGAAGAGATTCATAATCTTCATTCCAGCAACAGGCAAAAATAAAATTGTCTGGTAAATGTTCCTGCTTTTCTCAAAAATGCCAAATATTGGCCTGAATCTTGAAGTCAATGGCAAGAATTTTGAGAGACAGAATTTTGAGGGATCCCGCTGTTTGGCTTTCTATCTTGGATTATGGAAGGAAAAAAAAGAACAACAAACAATGGTTTTGTGATGAGGAGAACAATGTAAATAATAAAACTTATCAAATCTGTGTTTTTGTGAACTTTCTTTTGCCTCTACTGATGGAAAACGAAATAAATTACCCTTTCCCCACACTGGCACTCAAGACAATATTTCTGGAGGGAAGCAATCACATGGATGTTTTTCAAATTTCTCCCAGAGAAATGAACATAAAGCACATGGACACCATGGCTAGTGCAGTCACATAGCACATCAGCTGAAGATGCAGCCTACTGGTGATACAGCCTCTTTCACCTCCACAAAGCTTGTCTACTGACAGACCATGTCCTGTCTCTGCTTGTGGTTGCAGACCCATGGGATACTCTGCTTAGAGAGTTTGAGGTACAGCTGAGCTCAGAGTTATTTAGACAATGCTGGCCATCATGAGGATTGAATAAATAGGAATCTAACTCAACAGAGGTACGCATTCCCAAGTATGGGTTTGCAAGGGTAAAGCTGCTTGTGCGAGAGCTGGGTCTTGTTAAATATTAATGATTAACATTGCTGATGAAAGTAAGGAGAACAAAGGAGTGAGGCAAAATGACCTGGAGAGGTCAGAACTATTGGCAGGAAATAGCAGTCTCAGGTACAATTTGGAAGAAAAAAAGAAAAGATAAATAAACATATTTCAAAGTAAGACTGAATGCCAAGCTTTTGTGGGGGGAAAACAACTTGAATAGCAGCTTCAGAAGTGACACTGTATGCAGGAAGCTAGAAATGGCAACAACAAAAAATAGATGTATAAAAATAATGTTGGGTATCTAATTTTTAGGATAGCGTCATTACTTTTTTCAATCCATTTCTGGAGATTTTCATGTACACAAGATACAAACATTTTGAAGTCTGTTTGTATACTCAACATATTTTATGACAAGGTCAGAGCTGGATGGTAAATAACTAATGGTTTTATGAAAAAAAAAAACATACATTTGGCAAAAAAGACATGTTGGATTTTTTTGTCCTGCAATAACAACTTCAAATCACAACCTAAATCTCCTTAATTTTCAAAAATATTTATGATTTTTTTTCATAAATGGAATCAAGATTCCCACATCCTGACTGGAAAAAAATAAAAGCTTTCATTTTGTAAAAATAAAATAATCCTTTCAAGAAAAGATGGGGAAACTTCGATCAGAATTGAATCAAAATTGAATCAAACATAAAAAGTTGTTGAAAGCCTAGTTGATTTTTAAAAAATATCTTGGCAACCTTAGACAAATATTACCTTCAGATTCCTATATTACTACTTATTTTTTATCCAGGAGATATCTGAACATAACATCAGACATTAACATGTCATGTTATTATCACCTGGACATGTGTATAAAAAATTAAAAGAAATGAAAACAATATTGGCCTGAGTGCCTATCTCAGAGTCTCCTGACTGGATCTTCCTAAGAACTATAAGCCTGCAGCCTCTATGTGCCTTTGGTTTTTAAAAGACCCTGTGATAGTTTGCCATCCTGGATGGCCCTGCTTGGTGCCAGAGTCACACAAATCCTTGCTACTATCGCTGCCTATCAGCTTGGTAGTTGCACTGAAAGGTTGATAGCATAACAGCCTTTGCAAAGACCGTTCTGCCTCTGCCAAGCACAATCATCTGGTGTTTGCAGGATCTGCATGCCACAACATGAACAGAAACGATTCCCCACTGTTGGCGAGACATGCTAGAATCTGGAATGTGCAAACCTCATTCCATCACCCTCTCTTTTTATCTACTTAGGGGAGGTCATTTTCTGTCTAAAACGGCCAACAAAAACAACCTACAGCATCGAACTGGCTGATACAAGCAGGGTCAGCTGTGAGTTCATACCAGGTTACTCAGGGCTTCCATCCAGTTTCAAGACCCCTCCAAAGGCAGAGACTACACAACCTCTCCAGGCAGCCTGTTCCACTACTTGACTGTCCTCACAGGAAAAAAGGGCCTCAAATACATGGGGTTTGCTTGTGAGAATGACAGATAATTTCAGACTACCAGGCAATGCAGTAGATATATTTTATCGGAGTTGGAACAACTTAGTCCTGTAAGAAGAGAGGCTTCCCATAAGTGTTTGTCACAGACTTGGCAAGATACAAGTGAATGAGCTACACAAAGATCTGACTGACCTTTTGCAGCTAGGACCACACAAGCACACACAACACAATTACCCTATGTTATTGTGATGAGAGAAAATTTCATTTCAGCTCTGCACTTGGACAGCAATCCTTCAGGTACCTTTTTCTTTTTTTTTTTTTTTTTTCCAGGAATAACATCTGAGAGAAACTCTGAGTCATGCAGAGAGGGAGTTTGCCTCAAACTATAGACATAGATGAGTGCATTCCAACCTGAAACTGGGAAAGTCTGTTCACTTCCTAGAAAAGGAGCATCATAGATTGTGAGAAAGTGGGACGGCAGGATATAGAAGTCTCATCCAAGTTATCTAACTTGTCAGTTATTGCACAACTGCATCTTCCAAATCTTCCAGAGCTACTGTTTCAGCTACTATCCGAATATTGGACTGGTGTAACCTCAGACCAGTTTAGTGTAGCATTTTTTCTTGCATTAGAGGCAATTTCTGGACAGGCAGATTCACATGAATGTTGGTAATGACTAATAACATTTTGCCCTGTATGTATTTTACCCCAGGGGACTGAAAGAAAACCATAAGGCAGAAGGCTGACTGTCTTGTTTTTAAGCATGGGGCAATTCTGCAAGCACCTTCGCTGTATACACTCTCACAAATTGATTGACTCAATCCAGGAAGACATTGTGCAACATGTAAATCTGACTTGGTTTTAGCTGAAAGTTTGTTTTTTATATTTGTTTGTTTGTTATTAAGTTCACTTCAGATTCTTCTGACAAAACTGATTTTAAAAAATGAGTTGCTTCAGTTGCTAGTGCACGGAGTAAAACAGAACTGCCCGAGGTCTGTTCCTGCAGTCTGTCTGGCTTACTAGTGAATGCCTGATGGTTGCCAGTGAAACAGCTGAATTTGTCATACTTTTCAAATAGTTGAAGGCAAGATTTTCTTCAAACCAAGATCAATTTGCCTGTGGTAAAGACCTTTGCAGCATCCTAGATAAATTGGAGCTCTTGCATATATGCAATAGATCTGATGTGCAGCAGGCATCTTCTGAAGGGCTTGACTTTCCAAACCCAGGAGTAGCAAGTCTGAGGGAAACACAGGTCCAATAAACTATAGATATAGAAATCCATATTTCTGCTGTTGGAAAGAGTAAGAAAAAAATAACAAAAATTTTCCCAAATTAAATTCCTGAACTATAAAATGCAAAACCAGAAATGTCAAATTGTCTTATTTACTAAAACAAAAGGGAAAAAAAAAGACTGTTTTAGAGATAGCTAACATTTAAAATATTGCAAGCATCAAGAAACAACAAGGCCAGGCGACTCCACAAGTGATTGTAAGGCAGAAGCCAAGGCTCGCTGCAAGGCAGGGAGTGACCTCACCAAAAAAATGCACATCACACACTGAGTAAAAAATGTGCTCATTTATGGTTCACACAAAAAAAATAATATATACATGGACTATTTTTAGTTTGTCTGCACCATCTTCTAGTGAAGAGTTTCCTATCACTTAAAAACACTCCACATTTACCACATCCAGGTCTGGACAGAGGTCTTCTTTGTGATTCCTTCCTATTAGCAGTCACAGATGCTGCCAACGTATGATTTATCTCATTTGGACAAGTGCTTAGTGGCTGCCCCCATGGTGACATCATTTGTTATTCCAATACACTCCACGATCTCAAGCTTTACTTGAGATATCTGGAAATAGGGAATTCCTTGTATGACACACTGATTATACTAAAGCATCAGTCTGCTATGCATCATCTCTGTGTTAAACTAATCCCAATCAAAATTACATTTAAACACATTTGAATGCATGGCCTTTGGCTCCAGTTCAAATGAATAAAATTAAAATAAGGGCTACCATAAAGAAAACTATTTTATAGTTTTTTTAGCTATTTTAACAAGGTCGTGGTTGATGCTGATTTAATCTTAAAAGTCACATCAACAAAATATGTCTACAGGTAATTTAATAACAAAAGCTCTGACTTTTGAGTAGGAAATACAGTAGTGACTTATACTATCAGAGTCCAGGAACCAGCAGTGACCTTTACTTTTTAAGCACTGTGTGATCTGGAAAAAAAATTAATTTTGGGACAGATCTGTAAGATGGGCAGGAAGGTTTTTAAACTAGCCAGTTAGAAATGCCATGGAGAGTGATCTTGCATAAGCCTGTATATCAGGGAAGGAAGCAGAAAAAGAGGTATGAGGAGGTGATGGCAGAGCTAGAATACAGAGGATGTTAGAAACTCAGCCATGATATTTCTAATGCCAATGGTTACTATCCTACCTATGGACATCCAGGCAGGTAAACTACAGAGCAAGCGCCAGTTGGGAGATTATGATAGTGTTTGCTGTATCTTCTTTGTGAAGCCTTGCATGTTTTTTGTTACTATGAAAGACAATTGAACAGGATTGACTTGAATTGAAGCTGTTTCCAAGGCATCTTCGTGACAACAAACTCATGGGAAATTTGTTGTTCTTCGGGCTTCGAAGTGTGAAGGTAGAAAAGGAAAAAGCTGGGAAAGGTTTATACACTTATGGGCAGCATTAAAGTGAATGAAGAAATTTCCTGGAAGAGCCAATGCCCTCTTCCTGAACCATGGGATATTTTGGTTCACATAAGCTGTGTGTTTATGTTACCATTATTTCCTAAGTTCACCTTGGTAAAAACTAACAGGCTCTGTCTTGATACGGGGAGAAACAATTGAGCGAGATAAAGCGAAACAGAACGAGCACTGACCTTTCTTTCTGCAGAGCCCATCGCTGAGAGAGGCAGGAAGAGATCTATCTGGTAATGTTTATGTGACTAAGGCAATTTGCTGGATGATAGCTTTCCCCAGAAGATCTAAGGACAAAAATGGCATAATACCAGCTCACAAGGGACCCACTAATATGAGACCTAAAATGAAGCCCTCTGTGCTGAACCAACTGTATATTTCATGTGTGAGACATGCCATTGAGATGTTTAATGTTCCTCCAGAGAGCAATAGACCAGTGACAAGAAAAATAAACAAGAGCTAAAGATGGAGATGTCCTTGAACTGAAAGTGCTTAACTTTAAGAAACCCAATAAACTGAACAGGAAACTGTGAAGCGTGATTGCATTAAAACAGGCAATATTTTTGTGACTTCAGTGGTATGACTTTTCTCTTTCTTTCTTTTTAATACCATAGATCTCCATGTAATTAGGAGGGCAATGGTTCCAGCTCACAGTCTACTACTAGAAAGCAGACTGAAATGTCCTGAGGCATAAAATGATACAGTTTATGTAACAGTAAGATTTTAAAGTGCAGCTGGTTCATTTGAGGTGGCTTTCAGAAAGAAATACTAGTTTTTCTAAAATCAAAAATTCTCTAGGAAAAGTAGTATTTTTTTCTGTACATTTTCAGATTTCCATCAGGATTTAAACATTTCTGACTTAAAACTGCTGGAGATTCCCTTTCTATGAGGTAAATTTTTTTTGTTTGGGTTTCTTTTTTTGTTGTTCCTTACTTAAAAGTAAAACAGAAGCTCAGATGTCAGAGTTGCTTGATAGTAGAAAATTCACATTTCTTTTTCTGTTCTAATTTTAACTTGGAACTTGTGCCTGTTCTTAAAATTAAGGTATTGATCATATTTCCAATCAGCCATGTTACAATCCTTATTTTCAAGCCAAGGTCTTTTTTAAAGTGTGTCAAAAAGTAATCTGCACTATTACTTTCAATTATAGCTTAATAATTTATGAAATTACTTAGTATCATACCTGCAATATGCCAGTCAGGCTTCATTACATTGCAATGAGGTCTGATTTAACACAGTCATTACTGCTGCTGTTAAGAGTTTGTGAGGGAACTCCTGCAACTTTATTAATTTTAGCCATTTTAGACTAAAATAAGCATCTACAATAAATGACAATATACAGTGGGCTACTTAGGCACACCTAAGACTATGATATTTCCTGATTGCAAACACTTGCTTTATGGTATAACTTCATGTTTTGTGCTCCGTGTGAGAAATGTTCTCCTAATTTCTTACTGCAAATTATTTTATAAGCAAAGATGAGCTATGAAAACTCATAAGAAAGGCAAACACTTGTATAGCATTCCCTGGCAGCTAGTATGCAAACAGCATAACTAGCATTCAACCCACTGGAAATGGTTAGAATGACATCTTTTTCATACAAAGCATACTCAGGTTCATTCATGGCCCTAGACTGAATCCCACGATGTGGGTTTGATTTTATATATCTGATGTATGAGATGCACTGCTGATAAAGGACAAAATAATGTGCCAAATAATAAGGAAAAAAATATTCACTTTGAATGATACAGCATTTGGGAAAAGCCTGTAAGCCTTTTTTTCTTGGCATTACTTCTGAAATAAACTTCTTTGTTGGCCAGAACCAAGGGTTTGCCAACTTCTGGTGAATGAGATCACAGGTTACTCAGAAATTTGAAATCTGTTCTATAAAGACAGATAATTGTCTTGTTCAGGGCATATCCTATTTTGTATTGTACCATGAGGTCCTGCAAACATGTAATTCATCACCATGTAATGTTTAGAAAGTTACTAATGTGGAAAAAAAGTGCCTTGGGCCCCAGTCTTGCCAGCACGGGCAAACTAATTCTCATGATCCTTTGTGTAAACCTATGGATGAGGCTAGGACCCACCCTCCTGCCTGCCTACATAATAAGTAGAGTTAAAACAGAAAAACAAAATAAAACAAAGATTCTCTCAATTTATCTTGGCTTTTACCAGGAACAGAATTAAATCAAAATGTAACCCTCCCAAACAATTGAAAACAACCTTTATTCTAGGATTAATATTTCTGACTGTAAGTCCCTTAAGGTAATATTGTCTTTAGTTTATATTTGATACAGCTCCAAATGCAGCACATTAAAAAAAAAAAAAAAAGTCAATATAAATCTTTGTTGCTGCTTACAGCTCATTAGGAGTTTTCTCCTGAATCGAGCACCAGTGGCTAAAGATGATCTGAGGCACAAATTGGCAGGGCCTTTCAGCTGCCGTGCTGTTAGAGAGCCACCACAGACCAGCGAGAGCAGAAAGGTTAACTGAGGCTTCTGGTGGGAAGATGAAAAACTTGCGTGTAGAATTAGAGTAGCAGCAAATATAAGGAGAAAAAATGAATCACAGTATTGATGTCTGGAAAGAGCAATATTATGACTATATGGATTTAATGACTGCTGATATCTAGTTCAGTGACAGGTAGTCTCATCCGCAGGGACAAAAGTACACAGTGTGCTTCGAGGCAACCTAGAGGCAATCCTTCAGCTCAAATCCCATGATAGGATAATATGCTATGGCTCTTTTTATGCTGGAGGTCGCATCCTTTCTAGATCCCTTCTGAGTATGTCAGTTGATGATAACAGCATAATTTGCCTTAGAAATTTTAATTCCCCGCCCCACACCCTTTTCCTTAAAAAGAAAAAAAGCGTGAACATTTCCTTTGAGTTGTCCTAAATAAATACTTTAAGAATATTAAAAATGAGAAGTGGATTAAAGCTTTCCAATTGAATTCCAAGCCATGTAGTTTGCTTTGTTAATTTTAAAAGGAAGAATGTTACAACTTTCACTGCTCACACTGGATGACAGGCAGTGTCAGTGTTAAAAGCTTCACCGTTAAAAACATGCATAATATATCTGTGGCTACAACTAGATATATAATCTATTCAGGAATATCTCCCTTCCTTTTCTCTTTCACATAAGAAATTTAGTGAGTAGCAGGCAGAACAATTTTGTGACATCATGATTGTACTACAGGAACTCCTGGATGTCATTAGCTGTTGCACTTTGTTTCCCCATATTTTATATTCAGAATGCATTAGCAGTTGCTTGTTTTGAAGTTCTCCAGGGTATTCTACAACGAAGTTGCCTGGTAGCAGAACAATCTGTGTTCCTCAGATATGCAAGTGACTAATTTTCCATCAATCAGAGATGAGACTTAAATAAATAAAGGTACTTCATGGGGCTGCTGTGCCTAATGATAAGCAATTATATAAAGTCAAATTAAGGCAGTTCTTTGTGAAGGTCCTGTGAAATTGGTTAAGCAAAAAGAATAACGGCACCATTTCAGTGATTCATCCTATTGCTCATTTCAGTGGGAGCATTATCTCAGTTAACTGATGCAATTAATATGAAAATGAGGAAATCATTGTTTAAGGAGATGAGGAAAGAGAGGGGGGTCTTAATGCTGCAGCAGTGAAGAAAAAGAGTCACAGAGATGAAAATTTGCATAGGTCAATGGTAATGTAATGCATTTAGCACATATTCAAAGCTTAACTTGCATAGTAATACAGATCCATTAAATTCTCATTATGATGACCTGTGTCCAACACAATTCAATTTTTCTGAATCTTAATGATAAAAAGTTAATTACGGTAAGGTGAAAACCTTTTGTACTTGGTCTTAAAATAAAGCATTGAAAGGGCATTGAGACTATCTTTTAGATATGGCAGGTAGTTTCACTTCTGCTTAATTCAATATTTTATTAAGCATGACAAGATCTGAAGTTTGGCTTTGGTGTGCACTGCAGATTTTTAATATAGTCAGTGGTAATAAATAAGCCTTTGTCTGTACAATTACAATTTAATGCTAGTCATTTGCCACTTAGAGGCGTCAGTTACAGATCACATTGTCACAGTTTATCCTGGTTTTCTTATTTTTAGTAACTACGCAGCCTACCCAAATTAGGGAAAGCGAAGGAAGAGACATCTCTTCTCTTTAAGCACTGTGTACATATTCTAGCCTTTGTTCCCCAGACATGTCTGAGACAATGACTCTTAACATGGTATAGTTCAAGGTCTCTAGCAGCTGTTTCTTGTCATTGCCTGATTTTGGTTCTCACCACAGCTACAGGTGGAAGAGAAGCGTCTCTGAGAACTGCTCAGCCCTGCACCTTCCTCCCCCTTATCCTACATTCTAAGATAATGGTCATTCTTTAACTTGCTCATTCTAGACAGTGAGGAGATATTCCGGTTTTCTAGCGGTCTGAGTCAAGTTTTGGATTAAGCAAAGGTGCAGGGATATGTTGCAATCAGGTTCACCAATTCAGGCTGCCATAAGAAACAGGTCATTCTTAAAAGGTGAGTGAGCCAGTGGCATGTTCCTAACTCTCCTTTATGCCATCATACATCACTCAGGCCACGTAAGGCTGCTTTAAATTGTGATTAATCTGCATTTAATAGATTTGTAAGGCACCTCTATTAACATCTGTGTAATGTAAAATCATCCTGGTGCAAATGAAAACCAAGTCCTGCACATATTATTCACCTTGTCAGGTTATTTTATCCTGAAATCTGTATTATCCTCATTACAGTATATGACTAGTGTTTGTGGAGATGATCCAGGTGATGACTTTAGCCACCCAACACAGAGCCAGACTTCAGGATTGGATTCACTTGACAAAATGCAACAGGTATTTGCAGCTGAGCTAGTCCCATGGGGCACTCCTTCCAGGCAGCAGAGAGGCACCCGACTTCCTCACATCAAAAGCAGACATCCATGCAGGGTCAGGGAATATAGCTTTGTCCTGAAGGCATAAATCTTCATGAAAAACACAAAATTGATGGTAAATTTATAAAGTCAAGGCTGAGATCCAGTCCCTCACTTCTAAGGCTGCAGTTCACAGTGGTTTGCATTGCCACAGTCATCTGAACACTTCTAAATTCTGTTTTTAAACACCTCTGGTACTCGTCTGATTCCCTAGGGACACATTTGATGTCGCAGAGAGCCAGTTCAGCTCTCTCAGGCCAGCAGAACATGAATGCAGCTCCTGCCCACACCAAAAGAAAATTTTCTGCCCACAGGGAGCCAGGGGAGCCGGGGCTGGGGAGAGTGTGGGCACTCTCTGAGCTCCTTTCACCCCAGCCCTGTCCCAGGCCCTGCGCTGCTTGGCTGACCTGCCACGGCGCTCTCAGCATCCTCACACCGCACAGGAACTACACCTTTAAAACTGTTTGAACAACTTTAAATGCAGATAAACCTCAACATCTAAAAGTAAGTGGACGTTAGGCAGCAAAATGTTTTAGTGGATCAGAATCCTAATAAATAATGATTGACCGCAGTGTGTTAAATATTCATTATAAGTTTGCCCATAGGGGTTTTAAAGTCTGTACTTTATTAACATTTTTCAAATTACAATTTTATGTTTTAGAAAAGGTGGGTGCACCATGTAAATCACATGGATATACAGATGTTCTTCTGGCTGGTCCAGCTGTTTTTTTCAGGCTCTGTTCGGTTTATTTCCTGGCTGGTACATGTTGACATTCTTCAGATGGCTCCACAAATGGCTGGTCAGTCAGTGAATGAAATCTAGTCAAAAAGTAACTCAGAAAAGAACAGACTATGCAGTCATTCAAGAATACATTGCTTTTAATCTTTCATGATTTTTTATTTCACAGCATAAGTACGAAGAACTGGATGAAACTGTGTGATCAATCTTTGAGTATGTGGAGAGCCATTTAATAAGAAATAGCTATGAAAAATTATTGTGATTAGATTTAGTAGGAGAAATACCATATATAACTAATCTTATTTAAGAGAAGCATATTCACCACTCTGATTCACAAATATCACTCTAATTCATAAGCTTCAGTTAAAGAAGAAGAATCAATAAATAGTGCTATTCACAGAGAATGGATATTTTGTGAGGAGGAAGATTGGATTTTAGAATAGGTTGGTTTCCTCCAAGCACAAATTAAGGTTCTTTTAGAGAAAAATGAAAATACCAGGTAATAACAAATCAGAGGAATAATTCAATTAAAGTTTCACTGGCTTTGTTGTTTATGAAGATGTGACTAAAGTATTTTATCTCAAGCATTGATATTTAGCAAAACAGGAATTCTATTTCTAAAAACAGAGAAAATCCACCTGACAGATCAAATGCCAATGCATATTGCTAAAGGAATGTGCAACAAAGCAAGGAGCAAAAGAAATGCTAGAAAAACCTGATGGCTACAAAGATATGTTGAGAAATTCAGAGCATGCCCTGTGATATAAAATCTTTGAGATTATATTGATCTCCTTGATTGCCACAACTCAACATTACAAATCCAAGATATGACAACATGAGAGGTAGACTATGGTACAGATGACCTTCTGATGGTTGTACAAGTGCCTTGTTACAAACACAGCAATAGTTTTCTAACAAAAGAAGAGTCTTTAAACATGTTCTGTGACTCCACTTGCTATCTGCAAAAAGTTATCCAAATGAAGCATTTGTATAAACCACCAAAATCCTTTTCATACACCATCCTTCTGTGAACTGCTATTATTGTGTGACAATGTCTTGACATTCTGTTGTCCAATTACACTTGCAGACTCGGGCCTGAAGCCAACCCCTTTGCTGATATGGATGATCCATTGGAGTCTAGGGATCCATTGGAGTCTAAGAAACTAGTCTAAGGACATTTGCAGAGTTGTAGTGGAGCAGAAGAAAAGTCTACCTACTCCAATAACCTTTTTCTAACCACAGTCAGTGGTTAGGGTAGGGTATAGGAAACAGGGAATGTTTAAAGTAAAGGCTTCCTCTTTATAGCTTCTAGGTTTCGGGGACCATGCTGGACATTAAGGCTGGAATTGCAGTACATCTGTTTCTGTGAAACAGTTGGTTGAACTTCCATGAATTAATTTCGTCATTCTGTGAAACATTTTATATCTTTGGCCCCTCAAAACCTAGTAGAAACGAGTCTCTTAATATCACTTTTTTATTAGACTGTCTGAAGTCTCTTTTTTTCCAGTGGAAATTCCAGTTCTTGTGGTATTCTTTCTGCTCTCTTTTGCATCAAAAGTTTATCCCTCTCTCTTTTGTATCAAAGCGTTTTCCCTATTTTCCACTACAGTGTCCAGCTTAGTCAGGGGCAATAAGATATTCCAAAGTGCCAAAGCAGTCAGGAAGCCTTGCATGATGCGTACACAGTAAGTTAGCTCTTCATTTCTTACCAGCTTCCACAGTACTCACAGGTTGTTCTGATAGAGAAATACCCAGGTCCAGCTGTATTTTCCATATTCACTCAGTATCTTTAATCATCAATCACTCTGGATAGATTTGTCTTCCCTAACTTCAGAGATCTGAAATCAAGACTTTTGTCTAAACTACTTGTCTGTACTCTGTCTTTTGTCAGCTAGATCCCTCTAGAGGGTGATTCAGGTCACTCATCTCAGCGCCTATTTTAGAATTAGATTAATTGCTGCCTGTGAATGCCTTCCCCTCCCCATTGATGAGATAACTAGATGCACAAGTTTTTAATAGCTAAACTTAGGAGAGATGACTCTCACACTGGATGTCTTCCAAAAGCCATCTCTCCCCCAACCCACCCCACCAAAAAAAAAAAAAAAGCATTTGCACATTGTTACAAGTCTTAAGATATGATGTAAAACAGTTGGCGTGGGCCCACACTCTCATATTTCCTTAACTCCTGACTCTGCAACACTAAAATCAATAAGGTTTCTTGCAGAATTTTCAAAAGCAAAAATGCAATATCATTATTTATATTTCAGTACTGATAAATCATACAGGCCCCAAGTGTCTAAGCAAACCCTCAGGAACTGGCCTTCTGCCATTTCCTTCAGCATCTCTTCTATATGATCCTAAACTCAGAGAGTGCCCTGCCTGTAAGGCTTAATTCAGATTTAAAACTTCCTCAGAGTTGAGAGGACAGATCTACAGACTGGAAAATGTGTACAACCCATTTCTGTTTTAAGTACCATTAGTAAATTAGAGCTGAAAGTCTGTATCTGCAATTACCAGTAAAGAAGGCTGGCCCCTACTCTTGTGCAGTTGTGCAGTCTCTCCACTCTGCAATCTGCAAATAGCCAGAAATCAAAACATTTGCAATCAGCTTTTCTCAGGACAGTGTCTTGTATGCCATAAATTGTATATTTGAGTTTGTTAAAAACAAAACAAAGCAAAGCAAAGCCCCTACCTTGCTAATGAAGTCCTAGAAAACTGAGGAAGACAAAAAAATGGCATCTGGCCAGGCTGTCAGTTCCCTTCAATGTTTGTTCCCAAGCTTCTGCTTTTGGCAAGAACACATCCCTCTGCTGCAGTGATCCCTGCATAAGATTTAAGTAATCACCCTGATAGTTTGCTAGACTGAATTTTACCAGATATGCATACAAGAATGTGAAAAGTTATTTTCATGCAACAAATCTTATTCCACTTCCACTTCATATTCCACTCACCAACAGAGAGGAGACTATAGCAATGGGAAAAAAGTTACTCCTGAGGGAGAGGCAAGGGGTCTTATTATTTCACTTACACCTATATAGTACAACTGCCTCTTTGATTCCCTTAATAAACCTTCTTCTCATTTACATTGGTGTAAGCAAAATCAAATAAAACTTTTTATGTTCCTGAACCCCAATAGGGGATCAATGCAATGCAGACTTTTCCAATCTAAATTTCTTGCAGTAAAAAACAAAAGCAACAATATGGGTTTACAGAAGGGTCAAGCTAAAGATAAACCTTCCCTCCCTTCTCTTTCTTAGGCTGCAATCAGAAGAATCTAAATGACCATCTGAGTGTTCAGACTAAGGTCAAGAAGAGCAACAAAAGTTCAAATGAGAGTCTGGGAGCTGAACTTGGAGATAATCTTGAGGATGAAAAATGTGAGGTGCCCAGATCACCTACCAATCAGGCAGAGATTCAGAAAACCAAAACATTAAGATTATTTTATTACTTTGCTAATAATGAAGTCACATTAATTTATAAAAAGTCAGAATGTGCACACAATTTATTTGTACTGTTAAATGTACTTGTTTCAATACTACTGCTTCAGAACTGCAGTATTTCAAAGTGATTAAGATACATTTGTGTTAATTATAGGGACACATGCATTCACTAGACTTGTTTCAGCATCTCTTCTCTCTACTCTTCTCTAGTCCTCCTTTCAGCATTCTTGCACAGTCGTCTTAACCATGAACATACAAAACCCCTGCCATTTCTGGTGCCAGAACATTGTCCTCTGCAGCTCTCTAAGTTGAAATGGAGTTTGTCTGAAACTCCCTATTGCAGTGCTTTTCTGATCTCCCTAAAAAAAAAAAAAAAAAAAAAAAAACAATGGAGGCCAGACCCTAGGCTGAAGAATCTGCAACAGGAGTCAGGACAGCTCCATTGGTTTCCATGCAGCTGACTGCTAGTTTACACCAGGTGAAAACGGCTCCACTCTCCATTCTCATTGTCTCTTCATTTCTACCTTCTTCGGTTATTCTTCACTTGGATTTCATGCAAGAAATGTTGTAGAGACTCCCTGTATAAAATGCATGAGTCAAAACAAATTATATACTAAATAATCAAGAGAAAGACAATGTCTTTTTTCTATACATAATCCTGAGACAGTAAGAAGAGTAAGTAGACAGTATTCAGAAGTCTATACTGTAATGTAATGTAATTGCAGTATTTTGACTGCCAGAGATGCAGTTTTCTAGAACTGGGAGTGACTTGGCTTTAAGAACTTAAATGAGATGAAGGTATCTTAAAAGATGCTGACTTTAACACATGCCTTGGACTGCCATTTATGAGAATGCAATAAGCAGCACATAACATGAGAGACAAGTGAAGAAAGGACTTTACCCAAGCAGCATTCCCCATAGTTACTTCAGTTCACAATTTCACCTGAGCAAACAGAGGGAGAAAAATCCAGCTCCCCAAATATGAGCCGCAAACAGTATGAGAAAAGAGATTTCCTGATTTCCAGTTTTGATTTTCTTCTGAAAGGAAATACTGTCTACTCTTGCAATCTCCTGCTTCAACCTTTGCATTTCATTGCAGTTATTGAAATTACCATTCTGTTTTGACACTCAGAGATGTTCTAATCAATATCACTGGAAATGTCATTTAACTTTTCACTTGGACGAAAGGTGATGCTGACATTCTACTTTTCCTGAGTTTCCCGGGAGAACATTTAATCTCTCTGACCTTGCAGATATTTAAGGAGCCATTCACAAGATAAAATTACATCGTGACAGCCAGCAGGGACTTTCTCAGAGACAGCATTTTGCCTACAGGGACCAGAGAAACATCTGGATTCAGATAGGAAATAATAATAAAAGGGAACACATTATTATTGTTCTTCAGTACTGCTCAATGATATATTATTATTTCTGCTTGTTGGAAATAATGCTGTTGGGTTTTTGAAACAGAATGACTGTGACCTAAGAATCTGACAAGCAGAAATTGTGGTGCTAAGGGGATATGAACAAGATTTACATGGTGTTGAACTCAGACTGGCCCCAGGCATCAGTACAAGGTTCCTCTTCATGGTTCTCATGCCTTTTGCAGGTAGAAGGAATGCACCCAATGGATGTGCTATCAGATCCAGGGTCAACAGGGACAGCAGTTGCTGGCTGCTCCACAGCCTCCTCTTGGTTATAACTAAACAAATCTGGGACAAGACTCAGAAGAAAGATGCTTGCTTTGCAAAGCAATAGGAAGAGCTATATGGGTTAAATGGCAGAGATCAGTGGGACCCTAGTGAAGCTGCTTTGGTCGATCAGGTGTGGACACAGCAAATAAATTAAACTTCTCCATCTGGAAAATAAATATGAAACAGCAAGTGAATTTGTGCACTTCATGACTGAGTGAGCAAAGCTTAATTCTCTAATTATTACCTCTATTCTACCCACTGAGATAAAGAGCAAGTTAGGAGAGAGAATCAGGTTCTAAAATACCATCCCCTCTTGTATTCAACCCAAATCTAACAGTCAGCAATCATTCCAAAACTGATGTGGTTTCTTGAACGATCTATGATAATATAGTATTTGCTATTTTGCAATTTTATGACAGTAGCAAGTGAAGAAAATTCTCCTTCTAATTTATTTTTAACCTACTTTTCATTCCTTAGTCAAACGGTTGAATCACAGAATTGTGCATCTATTGCACAAAAGTTTGATTAAGGATTCTTCATCATCTTAATATTCATATTCTTCTAATTTGATATAAATTCTGCTGTTATCACCCAGATGTCATCTTGCATTCATAGTCTTTAGTTATGTCAATGGCATATCATGTTAGAATTGATCAGAAAATTCCCTGGCTTCACAAAGGCACTTCTGTGCATGTAGCTACTTTACAACAGAGGAGTCTGAGGAGTCTTTTTTTTCCTCTTTTTAGTTTTTGCAATATGCAAAGAAAAAAGCTATCAATAGAATAACTCAAAATTCTAATTACAGTCAGGTTATGCATTAATTATTCCATGACCCTTAAGAGTGCCTGATAGCTAAATAACACTCTAATCAATTGTTTCAACACTCCAAGATGAAACTTTAGTCATTCAATACCTACACTAGATAAAAGCAAAGGAAAAAATAAATAAAAAGATTTGATTTAGGTTCATACAACTGAGAAGCATATCAAGGAAACCGATCAGTTGCTCATTCTTATCTTGTCTCTTTCTTCATGAAAAGGGAAAAAACACAGTTCAGAAATAAGGGATGACTGAAAGCAAACTTAGCACAAAGAGGAAGACAGGCAAGTTTGCACAGGATGTAGTCAGCCAGTAGCATTAACTACCATAGATCCAGAGAGCAAATAAGCAGGTGGAGCTGAATTTTGAAATTACGACACAATTCTGAGCATGAACAAACTTGCTACCACAGCAGACCCCTTTCCATAAGGACTGTTACATTGTGCTGTGCAAAGAATTGCAAGAATTGAAGTGAGATTAATCAAATTTAGGAGAACATCTCCAATAGGAAGAATACCCATGGAGAATAGCTGACAGCTCAGGGAAATTGTTAAAAAGTGTGTAGGAACAGCTATTCCGGAGGAAAAAAAAAAAAAAAAAAAGGCAGCTTTGAGATATAGGTCTGAACATTTCACTAGCAGGTGCAGTTTGGAGGGGCTGGTATATGCTCATCAGCAAAACTTAGCTACACAACAGCTTTTGCATGTTGTAGGTTAGATGGCCTTTAGCTGCCATCTTTACGTCAGCTGCATGTAAATGATAGATACCTAAAGAAGGACTTTTAACAAGCTGGTGCTGTGGCACAGCGCATCTTGTATCCTTGTGGAGCACTTTAGACCTTTACCATGTCACTATGAATCAGGCTGTAATAAGTCTGTGAAAAAGGAAGAATCTCAAATAAGCTAAGGAGGTGATCCTGAATCATTTAGAAAGAAGTTAAGAAAAAGCAGCAGAGAATGGTGCAAAGACTCCTCAAACTCTTGAAATGCCTAGAGTCTCTTATATTTGTCTCAAGACAGATGGAGGGAAATTAAAATCTCCAACCCTTCTCTTTCTTTGTTACACCACTATTCAACAGAGTCACAATAAGAGATTGGTTTGAAACCAAAACCCAACCTGTATTTCTGCCAGATATGCAAGAGAGATGTAGAAAACCACACAGATTTTCCTACATTTTAGTATGTTGAATACAATAAGCCTGGGGACACCATGTGGCTGAAAAACACATGATCTGGATAAAAGTGATTGCCATTGCAACAGAGCCCAAAAGAAAGCAGGCATGTCATGTAAAATGAGAATAAAATAAAATAAAATAAAAATAAAATAATTTATCCTAGGTTACAGCAGGCCAAGTGCTATAGCAAAAATGTATACACTAAAGCTCCAGTACAGTTATTGGACGCAAAACAGCTGCAGACCTTGGAATATAATGGGGGAACCATTAGATAGGAAATTGCAGGAAAACATAAGTCTCCTTGGAGGTTCTCAGAGACCATTATTATATTCATATAATATAAAAACCTAACCTCCTTGATTAGAATATCTAGAGATAATTCAGTTTATACAAAGGCTAATCTATGGAGCTGCAGGATGTGCTATAGTGGCAGACAATGAAAGTGTCATTAATTCATATGAAAGAGAACATCATCATAACAGATTCTGGACGAGGTATTCCTTAATGCTGGAAACACACAACTAAGGATAAAATGTGCATGAATGTGATAAAATATTCTTAAGGTATTTGACTGAGGTTGAAATCCATCTGTAAAGGTCCCTGCAAGCCACAAGAATGACAAAATGTTGATGTGAACTCAATTACTTGAGGCTTTGTGCCTCATACCCAACATTGAGCCCAAAGAGATTTCTTGGCTTTTGTTATTCCTAGTTTCAGACTGACACTGGGCTAAAACATTTGTTGGTTAAATGCCAAGTACTGTAAAACAGTATTTTAAATATTCATTCTGTATTGTCACATCTTGCGCTTAACAGCAACACTGCACGAGAAGTTCAAAGGCATTTGTTATGTTTTACTGCCCAGCTAGTCCCTCCAAGGGCAGAGAACAGGCTCCAAGTCAGGTGATGGAGTATCTGCCTCCCACACGTGCTCTTGCCTTGCATGTTAGGGATGAACCTAGCTCTGTTGTGCACAACCCAGACCAGTATGCTGCTCAGCTGTGCAACAAATAAATAGCTGGAGCAAATGGACTGAATAAAAATCAAATTCTGGCCTCAATAATGACAGAATTCCCCAAGGTTTTAATGCTGTCACTCATTTCAAGATTATAGGTTTTACAGACAAAGCAGTTGGACAAATATGACATCAGCGTAAAAAGGCTGATATCTGTTTTCTGCTGTATTGTGGCAGTGACAGATATGCATTTCTGCCATAAGAAGGTTTACAAAAAGAGATAGATCTTGCTGACAGGACAATATATGTATTTTAGGGGAAAAGCCAATAGTACCAAAAAAAAATGAAAGAAAGAAAAATTGTAATGCTATTTCTTTAGATTTGAGTGATTACACAGATAATCTCATGTCTCTTTGAATCACAATTTACAGGTATTCACTGAATCATTTAATCTCAGCAGGCAACGTGTCATTCTAGTGTCCTGATGGGTTTTTTCTCCCTGGCATATGTTGAAATTCAAATTCAGTCCCTGTCCTGTGCCAGAAAAAAAATAGCTAGATTATGAACTGGAGCTGTTTACTTGTCATTATCAGCCAACATTTAAGGCATGTTAAGAATTTTCATTGCATGAAGTAATCAAGGCATTCACATGTCAGTTCTACAGTGGAGACAGAACCATTGTGACAAAATGCAAATTCTCCAAAGATTTGCCCTAAAAACACAAAGTTTCGGTAAATTTACTTTTTGCTGTTTTCATATTTTTATGTCTTTCCGTTTCTTTTCTACCTTTGGAAAGAAAATGATGAAATCACAGAAGGCTGCTGTTTCAAGAACCAGGAAATGTCAGCAATTTAAAAAGAAGTGCTTTGCTGGATGACATGCTCAGCTTCATTCAGACTGAGGGGTCTGAAACAGCTTGGGACTCTGAAATTCTGAGTGTTGCTCATTAGAACATAAAGTTTACCTGGTTTTGAGATTCATTTCTGTATTAGTGAAGACTGAGATTATTAGACAGCTGTAAAATCTACCATTTTGAGTTATATAAATTACTAGGCTATAAAAATTCATATAGGTTGCAAACAGTAATGCTTAAAAATATGGAAATAGTAAATTTATGGCAAAGTCAACCATTAATTCTCTTCCATTTGTTCCATTATGTGAATTATAATACAGGATTTTTTCCTGTTATTTTATTCCATCTTTATTCCCACTGATTGCTACAAAATAGAGCATTACAGCCAATTATCTCTAATCATAAGACTACCTATTTTTTCCCTCAATAAAATAATATAATCTCATAAATAGAGCTAAGCATTCACTGGATTTCTCTTGCACAGAAAATTCTTTAATTAAAAAAATCCTAATCCAAGATACAATGAAAACCAAAAAGATAAGAGAAATTAAATTCAGAAAAAAAATAATGGAACGGTCCTTTTAGAATTAAATTTAATCCACTTTATCTGGAGTTTAACTTGCTGCAGATGTTGTGGATGCTAAAAGTTGATGTGAATGCAAAACATGATTAGATACATTCATGAAAGAAGAATCCACATAAAGATACCAGCTCTGCCTCAGGAAGTCTGTGAGAGGGAAACTGCTAGAAGCTGCTAAAATGTTCTGAGAAAATGTCCCAGAGTGTTTCCTGGAAGAGAAACAGTTAAATTTTCCCTAGATACTTGATAAAGCTACTGTCAGACACAGGTTAGAAAGCTCTTGGGTGCCTTGGTGACACTGGTGCACCAGTCCCTTGGAACCAGTAATTCTAGTTTACTGTAAGTTTTTATTGCTTGATATTTCATTAAATTAAAATAATGAGGCTGAAAAAAATATCCAAACATGAAATCAAAATGTTCTGTTCTGAAAAGATCAACTCATTCTATTCTCAATACTTTTCCGGAACAGAATGACCAAGCACTTTCCAAAGCAAAAAGATTACACCATGAAAAGTCTCACATACACTGTTTTCCTTTAGCTTTGATTCATATGCTTAGTAATTAGCAATACAAAAGCTCTGGGACCAAGACAAAAAGAACATTTTTGTTTAAATAGGAGTATATTTGCTTTGATTGGTGCTTGTAAGTAGATGGGAATACCACAGAAAGAAGAGCAAAATGCAAAACTTCACAAATACATTTTGACTGCTAAGGCCAAACTTTTAAAATAGTCATTTTTGTATTTCACAAAAAGAATGCCCAGATTTTCAAATTTACTGTGTTGAATAAATAGCCTAACTTTGATAAGTTCTGTAGCTTCCAATACTTTACATGCCAGTTCTGAAAGATAAAACTAGAAGACCTTGGATAGGAATGTTTATACACCAATTTACAGATTTTGCGATTGCTGTTACTTATCCGCTTACTGCACAACACTTAACATATAAAAGAGAAACGGAGATGGACCTAAAAGGCTTAGAATATCTAAGACACATTGAGCATCTGAAATGAAGAAAAAAATTGGATCTTTTTTTCATTTCTGTTACTTTTAGTGATGTCTTGTGGACTGTGTGGAAGAAGTGTTTAGGACTCTGACATTATGTGTGAGTCATTACTGATGAATGTGTACAGTTCTCTAGCTGAAAAAAAATATTAGACAATAATCAACATCACTGTCACATCACTGGGTAAGATATTTCCCAATTCCAGAGTTCAGAATTACTGCAAATGGGTAATAGCCCAACTTTCCACAGACAGAAATTTAAGAACTTGCAAAATATGCAGGGTTTTCCAATAGAAGAATAATATGATTGTAGCTAATGGAGAAGCAGAATGATTTGTTAGAGCCATTGGGAAAATTATTTCAGCTATAAATGTCGAAGAAAAGAACAGGAACTAATAAATGTAAAACTATCTGTGTGACTATAGAGTCATGCCTCAGAGTGCTATTGACTTGTCCCCAGCAAATGCCATCTTCAAGAGAAAAATTTACATTCAGTTACCCAACTATTTTCCCCCAGCAGATGATAAAAGAGTAAAAATGAATCAAGTTGTAATCAAAAAATTGCTCAGATGCACACCTTAAAGAGATCCCGCTACTGCAAAAGGAATGAACAAAGCAAACTAAAGAGGTTTTCCATTCCAACCCTTGCTGCAAGACTGATTATGTGCCTGTGACCATTTCCTAGGAAATGCATAAAAACAAAAACTTTTGAAAGAGTTAGCCAGGATTCTCTCCCTTACATGAAAACCTCTGACTATGATGGTGCAGGCTTTCTACTTGTGACCTAATGAAAATATGACTATTTTATGCAACTTTAAAGGATTGAGTGGAGAGAGATTTCTTTATCTCCAATGCTAGCACACAGCCATCCTCCTTGGTGCTCTCCAAACCCAAGCGGATGCTGGAGTTTGCTCTGCCTGTCCTGACGCAGGAGCCAGGATGCTGGGCATCCTCCCCGGGAGCTTCATATGCACCAAACAAATGCTGGATTTAGAGAAAGAGCTGCAATGAGCATGAGCAATGAAAGAGATGGTGGGATATAAGTTTGCGTTCATAGGAGGTAGATAGATAAATTAGACGGAAAAATCAGAAACCAGGAAGATCCCAGGATTTTGAGTTCTGGAAGCAAATGATAAGGCTGAATTGAAGAACATGGAGTGTGTTGTGCCTCATATAGCAGGGAGCTGAGAAAGAAACACTTCTTCAGGCTTGAAAAGAAGTGACAATTTGAACGGTAAAAAAATGATTCTGCTTTTTAGCCAAGCCTTAAGTTAAGTAAGAAAATAAATTAACAGTTGACATTTTTCACTTTTTCAGATGAATCCCCATGTATGAAGCACCCACAAATAAAGCTTCACATCAATTTTAACTTCGTTTTTATAGGCATGAAACTTACTGAAGCAAAATAAAGCAATGAACTAAAGTAGAGGGAAACAGACTAAAGTTATTAACAGGCTAACAGCATGGCCATTGCCTAAGGCCAGAAATAGCTGATGGATGATATGACAACAGTCAACAGACAAATCCTCATTACAATTGTAAATTTTGGGTCCCAAACAATTTAATCTCCACAATATTATCCCTATATTCACTTCTTGCAGCAGCTGTGCTACCACCTTTTGGTTTTGGCATCGCTTGCTTCAATTCTGTATTGCTGGCACGGACCATATGCTCAACGATTGCTACCATCAAAGTAAAATAATAATCTGGACAAACACTGTGGCAGAGGAAGAAGAGGTAAAGCCCAGGTATGTACTGGCCAGCCTACAGGTAAGTGACAAGAAAGACTGATGATAGTTGGATTTTCTGGAGAAGTTAAAGGGGGAAGGGAGCCCTGACAGATGCAATGAACAACCCGTATCATATGGCAGAGAGGGGATATGCTGCCACATTGAGTCTGCCTGGACTCACTGTACTCTTGTGTCCTCAGCTCACAGAAAAAAAAATCTTTAGAAGAATACAATAACATTAAAACACAAAACTGATAGCAAAATTAGGCATTTAGAAAGTCTCAGATTTAAGTTTGCCCAGAAAAACCACCTCTGGCCTACTGAGGTATATATATGGGAATGATGTGGTCACCTGCCCTTCTCACACAGCACTTCCTTACATACAGTCATGTAATCACAGGTTGTATCATGAAGTACACGCACAAAGGGACTGAAGTAAAGATGTCTGGTCAATCTTTCTTCCACCTTCCCTAAGGATCTGGCTGTTTGATCTGCAACTTCCAGAACACTTTTTATGTGAAGGTTTGGTGTTGTTCACATTATACAAAATATAACATGCAGAGCTAACTTCAAGTCTGCTGTAAACTCACTAAGGCCACTAGACTAACACAAGTTGCAAACGTGTCCTGCATATAAATAAAGAATGTTTTTTTCTCACCTCATGTATATTCGGGTTGGGGACTGAGCCAAACTAGCTCTGTGGAAGAAGCTTACTTCACCTTGCTTTAAAAGTAAAGTGGTGATGGTAACTATCTAGCTGCTTGATTAATGAAAATTGTCTTCAGTGTGAAGCCTATGACTAACATGTTCAATAGGTCTCTCTTTATTGATAAATTACCATACATCTCCAAGCATGGTATAATTAGGTAATAGGGCAGAGCTGTAAATCTAATTCAATTTTTATTGATGTATCTCAGCTCTGTATCCCATCCTTCGGGACTGCTGGAAAACCAAAGCATTGTTTTCAAACCTTTCTAATTTCAGAGAATTGCATCCACTGCACCCACAGAGATCCCCTGGCTACTGCCTACTGCTCGGTGCATTAAGCACAGAGCCCTTTTCCCTCATGCCATTTTTTGGTGCTTTTTCTTTCTGTTTGTTTCTGCCTTTCAGACTCACATGAAGCAGAAGCAAATTGGAAAGGTGCTTTCAAACTGCTTAGCTGCTGATGATTTAGCTTCTATTTTCCATTTTATTCACATCACATATAAATTGACTGACATTTGAATCTGCCTAAAGCACAGAATAGCGTGTCTGTGAAAGAATGGGCTGCCTCTGCCTTCCACAGTCCTACACAAAAAATGTAAGAGTTCCTGTTAAAGACTCGACCCTCCTCTATTTTGTTTTTGGTTATTACTGCCTGGTTTATAAATGCTGTAGTTTGTCAATGTGCTCACAAAAGTAACCTGAAAAGAATTAAAAATAACTATTGGGATCTAATTATCTCATCCCACGTGTCTTTTTGCACATCTCAGAAGGAGGAGAAAAAATAGATTATCAAAATTTGCACAGTGGAGAAAAAATGTTACTGATCCAAATACCCCTCAATTTATTTCGTATGGAAGAAGTAATGATCTAACTTACTGTAAAGGTGAAACTCAAAGATGAACAAACTTTCGACCACTCCTAGTTTTGTATATTGCCCTAACCCAAGAACCAAAGTGTGATTGCCACTGAGGTCCTCCTCCCACCAACAAAGTTTCAACTAACAAATATTTTCTTCCTTTTCTTTTTTCTGTGCTTGCCTCTACTCGCAACATAATCATCTCCCCAGGTTGCTCTGAAGCTAATTAGGGCCAGACACTTAGGTAATGTAAGTGATTCATTCCATGGACTTCAAGCCAATGCTATAC
Organism: Tinamus guttatus; assembly: GCF_000705375.1. The sequence continues at coordinate 89,564 of NW_010578145.1, read as the reverse complement.
AGCAACTGAGAATGTAGGTCTCTCCATACCTTTATTTTTCTCATGCATTGGACTCCTGAATCACACCAGAATTTCTGTGTAATAAGTTCCAAGGGAAACATCAAAGAGATAGTTTGACCGAATTAGGTTCTCAAATGTTATGATACATTGATATTTCTCTGCAAAGACAGATTCCAGTATTTAATTTCTGAATGTCTAAGTTCCCTCTGAGGACTGGATGGAAGTAAGTTTCATCCCTTGTATGAGTGCAGAGAAGTTTATGATGCCAAATATTTTAACTATTCCTTTATATCACACTGATCATGCTACAGACTCTAGCAATCACAATAAATGAAGACTTTGCAGCTATTTCACTTCTGGTCAATATTGATTTGTTTAGTTTTCTGAATTGTCTGTTGCCCTCCCATTATCATTACTATCCATTATTCTTCAGGGTCTTGCATATTTTTTCCAGCAATTGGATTAGGTTAAGGGCTGATTTACAGATAAGTCAGATATTAACTTCAAAAGCTGTGCCTGTTGGCCGCCAAACCGTCTTCCTTGGAGCCGCTAAAACTATTTTCCCTCCTATTGCAATGTCAAACAGCTTACATGCAGACATACATGCTCCTTATGAGATGGAAACCTTCAGAGAAAAGGACTATAGGTATTAATAAGAAGCTGCTGACAAGATGGCCATTGACAGAAAAATCACCATTTCAAAAAAACAGACAAGAAGCTGGGACTTCACTTGCTGGATAGAAAGGCATATTTTAGAGAGGAAATAATTTCTTATTTGCCATTTTATGATCTAGATTCTTTTCAAGACTAAACAACAGCAATAAAAAAGAGCTGGACATTTTGAATATTATTGCAGGGCTTATGTTATGGATGTCTTCCTTTACAGGAATGTGTCTTAGGCTTTCATCAGGATGTAAATCTCAGCTCTTCCTAATTTATGGAAGGATAAAAGCATTGCTCATTAGAACCAACAGGTTTTTGGAGAGGAACACAATAAATCCACAAGCTTCCATACTTTTCTGTTCATGATACTAGCTGATTTGAAGCAAACAGATGCTTTTACCTGAGCAGTATCCATTAGGTTCAATGTCTCTGCAGGAAGAGCAAGATTTTTTTCTCTCATTTCATATCTTTGACAATAATCATGATGCTTTTTTGTCATTGAATCGATTCTCTTCGCATAAAAGGTAAACACAAGTGGTGCACAATGCCAGTACTTGATAAACTTCTAGCTTAATTTTTTTGTCACTTTCAGTATTGTAAAATACAACCTTTGACAAAATGCAAGTGAAAGAAATAAATATATCTGAAATATGCCTGGTGTGTTGCAGATGCTACACGTGGAAAAATAAACCCACTAGATACTTTATGGTATCAGTGGGTTCTCAACACAGCAAAGCAGTAAATCTCTGTTTATATGAAATCCATTTTCATCCAAATGCCTTATGCTATTTACCAGATCGCATTCATATATTTTATATCATTGTTATTCCACTTTTATCTGTGAATCACTACTGATTTGAAGCAGCATCAGATAAAGACTAGTGGTATCTTATCCCAAAATGCTGCAAGTTCCCTTTGTTTTGTAAAAGACGATTTAACATTAGATCAAGTTTCACCTGAGATCTTTTTATGAAATTGAAATTCTACTGAAATATCATGTTTTGAGATAACCACATGCCTTAAAAGTTGTAGATTACGTGTATCATGTAAGATACTAAACCTGTCAAGATGTTGTTTTTAATATGTCTTTTAGTTAAGACCGTATCTTGACATGAATTATTCCTAGCGTAGTCTCTCACACACTGGTTCAAGCAATCATCCACTACATCCATCATTTCTGTTGCTGTCTCACCATATGCCTCAGTAGGGGAGGGGGAGGGGAGGTTTCCAGTTAATCTTTTTTTTTGCACTTGGTATGCAAATCACTTTAAACCGAATGATGTGGCAATTTCAAACAACAGCATTGTCCTACGAAAGACTGAAGTTTCAGCAATGAGTTAAGTTTGATAGGCTTGATTCTTTTTTTTTTTTTTTGCTAGGATCTAGCAAAATTTTACATCTAGAAAATAAAATCCTTATGATAATCTCCAGCCTATTTCCTCTTCAGAGACAGGTTAGCAAAAATTGGTTTTATATTATCTTAGCAAGAGGCTTCTGCTTGTAATATTTCAAACCTTCATCTGCCCTTGGCTTCCATGACATTCATCTATTTGACAAAATGGGAAAAAAAATGCCAGCCAACTAGTGAATGCTCCTTTAAGCAAATTTGTTAGCAAGGCGTAATGGGTACTGTGCTCACTGAGGCTACGTTGGCAATGGCATCGTCTCGGGTCTTGTGACTCCTACAGGCAGTGGGTAACAGTGTATCAAGACTCAAGGCAGAACATTTGAACAATAGAGCTTTTGCTTTTAAGAACAATCTGTTTTCATCAGCTGTGAATTAATCCACAGAACTGTGGCATTTGCGTAGGCTGCTCTTGGCTCTCTGAAGATGCATATAATGAGATAAACAATGGTTTGTTAAACTCTGAATTCATTTTCTAACCTCATGAAAAGCTCTGCATACTGCTTTTCACAATATTGGGAATTGTCCAGTAAATGCACATCAGGAAAGCCCAGAAGATTCAAATTTAGGAATCAGAGCAGTGACTGAATAAAATCTTTGCTCAAAACTAGCAAGACACTGAGACCTGAATTTCCCAACTGCATTTACCAAGGTGTTTGTGGCAGTCAAGACTTAGGTAGACACAAAACAAGACAGAGATGGGAAGGAGGGATTTATGAATTCTTATTCTTCTGAACTTTTTTTCTGAGAAAGTCTACACACTTTTTTGTACAAACTACTGGATAACTTTGAAGCTGTGTACACATTTTTTCTCCTTTGACAACAGCAAAGCTCCATAGAAGCTTCGCCCACTGATAAAAACAAGCATTTCTGATTTTATCCATTCTGTGAAATTAATATGTATTTTACAAGCAACTCTTGTTTTCTCAGATCATCAGTTCAGCTTGGAATCCAGCTCATGCAAGTGCTATAGCAACTTTCAGACACCACTTCTTTCCATTCAGCAAGCAAAGCTTCATACTTCTGATATGGGCTCCTCCTACACAGATGGATTACAGACAATCCAACTGAGCAAAAAGTGAAAACAATGACCATAGGTTTATATTTTTTTAATTATTTGGTATGGTTATTTTTTCATATAAAAACATGTAGGCAGATGCAGGAACAGGCAGATGTCCTTCTGCCAGGTGAAGCACAAAGTACTACATTGTACACTACCTATGACTATGCTTCCTCTTGCTTCCCCTTGGAGCTATTGAATTTTGAAGGCTTTTTTTGCACAGTGGAACAGCTTCATTCATGGAGAGAAGAGACGCTTTCTGCCTCCTCATATTTCACTCTGTCTCCTGTAGACTTTATCATTGTGCCTGGGCCTCTCTTTTGTGCGAAAAGCAAGAGATTGGGGATTGAGTCATCTCCATCAGTGCAGGAAATTGAGATGGAATCTCTAAGGTTCTGAACAAGTGATCCAGTTTTCACTGTAAAGTAAAATAAAGTGTAATATCAGAAAGATATGGAGTCTAAGCTCCTCCATAAGTAAATCAGAACTGAGTACAGAACTTTAAAATTTACAGTTTTCAGTATCTGCATCTTAATCAGTCCTTCATTCCGTCTTAGACACGTATATCTTTTTTGGATGAAACCTTACACTGCGTCCTGGAAGCCACCCTAGTAGAAGGGGTACAAATGCTACATTCCCTGCTATCAATAGAGAAGTGACTGTTTCTCAAGTTGCCTGGCTAGCGCACGTGACCAAACTTCTCTGTTGAGACAACTTCTGTAATTCAGAAAGAGTAGGCCTTGAAGCTTTGTACCTGTGAGGGCAATTTTATTTAACTACATTATCCTGAAGCCTGGGATTTATTAAGCTATTTCCCCCCAACATGACTATTTTGAAGCTGAGCCTATACACTCCTAGGTCATCGGTCACGTGAAGATCCAAGCTTCAGAATCCCTCTTCAATAAAACATTACTTTCTGTTTCTCACAAGGTATATTTGGTTGCTGAATGGACAGGTGATTCCCTCCACAGATATCTGCTACTGTCCTCCCATTCCCATACACCAGACTACTAATATTCCTATTCACTATCCCACGCATCACCCATTTATTTAATTTACCACTTAAAAAACACAGGCCAAAACCACTGTGACTCATGTTGATATTTGGTTCACAAGGTATTTGCATTTCAGGTGCAGAAAAGGTAGGTGGGACCTGTTCCGGGCAAAGGGTATTTCTCCCATGGCAGGGATATCATATGTAGGATGCAGAGGAGAAGCATCTTTGTCCTAGACAAGTTGGAAAAGGATTCCCTAAAAAAATGGTTCTAGCTCCATGCCATTAGAGATCTAGAATGTGACTCAAAAATTGCTTCATCTCCTACAAAAGGAACAAGAAAAAAGATGCTGATGAAAAAGATTGAACAGTCTTCGGCGAAGAACATAAGCTGAGGAGGGCCTAGGGAGGGCTCTGTTTCACACAGTTCCTAAGGAGGAAGAACATCTCTTATTTGGCTGAAAAAATGACCACTCTCTGAAAATCCTATATTTTATATTCCCTGGGTAACTCACAGACATTTTACAATGGCAATAAACTTTTAATTTAAAGCATCAAAGATACAATCTTTCAAGGGGTAATGCTTGGTTTATTCTTTGGCAGCTCTTTGGTCCAAATCTCCTGGTCTTCAGTTTTCATGGGCCATTAATGAAGAGATGAACTGCAGAAGAGAAACTTGATCCATTAAATCCTTACTGCTAGTTCTTTTGTCCTCTTTATCAGTTGTGTCCAGGTAGTAAGTGGAATTTTCCATAAACACCTATTTCTTGCCCCATTTTTCTTTTCTGCTTGGGCAGCTATTACTTTAGTCTGAGCATTGCTTTTGCCTACAATATCTCTTGTGTGGGGAGAAAACTTGCTGTGAATACTGATATTTTATTGACTTATTTTATTTTTTCAGAAATGCTATGACTTTTCATAACTGTTGATCCAGAATGTATTGTTTTGCTGTCTAAAGAAACATTAATCATAAATTCAAGAAAGAAAGACAGGGGAACAGAAATAGCAAAGATGAAGCTGGAACAAAAAATGCATAAAACATTGGAAAGATGTAAATAAATTTGCCAAGCATGTCTGTTGAATCCTAAGAATATAAATGATTTTATAGAAATAATTGCTTACATGCTAAAGCAAAATGTTTCTAACTGCAACTGCTGTATTTATTGTATATTTTGATAGCCCCAGATATTCTGTTACATGAAGCATGTGAAGTATTGAACTCATTATCCTTTCAAAATATTTGATATATAAACAGAACTAATAATAAGGATTTTTTTCTACAAAAATGTTACAATTTTGAGTAAATTATTTTAAAAAAAGAACATGAAACCACATTTTCTTTCTTTCTGAAAAAGAAAAGCCACAAACATTTTTAACACAAATAGCCATTCATTTAGAAATCTGTTTAGTTGAGAAGATATTTTCTTCGACATATTAACCCAGAAAATTGACAAGCATTTTAGTATTTGAGTCCTAAATGGCAATAAATTTTGTTCAGTGACAATTTTTCTATGATAGCCATTCTACTTTGCATAACACTGTGTATTTTTCTTATGTTTATTACCTTAGAATTTCAATCTTATTTAACAACTTTAAGGAAAAAGGAAAATTATCTTCCAGCTAGGTAAAGCTGAAGTTTCAAAATTTCTACTCTAGTTTGGATGCCCGGTTTGAATACTTCCAAACTAAACACAGGAGAGAAAGAAGCATCTGAAATTAATGGGCCTGCATTAATGACTTACTCAAGGACACTCTGAGGTGGAAACTGCAGAAACATAAATGAATTCACTCAGTTCAATACCTTTCCCTATCCAAGGCCACCTTATCCTTTTAAACCACATTACAGTGGGAGGGTAAATCAAATCAAGATCTGGCCTTCTTCACAGCACTGATGGAGGATAATTTAAACATATTGAAGGCAACAGGTAGAAACAACTATTGTAAGGGACTGGTCAAAGTGTCCCTAAATTTATAAAAACTGTACAGGCCAGATTTTCTATCCAGTCATACGAAGTATTACTTGTGCCGCAGTATCACTCAGAGGTTGTAATGGGAACACAGTCCTTCTGGCACAGGGCTGAGTAATCCACCCATCCCATCCTCTTCTTTGTCTTCCTCCGCAGGAGGACCTGGGTGTCAGACTGGAAGGAGCAGAAGGCCTGGGCGAGACAGCACAGCTCCCAAAGTCCCTCCTTGACCATCTCCTGCTGCACCTGACCAGCTACATAGTGAGGGTCACCGCTGATCTGCATAGGCCATTAAAGGGGAAAATAAGGAAGAACAGGGACCATCGGTTTCTCTGATACCTCTTCGGTACTTGCACGAGCGTGGGTGCTTCATCATGAGGTCCAGTCACCACGCTGCTATGAGAGGAGACAGTTTGTCACATGAACCCAGAAGGCCTAGCACTGTATTCTAGCATGGAGAAATGACGAAAATCTCCACCAGGGAAAAATATTTTTCTAATATTGAAAGAAAGAGAAATAGATTATAAGAATGCTGGAAACACTATTCAAAGGATTCTCTACCTGTGTCACTTGCATAAGATTTGGACGGATTTTAGCTACAGGTATTCTGTATTCTGACTGTATATACACTAAGGACTGCACAAATGGGCATAGTCTCCATTCAGATAACACAATCAAACCCAAGTTCCTTTATAAAACTTAACAGCGCCAGTGATGGACATCGTTTCAGCCTGCTGCATAGTTTATCTGTTTCCACGCTTCATCCAGCACTCCTCCTCTGCAGGAAATTGAGCCCACAGTCTGCTTTGGCATATGGATTTTCTTCTTCTTAAAAGCTGTTAACATCTCATCAGTCAAATCAGGATGCCAACTAAAAAGCAATATTATTTTGCTGAAGCTAAGGGAAAAAAAAAAAAAATCAGCAATGAAACTTAAAATAGGCATTTTATCCAGTTTATTAGCTGCTAGCTTTCATTGTAAATAACCTTCTTCTGTGTATTGCTTCTTTTCGACCTTTTCTTTGTTCCCTACAAAGACAAGAGTAACTCACATCCTATGTAGTGTAGTACTGATCTGTAAAAACACAAAGAACGTGTTCAACAGAAAGGAGAGAAACACAAAAATAATAATCTGTCTGTCTGCCTGTTTTTCTCTCCCCCACTCCCTCCAGTTTTCAATACCATCCTACAAAAACAAACCTTCAGACCCACAGCAAAATACAGCCAATCACTTATTAGTAAGAATCCAAATGGATATTGCAAAGCCTGACTACTTATGCTTTTGAGATGTGGATAGCAAAAATGCTTTTTGAAGAAGTAAAATCCTAAAGCAGTTAAAGCTCAAGGTTCAATTCTTTCTTCTCTTTTGATAAATGCATTTACATTTTAATTTTCACTGTTTTCAATTTTCAGCAGTGAAAGGCTGTATTTCTGGATGAAAAGCACAATAGTAAAATCTTCTCCAGTCCATAATTTTCTTGTAATTCGCAGAAATGATCTGAGGGCATATAGCTCACAATAATATATATTATAGTGTTCAGTGCAGGGAAGTCAATTGTTAAGGCTGCAATTTCAAACATATGTATATTAATGAACTAGCTTTGGCTTCATTAGAAATTCCTATAGACCTTTTTTGCTGAGACAGAATCATCACCGCTGTAATCTTACAAATCTGCAAAGATTGTCAGAACTGTGCATGTTTTTTTTTTCATTTACCTAATCAATATATGTGTCAATGCCAATTACCCTGCTAAAATTCATATAACAGTCTTATATTTTTAAGGCTCTATGGCATTATAGATTATGAAAAGAATAGAACAATGCAACATGCCATGTCTTACATTATTTGGCAAAACACCTTTTTTATAGAAGAAACACACTACAAACACCTTTTTGCTTTTATAGCAGTCAGTTCCTTTCCTGTGCTCAAAATCAGATTTTTCCAATGCAAAAAGACAAATCCGGGCAAACACTGGTAACATGATTGGTCTTTATCCACAGCATGCATATGTCTGCCTTACACTGAGACGTGGGATAGATTTTTACCTCCATATCTGAATCACTCTGGCTATTAGAAGGAAAGAGATGAAAAAAAATGTAACTTGCAAAATATTATAACTTGCCAAGCAGACAACGGCATCTAAAGTTAACAACTGTTCAATGTAGTTGACTGCTGTGCGCAGCTATAAAAAATATACAGATTCTATTAGTTTTTAAAAATGATATATCAATAAATAAGATTAGATAAGAAACTAGAGCATAAGGCAAAGTGCATGGGAGGTTGACCAAAGTCTCGCAGATGAAGCTGGGAAGCACGGCTGCAAGAAGCACGGAATGGGGAAGGCGTTTGGTGCTCCCTGAGAATACAAATTTTTTTTTAATCTGTGCTTGGAGCTCAGCGGTGACCGCTCGCCCCATCAGAAGTGTCCCTCTGACCACGCTGAGGAAGCCCAGTGTCTGCAGGCTGCCTTTTTGAGGAAGCGGCACTGTTCTTTTTTTGCAGACACTGCAATGGGTTTTCTTTTCCTGCCTGCGGCTGGCATTTAGCCCTGTTGACATTCATTTTTCTTTCCCTCCCCAAAGCTTCATTTTCTTCCTGCCTAGAGAGCTCTTCCTTGCTCCTTTTTTATATCTTCTGATTGGGTTTAGGTACTTAGGTTTGGTTATCCTTCTCCTCTCCCCATGGCTTTCAGGTTTTTGCTCTGTTTTAGTGCAGACACAGTTTAAGCAGTGAGAGGGGACTAACACAGCAGCAGCCCCAGCCCCTCCACAGAATCACAGAATGGTTGAGGTTGGAAGGGACCTCTAAAGATCATCTAGTCCAACCCCCCTGCTCCAGCAGGGACACCTAAAGCACGTGGCACAAGGTGGCATCCAGGTGGGTTTGGAAGATCTCCAGAGAAGGAGACTCCACAGCCTCTCTGGGCAGCCTGTGCCAGGGCTTTGTCACCCTCACAGTAAAGTTCTTCCTCACGTGGAGGTGGAACTTCCTGTGTTTCAACTTGTACCCATTACCCCTTGTCCTATCACTGGCCACCACTGCGAGGACTTTAGCCCCATCCTCTTTACATTTTTCCCTTAGGTATTTATACATATTGATAAGATCCCCTCTCAATCTTCTCTTCTGCAAGCTAAACAGGCCTATGATCCCTCCTTCAGTCCCGCTAGTGCTGATTAAGAGAAACCTTGCCCTGGGCCTGCTCCTCTGGTTTCACTTCACTGTGTCGCTCTAGGTCATACTGCCATCACTTTTTTTTTACTTCTTCCAAGGCACAGTTGCACCCTGCCTTTCATCATCTGGTGCAATTTTACACTGGGGGCTGAAAGAGTCCCGTCTCAGCAAACCAGTGACTGGAGAGCTGACTAGCTGGACACGTATCTGAGGACAAACATGAGAAAGAGAGAACATGGAGCTGGGGGTTTTAATGAGAAATTAAAAACATGGAAATGAACATTGGAAATCGAACCAAGCTAGAGCTAAGATTCTAACTTGTTTTAATAGAAGAGTCCGTAAACATTAAAAATATAATTAGGTAACACTCTGTTTCCTGAGTCTGGATTTTCCCCAGACCTAATACAACCCATACAATTTGAAATGTGATCAGTCTAACTGCAACATAAACTATTTTAAAAATGAGATGAAGCAGACAGAGTTCTGCAATGACAATTCTTCATTATATTTGCATAATGATAAATATTATTCTAAACATATATGTACTTATTGACAGAGTGATATTTTCAATGTATTTATTCTGAGAAATTGTGAACCATTGCCGAAGTCAGAGTATTCTACCAGAATTGAATATATTAAACTTGTTCCATCAGAGGACCATGTCCTTCTCATTTTGGAAACATAGACTGTCAAACTCATCCTAAATTTATTTGACCATAATCTATACCTGGTAATGCACTGGGCTAGCCAAAAGGGGCATTCTAGACATAAGAAGAGAGTGCCTCATTAAAGGGAACAGTTTATTGCAGTGATTATTTATGAACCATTTCAGTTCCCCAAGTTGTGCTTTAGCAGTTTCGCAGTTTAGCAAGTTGATTATAGTTTTTTCAGCATTTTATAAGATGTTTTCAAAATGACAGATTTATCTGTCTGTTAAATTATATAGGTTTCTGATCAATTTTCTATCAGGTATGGCACTAAGAGGAGATATTTGCCCCTAGCCTCAATCCCCATAACCAAAGAAAGCAAATTTCACTGCTAAACACTTCTTCCTAGCAAAAGCTGGCAGCCCAGGCAAGAGTCTCCATAAGCTAAATCCCGTTTGATTTCTCCGGATGTTTTTTTCCCAAGTTAAGGCTACAGGACTTGGCTGTGAGTTTGCAAGTGCCAAGTAACTGAACTGAGTTTTACTACCCCATTACTCATGTGTCGCTATTTTTTCCCCAAACTCTTTATATAGCTGCCACAGTTACTTTGCACCTTGCAAGAGATGGATGAGCTAAGAAACACCTCTTTAGCGATACCTGTGGCACTTGCCAAGAGCCAACTCATCTATTTTACGTAGGATATAAGCAGCAGCTCTGTGTGCTGCAGGCCAAGTGCAGGCCAGCTGTCCCGTAAATGAATTCTGCTCTTTCCAAGTTGACCCTCTGCGTAAATTTAAACACTTCATTCTGCAGGACTCGGTTCTGCACCACGATGCACAGTGTCTGCAAGATGGAGCCTACAGCTGCAGACAACCACCCCGGCCTCCGCAAAGAGGGTCCAAGCAGATACCAAAATGAGGGCTGACGATGCAAAGGGAAGGAAGCTCATCAGACAGCTCATGGCAAGTTGCTGCTGTGATTCCTCATGCAACTTTCACTGTTTTTTTCAGTCACTAATAAGCAACAGCAATTGCAATTAACATTCAGATTGCCCTGTGAGGTAAGGAAGTAAGTACTGGGGACATCAGTAGAGAGGACTTCGTCAAAAGATTAGTTACCAAAGTCAGGATTAGAATTTGATCATTTCTGCCTCAGACCATTAGATCTCTGCCCTGTTTTCTTGCATGAGTATGGCCCTGGAATGACAGGAGCACACTTGTCCCTTGTTGTTCTTCTTAGCATCTAGCCATAATGGATGGTAAGTCCACACTTGGGTAGAGATGGCGAGTAAATAAATAGTAAGCCAAGGCTTGCTGTTACCTGTATATTGTATTCTCTGTTACAACTGTTTGGCAGATCCACTTGTTTCTTAGGAATCAATTAAGAGATCTGCACACGTCCTCTCCTAGCTATTGTGCAACAACTGATTCTTCCTATTCATAAGGTAAAGCAATTCACTGAAGTAGTTTTCCTGGAAAAGAGTGCTTTAGGCAAAAAGTGCCAAAAAATGATGCCATGGGAGCTACCTTCTTCTGAAGATAGATTTGACTGACCAACAGAAACCTCTCTCGTCCAGGTTCCAAAATGCAGGCTTTTTACATAGGAGTCAAAAATAAACCGTAATGGATGAGGAGAGAGAAACCATTGGATCTGTCTAAGAGCATTTTTCCCTCTTCCAGCACTTACTTTTCCAAGGGACAAAATCCTACAGGATGACTGCAACTGCTGTGATTTCCACACATGCAGCTTTGTCACCCCTGGCCCAACACGGTGGCACCAGTTAAGCAAAGTACGTTCTGCTGGCAGCAGTCTGGCAAGAGCACAGCGCCCATTACGTATTTTGAGAGATACAGTTTTTATGTAAAATAGTTTCATTAATGGCTCTGTAGTGAGGTCCTCCCATGATCAGGTTTGATGACACCTGGGTAAAGCCGTGCCACAGGAAAGCAGGAATAGACATACGTAATGAAAATAACCTTTATGCTGCAAGTGCAGTCCTGCTCCCACTGGAATCAATAAAACTGTGTGATCAGAAGGGGCTGTGCACACACGGCAATGAACTAAGCCCGTTCTCAACTCTCGCCCGTTCTCTCACGGTCACAGCCTCTGTATCACCCCTTCCCACCTGCGTGTAGGCACGGAGTTTCTCACTGTTTTGCATCCCCTTCTGCCTGCCCTCCTCCCAACCTTCGGCAGCCTACAATACCCTGCCCTTATCCTAGGGACAAAGTGAAAAAATTGCTTAGAGTGGGCTTTGGTTTTCTTAGTCTGTAGCTTCTGGATTTGGTGGGCTTTTCTCCTTGCAGCTGAGCTGACTTTCAACAGCAAATAGCATAGATTAAGCTCTGTGCTCTGAGCAGAGATTTCTTATTTCATACATCATTTATAACTTTCTGCAACGACTCCAAAAAGTCCGTATCTCTCCATAACATGAAGATGAGAAGGATGGAAAACATAGCTGAAAAAGTGACAAACCTGCAAATTGCATTTATTTAGAGTTCTGGTGCCACAAAGCTTCTGCAGCAATTTTCTGGAAACCTAGCAAATTCAGTATAAATAAATTTGCAGTTTAGGAAAGTTATGCATTTATGGATTTCAGCAGTGCAATATTACGGCTTAGCAAAGATATTAAATATCTCTCGCACAAAATGGAAATTAAATCTGCTGTTCCATTTTGTTATATCAGGATTTTGCCTATGGTATGCTGAGCATAGATTTCACTACTCTTCTGAAACAGAAGTTGCAGTGGTAGTAAAAAAATCACACGATCAACACCCACTTCTGCAAAATTTGCAAATACTAAGTATTTCAGGTTGCTTTATAATTGTAACAGCTTTTTTCATTTTCTGTGTTTTTCTATGCTATTTTATCAAACACTTATTACAAGAAAGCATACAGAGTTTATATGGAAGAACCACACATTTTGATGACTCCTGTGAAGTAAATGGCTAACCTCACATAGAGCGTGTTAGGGCCATAAACTGAGTGTTTGTAGAGGGAGAGCCAGTTGCCAAAAATGCTGGTCCTGATCCTACTTTCATAGTCTGATAATCAGGATTTAGACCAGGGCAAATGAGAGAAGAACAGGGTACATAACATCTGCTGTGAATTTCCAGGCACTTGTCAGTTAGGAACTGAATAAATGGGAGGTTTTTTAGCAGCCTTTCAATTTCTAATGGGCAAAACTTTACACACCAGGAAAGTCCTATTGTGACTGTCACCCACATTTAATTGTATTTGAACTTGATAAGAAATAACATCAGTAGTATACACACACACACACGTACAAATATAACATTAAATTGAATTCAGGTCGATGCTTTTCATTGCACATTGCCAGCACATTGCCATCAGATAAAGAAAAAATATATTATTCTCTGTCTAGTTATTCCAAAGGAAATAATACCAAGGGTTTAAGAACATGCATTGGCTTCCTTCCTGATAGGATTTAAAATGTTCTTTCCCAATGTAAGTGCAAAACCAAACATTAAGGTTGAAAATCAGGCACACTAGTCACGCATATTCAGAACTGATGTGAAAAACCTGGAGCTGCTGAAGCCAGTGGCACAACTCCCATGGACTTCAAGGGCCAAGATTCCATCCAATGTTCCTGTGAGAACATTGTGCTGGCTACAGTTTCTATCTTGCCTAATGGACTACAGCAACCTACATGATTTATTAAGATGCACATTGAACAAAGAAATCAATTGAAATGTGGAAAGTATTTAATGTATCTATAACAACGGTACTTCTAAATTAATGTTACCTTCAAAATCTCTTTTTTTCCTGCACTGCCTGATTTCCTGCTGTCTGCAGAATTATTGCAATAACTGAATTTTGAACATCATTTCCCACTTTTCCTGCAACAGAACAGCAAAGGACCTAACATAGCAGTGTTATCAAAAGTCTTCTTAAAAACAAATGAAAAAATCCTTCAGCTCAGAAGATATGAGGGCACAAATTGAACAGAGTCTTGAGCAAATTATTTTGTCATTGGTTTTCTCAAACCAATATCCTGCTTATTTTTAACTTGATTACAAGTCCATTGGCTGCCAGTAAAATCTGGATTCCATATTTTCTGCTAACCAAGTGAATTTGTTTGGATAGTAAAGTTAGAATGTCTAATGTCTTAATAAGGTTGCTTTCTGACTTTTTGAATGACAAGAGTAAATGGGCACATTAAAACTGCAATTCTTTAAGGTCCAAGGCAAATATTATGATAAAAATCCATTTCGTTAGGGAAAACTCCACTGAAAGAATGGAATCAATAGGATTTTATTGAAGTTAATTTTAAAACTTACAGTGATGAGCAGAATGATCTGCTTTCTGTAAGTTTTGCTGCATCCTAAGAAAATTTGGAGGACAACTAGTATTGCATATTCTTTCATGGGGCAGTTACACCCCTAATAAGGTTACGATATTCTAGTCACTTCACGGGCCTTCAGCAAGAACAGACAAGCAGATCATCTAACTCGCATCCCTGTGTCGCAGAGCAGAAACATTCACTAACTCGGACTGGCACAAAGTACTTGAGCACTCACGGGACTAAGCTGCCACGTTGTGCGGGGCAAGTTGGAGTGCTAACTCTCTCCTACAACACTGCAAGAGTTGGCACACAAGTCAACCACTGAGAATGATGTTAACTTCTGAGAGCAAATAATTGCCGCCCACCCATAAACCCAGACTATTTCCAGTCAAAAATGTGTTGAAGGGAAGAAATTCTGACCACTGCAGACAACTGTCAGAAACTGAATAAAGAGATTTTCACAGAATGGTTGAGGGTGGAAGGGACCTCTAGAGATCACCTAGTCCAACCCCCCGGCACACGCAGGGTCACCTAGAGCATGTGGCACAGGACTGCGTCCAAGCGGGTTTTGAAGATCTCCAGAGAAGGAGACTCCACAACCTCTCTGGGCAGCCTGTTCCAGTGCTCTGTCACCCTCGCAGGAAAGAAGTTCTTCCTCACATGGCGATTAACTTCCTGTGTTTCGATTTATACTCATTACCCCTTGTTCTGTCACTGGGCATTTCTTAATGTGGAACAGCAGTAGCAATGAATCCACTGGGACAATGTGGAAGTTTTTATTCTCTTTCTATGGAAGAAAATAAGTAGGGAACTTCATATATTCCCTGGCTCCAAAGCCAAGAAAAAAATAACCACAATCATCCAGCCTAACCCCTTGCACAAGCAAGTTGTATAACTTCTTCTGAGTGCTTGATTAAATATTCTCCTAAAAAGAGGTGCTTCACTTTTGCCATAAACACATCAAGAGATGGTGAATTTACTACCCTCCCTGTTAAATTATTCCTTTTCTCCCTGCTAAGAAACTGCATCTTTCAGGATTCATTTTATCTAACTTCAGTTTGAAACCATCTTGTTATGCATTTCTTAGCAAGACTGAAAAATCCTCAGCAAGACTCTTGCTGAAAAACCACATTGCATTTTTGCTGTGTGTTAAGTAACCTCACTTCAAGCCACCTCTCATCTTTCACTTTGATAAGTTCAATCTGTTTGCAGCTTCTTGCATCATAGCAGTTCGGTGTCAGCCCCTGGATCATGTTTGTGGTCTCCCTTTGCTTCATAGTCCTTCAGGACTGCCCTTTAAACAATATTATTGCTTTATCCAGCATCTTCTTTCTCATTTGTGCATAATCCATGCACACCACGGGTCTGCAAAACACACAGTCAGTGTACACCTAACCAAGCAGGAATCTCATGGAAACTCAGCCAGTAACTGTCAAAATATGATCTGCTACCGAGTCTTCCCTGCTGCCTGGAATCGTATGATAAGAACAGAGTTTTTTTAGCTATTTCAGTACTAATGCCCATAGGAAAAAAAAAAAAAAAACTAATTTGTTTTAAATCCCATTGTATGAATACACTGTGCGCTGGATCTTCCTTAGTGTCTTGGAAAATATATACCATTTCTGTAGTCATTTAGATTCCCATTTCTCCATTTCTTTCTCCCTCTCTTTCGGTAACTTTCCCAAGCCTTGAGGTTTTCCACCAGGATGGGACAAGGGAAGGTCTATCCACTGGAATGAATAGATACCCATGTCCCCTTCTCACTCACCTTCTCCCATGCCCTGATAGCTTCACCTGGCAGCAAACATTTAATGATTCCTCACTGTATCGGTTTTGTTCTACTGTGATTTTTTCATGGTGGAAGGAGAACAGGGCTTATTAGTTGGATCCTGTGGGCTTTTTTTTTTCCAATATTACAGAAAGTAGCCAATATTTTACAGACTAAAAGAAAATTATAAACAGCCAATTTCTAAATGAAACAGATGGCTTATTAAAAATGAGCAGTCACTTTTTTGGCACTCAACAACAGTTTTAACTCTTTTTGTATTATAATACTACTGGCTTTGTGTACATTACAAGGAAAAAGAGTGACGGTTATCATAGACCCACCACGCTAAGCAACAAAGAAAAAAAATCATTTTGTGTTTTTATTACTAATTACAAGGATCCAGTTACCTGCACCTAACAGTATGTAATAGAACTAAGTGAAAAATCATGCTAGTGTTGAATCCACAAACAGTTGTGGTTTCAGTTATTGCCAAAGTGTTTGCAACACTGATGCAGACTGAGGAGGTAGAAAAGTCATGGTACTGGGTTTTTGAAGTGCCCGCTGAAGCTGTGATGCCCCCGCTTCAGCTGATACCTCAGGGTTAGATCATTCGCCCAGGACATGAGTCATCTAAGTTAGTCTGCGCAATAGAGACCTTTCTTTCATTTTGGCTTAGCAAGTGAACCAAACCCTCAGTACTTCAGACAACCGAAATATGTAGCTTAAACAAACAAGTATGAAACGGTCTTAACTTCACAATTACAAGAAGGAATGAAGACACATTTTCCTTTTACGCAGGCCAGAAGCCTGAAGCACTTTCTTTCACTTTTCATCAAAACCTTGCAAGAAAATCTTTTTTTATCTCTTCGAAAAAATAATATGTATTTGTGTATATATATACATATAAGAATGCTGTAGATGTTGCATTAGTATACAGCTTTAATTTCTAAGAAGTTGGGGGATTTAGTTCCCCTCCATTTATCAGAACATCTTATCAGAAGAATGGACATGGCACACTAGCCTGAGTGAAAAATTCACATGCCCAGTATTTCCTATGAGATGAAAACAAATTAAAAGAACACAAGCTTGCCTATCACTCATCCAAACACTGTGATTGTTCATCTGAACCAAGCCCTTGAGCTAAATCCCAGACTTCATGAGAGTTTCCTTTTCATGAGTGTACAGTATGAAACAAACAGCTCTGAATGTATTTGTTTGAAAATAACACCTAAAGAACATTAACATTCTGCATTTCAGTTTAATGTATGATAATTCAACATCTGAACTCACTGTTTGGACCTTTTTCTCAATGCTTGTTTTCCAAACAAGCATTAACCTCTAAAATTATTTCCATCAAAAAGGTGGCCCTTGCAAAACCCACATACATGCCAGTGAACTCTTATCTTTATGGTCAAATATTTCAATCCTAGTTGATTATCTAGTGTGTGAAGCTCACTACAGCTCACCGTGGCAGAGGAAAAAGATATCACTAGTCACAAAAATACTTCCATCAAGGACAGTATGCCCAGTATTCCCAAGTTATCCTACACTATACTTTTCTATGTTGCTGATACTATCGCTGGTGTATTTATGCTGAGCCCAAGGTTTTCAAAAGACTTTCAAAAAAAGAAACCCCATGACTTTCTACAACTGGGTCTCTGTCTTGATGCTATGAATAATGAATTTGCAATAATTTCATTTACAGAGGAGTAGGGGAAAAGGTCACTTCAAACATGGGAAATTAGGGAGTGTGATTCTATAAGAAATTGTTTTGAAAGGATTAATTTTTTCTAAAATAAAATAAAAGAGCAGCTAAAAATATTAATCTTGTTCCACAGATGTCTGATAAAAAAGAGCACATGAAAAGAGCACCCAGCTTATAATAGATATACTGGTACATCTAATCTATGATTCAATCAGACAAAGAAAACACATACGTGTAGACCACATTTTTTATTACATTGTTTCTTCTGTTCTGTAGGATATTACATGTTGGCAAGCTGCTCAGTTCCCCACAAGCCACACTGAAGGAGATAGTGTGGGCTCCCAGTATTAAAGAATTGTGTCAAAAATAGCTAAGGACTCTGCAGCCGTATCTTGCAGACATAATGTTGTCATATCTTGCAGACGGCATGGGAAAGTAGAGCACAAGAAGCTCCCCACAAGTCACAGATAGGGTGATTTGATTTTTGAAATACCTCTAGCAAACAGGACATCAACTGACACCAGTTCTAACACCTGCATTTTATCAGATCATCCTCTCAGATGGAGAGTAGCTTTAGAGGTTGATTTGTGCCTGCATATGCTTTAGCAGCTGGCCTCTTCTGTGATAAGACATGATGCTTCCTATCTAGTAGCTACTTTCCATCCTAATGGGTTCTCATTTGTGCTCTCCACATTGAACATGTTGGCTAACATCTACCCAGAGAAACAGCAACTGATATTTTTAGGTCCTAAAATATTACCAATGTAGTGAGCATCTAATTGTTGTCCTTGGTATCATGTCAGAAATAACATCCAGTCAGAGCAGAACCAGAAAGCAGTGACAAACCAAGAGAATTTCTGTGCGTGTGTCAGTGTGCTTGATTTATTGCCTCAGATTGTAAGTGGTAAAAGACAGTGTCAGTACTCATTCTCAGGTGACAGAACATATAAATAAGTTATTATAAGGGTTCCGACAAGCTCCTACATGCCTGATGTGGGAGAAGACAGCAATATTTGATGTTACATAGGAAAGGGGCAGAAATGCAAGACATTGAGAATAACTCGCCATAGAAAAGAAGAGGAGCTTCCCAGGAAGCAGCTGAGGGCAACATCCCCTGAGAGCTGTATACACCCAAAATGCAAATTTTCCAAGTTTTTACCCAGTCCTGAAGCCTTTCAGCTGCTCTCAATAATGTCCCCGAGGCATTTAGCATTTTGCTTCTAGGCAAAAAACTATGCTCAGAAACGAAGGGCTCAGCATATATCTCATACTAATTCCCAGCAGGATGGATACATTAAGTTTTGTTATTTCTGTCATTACTGAGGCCCTCCAAGGTCACAGTTTCTGACAAGAAGTATCCCAAACACAGCAGACAGCAAACTGATTGGATCATTCACATTGACTATCAAGGGAAATATGTTCAAATCCCTGCAGTTTACATAACCCACTTCTCAGAAAAGGACCCTAAGCATCAGACTAGGATACTCAGAAAATAGCCACCGGCAATAAAAATCAATAGCAAAATCTCAGCAGAGTCACACATTTCACACTTGTCTCTTTTATTCTCTCAGTGAGCCATTAAAAACAAAACATCTGGTCCGTTAGGGTGGGTTTCACCTCATCTAATTTGAGCTGCCTGCAATGTAGGTACCTGTTTGAAGAGACCTATATTCCTCATATTGTCAACAAAAAGAGAAAGACACTTCCAGGGGACAATTTATCCCATACAGCTCAGACACTTGCCTTAGGATCAGATGCTTCATGGTTTGCAGATGTCTCTTTCTCTCTGACAGCAGAAAACTGGGCATGTTGGTCCTGCTGTCCTGGCCACCCCCTGTGGTCTGCCCAGGGAATTAGTGGTGCTTCTGTGGCCCCCTCCCAGTTCAAGGGCCAAGGGTCTCCTTCAGACACAGCCAGGACATCCAGGGGTACAGCAGGTACTCAGGTGTCTCCCCATGATGAGGCTGGAATGCAGACATCTGAGTCCTTTTAACTGGGTATGTAAGGGAGGTGAATTCATAATTCAATGATATGCACCTTAATAACTCTTACAATGACACTTAAACAACAATAATCCCAAACACTACCACAATGAACCCTGGACCCACCTTCTCATCTATCTTGCAGGAGGAACTCCTGTGAGTGGCAAAAGTGTTTTAATGCTAATTTTATTTTTTAAAATTAATATATTACAGTAATTATTAATATATTACAGTAGCTTCTACACAAATATAGTGTCAGTTTTGAATTAATCACTCTGGAGAGAAAAAAAAATGTAGATATACAGGAATACATGTAACAGGCCAAGAGAACAACCAGTAGAGTCACAGAGAACAGAAGATATGAATTTATGGTAAATACATGCATAAAGCCTATAGGTCTGTAGGCTAATACCAAAAAAAGGCAGGATTAAGATTCATGTCTGCTGAGCCAACGCAGGGATAACATTTACTCAGATGCAGGCAGGTTGATTCCTCTTTCCAGATAGTGTTGGGCACACACAGTTCACTTCTCTTCCAGAAGTTGTGCAAGAGCACTGCATGTTGTATTTTGGTTCATACAGTTAAAATCCTGCAGCCAAATTTCAGCAGCCTCTAGCTGGATCTGAATTTATCAGCATCTCTTAAGACCTGAGAAGCAAGCCCTACTTGGGGCCTCCAGGAAATGCAGGGTATTTAGATGATCTATTACAGGTGATTCCATCTTGGGCCATTCAAGTTCTTTTTTAAATTCTCCCAAATCTCTTAGTCATGGAGCTATCTGCATGATGCAGGATAGCTGAGAGAGAAGAAATGCACCAACAAAAAATGTGTATATATTCACTTACAAACTCTTCCTTATAAATTGTTTCAAATGCTACTAGAATAACTACTCTATTGCAAAACAGAAATTTAACAAATGTTGTGCCCCATTTTACAAACGTGTAAAGTAAAACTATCAGACTTCTTCAGGGGTAAAACAAACAACAAAATGTGGGCTGGGAAAAAAAAAGATTGTGAGCATATAAAAATCATTCTCCTGGAGCTATCTTCTATAATCCCAGTTTAGCTAACCAATTTATCTTAGTAAAGAAAGTTAGGGCCTTCATGAACTTCACCGAGAACTGAAGTATTTGTTCAGCATCCTAATCCAGTCCTTTTAGCAGGTACAGTGCTGCCACTGAGCTCTTGATCTCTGATAACCTCCAAGTCCTAACAGCCTTTGGCCTAACAGCTATAGGGGTTTCATACCAGTTAGCCAAAAGATTGAGTGAGCTTCACGATCTTTTTGCTTTACCGTTATTATCCAAGTTTGCCTTTGAGGAAAGTTGGGTAGAAGTGGGTGACTCCCCTTTAGTTCTTCCCTTTCCCTGATTGTTTGGAAGCTAGTTGGGATTTCAGTGAGCCTCTTCTGCTCAGTTCAGTTCCATTTCAGTGCTGTCACTCTGTTAGGATCTATAGAATGTACAGTCTCCTCCTTTCCAGACATGCCTGCCCTTCCCCAAAAAATAGGAATGCCATTAGCCTAAGGAGAAAAAGAAGAGTTTGGGTCCGGCAGACCCGAACCGGCAAATGTCCAGCAAATTCAGTTAGCTGTGGTAGCTGTAGTTTTCTGGAAATCCTGGACAAATGCAAATTTCTGGTACATGGATTGACCACAGTACTTGCAAAAAGCTCAACACTTTTTGGCTTTACTGCTTAAAAGCACCATCTTCACTGCATTGGACATTCTGCATAAGTGCTACACATACCTGGATTATGGTATTACTCTCCATATCACACCAATACAAATTCACATATAAAACCTATCTCATTTGCTATAATCAATATCTACACGTTACAAAGCAGACATACACATATTGCACAGGAGAAAAACTGAAGCCTATCTTCTGAGGACTGAGACCCTCAGAAAATATCAACTATGAAACAACCAGGTAGGTAAGTAGGTAATTGGCTCTAGCATTTAAGGAAAGAAGCAAAATAGCTTTAAGAGGACATTTTCTCTTCTGGGGATGCAAACAATACAGAGCTCTGCACCTGGTCTGGATCTACTATCACCTAATGTCTTTGATCCTTTGTCTGACAGATGCTGTATGAAATAAATAGCCTTGTACCATCTACCTACAGCGTGTGCCATCTTGGGCTCAGCAGAGCAGCTCTGATTTACTGTGTCTGGTCAGTGAATTGCACACCGAACGAAGGCAAGTCTCTGCGGTCACGCAAGGAGCAGGATAGACAGGAACCTGGTGAGGCAGATCACTCTCAACAACAGTCTCTAAAGCAGAATGAAGTGGCAGAAACAGCACATTATGGATATTATCATCATTATCTCTTGCTACCGCTAATAGGTTTTTATATCATTTTGCTCACTTTTATAGCTTGCTGGCTCAGAACAGACATTCTTGTAATTCACTGCAAGAAATGCTTGATTTCATCTCCCCTTGTTCTAACCATCCATAGAATGGATGAAATAGGGATGTGACCATTGAGGTAGAACAACCCTTTCTTGCATGATTAAAACTAAGAGATTCCTAAAGCGAGGTATTTCTTATATACAAAGGGATAAAGGAAGCTTCCTTTTGCATGTCTTTTGGGTTATTGTTTTTTTTTCATTTCTTTATGAAAAGACTACAGAAAGGTGCAAACTGGGCAAAGCCTCCTCCTCACGAAACTGCAAGGGATTCAATGGTGAAAAAAAACCTCAGAAGACTATGTAAAATGGTTACACAAAACCTGAACTAATATCTATAGGATTTTCCTGGAAGAGATTGATAGTTTGCCTCTTTTAAACTGCCTCGAGGCATGGAACAGAATATCTCATTATGGAAATATTATAAATTGTTCTATCCTCCTTTTCTCATCTGAAAGTGAAACCTTTTCTGTATGACGGCTAACAACAGGTTAGAAAACTGTGTTGTGATAGAAATTCCATTGTAAATACAGAGTAATTTAGCTGTTAGAGGAATCACCAGTATACTGAGGGTGTGCCAAGAGCCCACGCAGGGGCAGTTCCAGGCGCAGGTAATGCACGCTATCTTGTAGCTCTTCCTTCAGTAGGTTTTTGTTCTTCTCGTATGTTCTCTGATAAAAACAAAGCACGGGACTTCTCTTTGCTCCGCAGGGACACACAGCCGCAGTTTGGAGAGGCAGCACAAATGAGGAGCTGAGGGATCATAAAACATAGGTGGGAGAAGCAGAACTTCAGCAAACAGAAGTGGAACTGGGAGGAACATGATGTTAGATAGGGACATATGAATGGTGTCCTATATGAAAAAAAAATGAGAAGAGAGAGGCACTCTAGAAATATGGATATGTGTAAACATGGAAATATGGTAGGAAAACAAGGCTGCACGCTAAGGGTCTGAGAAGGGTAAGAGGTCTGAGATTAAACTGAAGGAAGTTGCCTTTCAGTAGAAGAGAGAGAGAAAGGTATTACAGACCGAAGAAACACACTCAAATGTTAACAGACACCAGTAGGGTAGGGATAAAATACTTGCAAAATAAAATAAAATTTAGCTGCCACACATCATTACTCAAAGAGGCAAATCTAGGTGTCACAATAACTGCTGTTTCACACTCTTAAGTCCTTGTCAGCCTGCTCACACCGTTGTGTTGTGCACCCCTCCATACAGTTATTTTGAGTATAATATTGACCCTGTTCTTTCTACTTTCCATAAGTATTTTTCAAAATGGTGGATGTTCTGTCTACCATGGGAAGGAAACAAGCTCTTTGATTAGTGCCTTGAGAAATACAGGAGAGTTCTCTGTATGACCTGCTCTCTACCTGAGCAAGGCTAGGAAAAGCACAGAGGCTGCCTATTCCAACCTTGTCTAGACCATGCATTATTCGAACATCCTTTCGTAGTTCTTAGGGTAAGAACTGTCAATTCCTTAGAGTCTCTCTAGATCCTTCAGAGACTTTCTAAGTGAACAGGTATGTCGGGGCCCAGTGTTAGGTATCAGATTTAGTTCTCAGGGCTTTTGCTGTTAAATGCTGTATACCATGCTCACACTCCGCTGCTTTTTAAAAAGAACCCAAGTTTTTACAGTTTCTTATCCCTTTTTGGCAATTGGTGCCAGATATAATGCTTCTTATGTATTTCTGATAGATAATTTGTTAAATAGTGCTTCTTTTATTCTGGATTGAATGCATGTGAATAAAACTTTCAGCATCAGGGAAAGTGCAGACACAACATACCAGTCAAACATTGCTTTCCTTCCTGAGTTCTAGAAAAAGGTTATATTTAATGAACATATACTGTTCATCAAATACAATACACTGAATACCTCAAAAATATAATATGATTATTTCAGTATTTTTTTATTTGAGAACTGCAACTTTATGTAACAGTCTGTATTTAAGATCCAAATTTGATTCTTATGCTTTTCCTCTGCATACATCCATGTTTTGCAAAAACACATAGTGAAGAACTTCATCTTTCTCCTTCAAGTTCTGCCTAACGATGTGGGTATCGAACATTAGATTTCACCAATTAAGACTGCTATGAACAATACTTTAAGGACTCACACCACTGGTATTTGCTTATAAATACCACAAAAGCAGTAGAAGCATATTTTTAGACTTCTTGCACTACTGGTTTTATCATCTAAAACCAGGACTACATTTTGATGAAAGGGATGCGCATGTAATTGTTAGACAACATATACATATACACACAAAGCAATGGACCTGTACCCATCAATTTCCTCCAGACACCAGTGAATACATCAATCTATGCATATTTCTTTAGAATTACAGCTAGAATATTTTTCATAAATGAAAACATTCATGAGTACTTTTCCTACATGAATCAGCAGTACAGTGTGATAAATACAATATGTTGCCAATTCAATTTCTTGATCACAGTTGATTGTCTTGGGCAATGCTGTGAGTAGTAAAAAAAGAATCATTTCTATTTTGTAGTAATGCCATGGTATTTTAATGAGAGTGAGAGCTGTTAAGAATCTTGCTTATAAAAAAGACTTCATAGAGTTCCATCCTAGGGTATCTTTTTCAACTTATAATTATCTACTCGTGCATTCATTCAACATGAACTTTGTCTTCATACGGAAAGATACAACATTATATGGTCTAAGACAAAACGTGGAATTGCAACCATGTATTTTAGTTTTGCTTGAGACACTAGCATATTCACAATACTGCCAGCTTTTGAAGGGAAGTACAAATTAAAAAATGTGTGTTATTAAATGCTTTCTATGTGAATAAAAGTTAAAATGGCCCACAGCTTTGCTTGACTAAACTAAAGAACTCATATAATATATTAAAATGAAACTATATGTGCTACAATGAAGAAAATATTAGCAGGATATCAAATTCAGATTATTATTACCTGCTATCCTATAGAGACTGTCTAAAAATGAAGGCTTCCAAATTTGTGATTTTCTACTACAAACAACCATCCATCCTGTTTACTTTTAGAAATTATATAGTTTAAGAAATGTACACTGGGATGGCTGATATAGCCCACACATGCCTATGGGTGAGCTGGTAATGCAGAGTTGTTAAATCAAGAGCGCAGATCTTGGGAGCTACACTGCGCATTTCAACCTCTGCATCACGCAGCCCGGAGCCGTGACTGCAGGGGTACTGCAGGGTGAGAGCACAGCCGCCTGCACCAGCCCTGCACAGTGGTTTGCTAATAAAAACTGTAAGTAGATGGAAAGGAAGAAGAAAATATATATTATCCTAAGCCGTGTTGACAAAATTTCTACAACAGAATGTTGTTTTTTTCCATGGATAAGTAGAATCTGAACTGCTGTGTTTTTTAGAAATAAGAATAAGGCATCTGAGGACATACAGCAGGTATCTAATTTGAGAGCCCCCTTCCATATCTGTATCTGGGAAAGCCAGAAAGAAATGCTCACAGTAGGAAGTTTTCTTCCACCAAAGGCAAGTATGCCCTAGCAAAGTCTCGTGGACACTAAATGAGATGTGAAGACAACAGAAAGAATAATCTGATCAGACAGGAAAGTGTACTGAGTGCAGGCGTTCTCTGCAACACCCTGAATCCTGTTAAATCTATTAGGAAAGGGCACAAACAGTTAAGTAACAGCACTTACTGAAGCCCCAGGTGCTCAAGCCTGAGCTTGCTCAAGGGTGATATAAGGGATACTCTCTAGCCAATGTCCATTTACGCCTTCCTCCTCATCCACTTACTGAAATGTTTTTCCCCACTGAAAGAGGCAGCTAGGCATGATTTTCTGAGCACCTGCTTTGGAGAATTTCACAGTCTGTAACTGTTCCAGTTGCACGTAGGGGAAGCTATGAGAAACTCATGTTGCACTGTTTAAATTTTTAAAACATTCATCGCAGTAGATGAGATGAGATCCCATTCTAAGAAAGAACGAGACCAAACAATTGTTGCTAAGAGATACTTGTGTTTAGGAAGGAATAGACATTTTCCTTTCAAAAGAAGACAAGACAGAGACAGAAACTGCTTTCTGCTGGAAAGAATGTACCACATATGCAAAGCTGGAAGATGCCTAGGGGAAAAGACAAAGTTGGTATCAGTGTGAGTGGCATCTTGGGGAAAACCCGAGCTGACAGAAGGAGGCTGCATAGAGGGACGAGTGTTGGGAACTACTAGACGACTGACTGGCACATATGTGGTTTCTGGTGATTAAAATAAGCCATTTAAAAACAGACCTGCTTGAAAAGCAAAAAGTAAATGACATAATACTGGATAGAACAGCTACCAGATGGTCCAGTTATCAGCAGCTACTAGATTTTTTTTTTTTAATACACACATGCAGTCACACGAGCAAACGCTCATGGGCCAAACTGGACTGTAAAAGCCATCTGGCACTGCCTGTGTAAGTGTACTACACAGCAAACTCCATTCTCTCTAACATCATTTGTGGTTAATTCTAGTTTTAGCCAGACAGCTAGGATGCAATCTGGAGCAGGGGAATCAGAGGGCGAGGAAACAAAGCAGGGAGCCACTAAATGGATTTTCAACTGTGAAGAGAAAAGCAAAATAAACTTTACTTTCTCTACTCTTACCATGATATTGAGATGGTAAAAGCAAATTCTCCTCATTCTTTGCTACAAATAGAGCTGGTAAAAGCAGGGCTCCACAATCCTTTTCTCTAATTCTTTTTTTTTTATACCCACTATTTTCTTCTGCCATCTTTAATTCCTGTCCATTAGGAATTCACTGCCTTTGATGAGTTTCTCTTCTCTAGTCACTTGTCTACACCTAGTTCAATTCTGCTTTCCTGCCCTGACAAACTAATAGGGTCATGATTATTTCCAGGTGTGTCCTAAAAATGACGTAGACCATAGCCGCCACCATGCAAAAACAGGCCATCTGATATGTCATCACAAAACACCCATAAAACACCCTTGTAGGGGGTAGCCTATTAATATCTCTTGTATTTTTCTTAATTTTTCAGGTTTAATGATGTGCATTTCTAAAAGAGCTCATCACTGTAGTGACTTGGCATTATTTTTATAAAACAATCAAAGCATTAAAAACCTGCAAGCCTGAAGACCTGTGTACTGTTGTACTAAAGACAAGGTCCTTGCCTAGCTGCCTGGATCAAAGCCCAGGGTCCAAACCAGGCCTTAAAAAATGCTGCAAACAGAGCCTAAAAAAAGCACCATATTTACCGTGAGATTCCTGATAACTCTCCACCTGCACTTTGAATTGCCTGAATGTGAACCAGCTCTGATCCACAAAGCATCTTGACAAATCTAAAAACAGTGCAATCAATGCCCAAGCTACTAACACGGCCTTACGGCCCACTTGTGAGGGCAGAGGGGCTTGAATTTATTGAATTCATCTAGGCAGACTTACTGGCTGCGCTTTGCCAAGAAAATTCAAGGCACTGAAATTATGGCTAAGAACATTCACTCAGGGACTGAATGTGGTTCAGTTTGTTTTCAATATTCTTACATAGCAATTTAGAACTCTGAATTAGGAGGCTATAAACCTTACAAGCCTTTAATATAACATTAAAAAAAAAGATTATGAAGGATACACTGGAAGCTGCAAGTTCCCCTTTGTAAGGCTGCTAATGCTTTATAACCAATTCAACCCAAAACGTTCCTGGGAGAGGAACACTTCAGGGAAAGTTTTTTAAAGGGCCAATTACCACTATATATAACTCACTCTAAAATAAAAAGCAGAAATATCAGTATTTTCATGGTTGTGACCTGAATTATTATAACCAGGCTATCAGACTTTCCTTTCACTGCATGGAAACACTATACTTCTATTATGATAACTTTGTGGAATTTACAGTAAAAAAAAAATCCATTCCTCAAAGACCTGTGTATCATTCCACCAAATTTTAGAGCAGACCTCCAAATTCTACAGGAGAAGCCTAAACCCATAAAACCTTCACACGTACTTACAATGCCCTTAATGGAATTTCACTGGTGGCAGACAGCTCTTTAAAACTTTTTGCTGTAGGAGTAGAGGGTGGCAGATATATTTCTTTCCCTTAATTCCTAAGAAGGAATTCCTTTCCCATTCCCATTGTAAACAAAGAATAGGCTGGAGGCATCACTTCTTTAAGCTGAAATGATCATTTTGCTTTAAAGAGAGGAGCTAAAAAAGCACTTTACGTAATACTTAATGTGGAGTACTGTGGATTTCTGGTTCACTGGGCGCAAACAGATGGAAAATGCAGATCTGTTGATGGTTCTGTTGCATATTGCTGGCCATAAAAGTTACATACCTTAGCTACATACCTTAGCTTTGTAAGTTTTGGACTACACTAGCCATTGGCATTTCTTGCTAGACACTAAGCATCAGCAAGCCCTGTCAAAGCAATGAGATCTGTGAGCATATAATCAAATGCACTATAGCATTGCATGTTCCTGTGTTACTTAAATTACAGGTTACTGGGTATGTCACCTCCTATTTACAATCAAGTGCTTCCATTAAAAAATAACGTATACATCACCGTTACTCCCCCCTTCTGCAATCACCTATCTTTTCTGGTTGCAGTTCCATGGGATTTTTTAGAGGGGGAAGAAGGGGTTAAAAGAAAAACAACCTAATCACCACTCACACATTTGTCACCTTCCCCAAAATAGCTGTAGAATTTGAGCATAGCATGCCTTCCTGACAGGTTAATCTGTTTATTATTCATCCATTTAATGAAAATACTGCGTGCCATGCTAAGTACAAAACAAAACCTCCAACGCCAGTACTCTTTAAATCATGTTCATCATCTAGCACAATGCGATTCGCCTTTGCATTCAGCTTTATTTTCTGAACTACAAGTTAGAAGTAGAAAATCTATTTTTTCAGATTTCACATTGTTGCCTCTGGCCACGTTTATGGAATATATTCTAGCTTTTTCAAAATTATTAGCGTTTCATTACCTGCTTCTGCCACAGCCATGTATCTACTGTGAAAAGGTCACCTAAAATCACAGAATCGCAGAAGGAATCACAGAATGATTAAGGTTGGAAGGGACAACTGCACAAGCAGGGTCACCTAAGGCACGTCGCACAGCATGGTGTCCAGGCAGGACAGAGTCCAGTCCAGAGTCCTGTCCAGTCTCAAGAAAAGGAGAATCCACAACCTCTCTGGGAAACTTGTCTTACAACATAGTTATAGAAAATGATCACATTCCCCTCCAGTATTCAGTTCTTCCAGAAGATTCCCTGTCTCCACTGGAAACACCTCTTCTGATGCATCAAAGATTTCACTTTTTTCACAAATTCAGCAGATTAGAAGCAGAGATACCCAAGTAGTATACTTAGATCTTTCTCCACAGGAATTTTTAAATGGTGAACGTTAGGTACAGAAGAACAATATACTATTATCACATTGATTTTGGACTATCAAATTTCATCCCATTTCTTATTTCAGCCCTTGCCTTCTATATAATATCCCAGTGCTTCTGCATTAACAGAGCCTCCAGCCTGTGGACAGTCAGCATGTTCCCTTGTGTTGGGATGAAAGCATTAATGAGAGAATGAAACAGGATAAGTCCCACGACTAAAATTTGATTCTCTCTTCTGATAATTCCTTTACTGATGGCTGACACTATGTTTTTTGTCTTAAAAGTTCATTCAGGAAGCCAATATTTTTCCCTTTTGTACTAAAGTAAACATTGACTCTTATAAAGGAATATTAGCCCACCAGAATCTATTCCTAGTGAACTTTTCTTACTTAGTCCATTTTGCATCTTCTAGGTCCAAATATGAGAGAAAAATCTGTGAAAATTTAGTGCACATTTAGCTATTTAGCTCAAACTCACCTGAAACACTTTGTGGAACCTGTCACTGCCTCAGAAAAGAAAAAGCTGCAGTTATATTTGGAATGTGATCTACTACCAAGACAGTAAAAGTGCATGAAGAAGTTGCTGGGGGAAAAAAAAAGACTAGATGTGATTTTATTTATTTTTGGAAGGAAATATGCTTGCACCAAAGAGTACATTCAAAAGGAAATTAAAAAGAAACATGTAAAAGACAAGAGCAGTTGTTTTGGGGTTTTTCTGTTTTGCATTAGAGGCAAATTGCTTGAAAAAAAGAAATGTTTTGTCTTTTATTCTTAGAGGAAGTGATTACAGCATTAAATGTCTGTAAGCGAACCAGAAATAGAGCAAGACTTGAGTTTAAGGGATATTAATTCAACTGAATGCCAAATCTCCTAGACTCTCTGGTGTCTGGGTTTCATTTACTGATAACCAGAGTTGCTAGTTTGAGTGAACTGTGATATTCACCTACATCTGACACCCAGTTCAAGAAATGCCATTCCCAGAGCAAGAGGCTATGCTGTCTCATGCTCTCAGCTGGTGATTAAGAGCTGGCTTCTTCCAAGTAAAAGTGGTATGGAATGTAATAAAAGGCATTTTCTAACAAAAAGCCAAAATAATTATAAGGGATTTTTTTAAATGGAACTATATTGTTTTCAGAGAAAAAGAAAATGTGTTTTTCCTTCCCTACAGAAACTTCCTATCTCCACTTAAAAAAAAAAAAAAAAAAAAAAAAACAGAATGGACAGTCTGAAAAAACCCAGAAGTCAAGAGGTCTGTGATGTCTGTGATGTCCCACGCTGGACCAAGGATACTGACTTAGTCTCTCGTATGTCCCATGGGTGTCCTGCCCATGGGGCCAAACTGGACCGAGACTGCATGGACTTCCTCACCAAAATGTTTTTTTTTTTAATATTTGTTGGCCAAGTGCTGCCTCAGAACAGCGGTATTTCTAAGGCCTGAATATTCCACTCCTTTAAAGTCCGTAACCATCCCTACTTATCTGTCTTCACAGAAGCTGTCACCATGGTATCCGAGCACCTGGAACAATTACCTGAGGGACAATATGGAAATTGCGAGGCAGCTCCCAGCACAGTTCAGAGGATTCGAGGGTAACACAGTGCCCTGTGCATCTGCAGGCTTCCAGCAAGCCCATCGTTAATGACACTCAGTTATTTCAGTCTAAACCCGGGTGACTCAGCCTTGGCGTGGAAACCTCAGGCTTCCTGCCTGCAGCAAACTCAGATTACAGAGGCTGCCACTGGATAAGACACTCAGATATCCTAATGAGCAGTGCATAAATACATCCATGGGTAGGTAGAGAGAGGAGGCAGGTCATAAACAAAGTAGACTGTGTTCTTAAAAATAGTAAAGGGCTGAAATTACATTTGAAAATGGAGAGACCTTTCTTTAGCTGTTCCTCTAAGTACACAAACTCCAGAAGGCCTTCACTTTTAACTGAGCAAAAATAATGTTTCGTATTCTCCTTACAATCAACAGACATAATGAACCTGTGTGGGTTCATTTGCTCTGCTGGACTGCATGACCTTCACAGAATTGTTTAACTTGGATGTAAGCTAACTTAATTTCCTAATTATCTTCACCAAATTTCCACAAGCTTTTAGAATACTGACTGTATTTAAATAGCAGATTCTAGGTATTAATACTCCAGAGCTAATGGCAGTTGGGACAATACGCAGCATTTCTTCTTTTATCGTCACTGCTCATAGTGCAGCAAGCAACTAGGTGTCTTAGTTTGCTGTGTCCCTCAGAATGCCAGGCTCAAATCAAAATACCTGTTCTGAAAAGACTTATATATTTCTCTCATTATTTCAGAGAGAGATTCAAACTTCCCACTGAACTTAGGCAAACAAATCAGTATTCATTCATTTTCACATTAAACCATGCACTACTATACAATTTGGTATGCAAAAGAGCTTTCAGAATGTGGCAGCAAAAGGGGATGTCACTAGTGAAATAGCCTCACATAGATCTGCTCTGCAAGACTGGCACTTACACAGCAGAGCGCTCAAGGACTCACTGACCTTGGTTACATTACTGGCCATTTGTTACACAAGGAAAGGACATTAGATTGCTTGGACCTAATAGGCCAGGCAAACACTTAACAACAGGCAGAGAAATACCAGTACTTTTTTCTTGAGAGTCATAATATCTGTGGTTCATAACATCTGTTTACAAGATTTGTTTGAAATATTAATAAGACACATTAAGTGTGGATGTAGAACATGCAAGTTTATGAGGTCTGAGTGCTGGCATATTAATTAAGGTTTACAGTAGCAAATAAGATATACACCAATGAATTTATATATATTTGGTTTTGCTTTGTAGGAGCTTCAGCACATAATTTAAAGCTGCTGAAAGGAACAGCTATCCTCCAACACTAGGCTCTATAAGTCATGCTTTCAAAAGTACATTGATGACTGAGTAAGCACTTAAATGTTAAGAGAGATGTGGAACGAGAACTTACCTAGCTCCCCGTCTGAGTATGCCCTGCAAAGTAGGAGCATCTATTCGAGCAAGCAGAGTTAGCGTTTGCCGCACAGAACTTTTGTGCGGCTCAGATGGAAATCAGATGCTGCCATCTGCTGCCCCACGGGGAGGTAGCAGCTGCACTGCAATCCACTGGCCTCCGGGAGGGTTCGGCATGAACTTCAGTAGGCTCCGGGTGTCACTTGTGCTCTTAGTTTGCCTAGCCAAAGCTGGAGCCATCTTTGCAAAATTCCTTATTTGCAAAGTTTTATGTGTGGAAGAAAAGAGGTTTCAAAGCAAGAAATATGTCCAGCCAGCAGATCTCAAGCTTTGGTTTCCAAGATCCTAATAAGAAAGCAACAGGGAATCGCACATAAATGGGGTCACCTCGTGGTGTGAGGGACCCCATAGGTCTACAGGTGGGGACATGGGATGGTGAACTGCACCTGTAAGGGACTGGGCAGCAGTGGAACCGTTATAGGGCATGAAAAATATCTCAGAATAGCATGGATATTTATTGCTGGGTTTCATACGGAAACAAGGCAATGGGAGCTGCCTCTCCAAGTGCATCCATAATCATTTCTGAACCTATGGGCTCGTTTCAGCCAGAGGTAACCAAGTCTCAAAGGTACAGAGTCCTTACAAGTTCTCTAAAACAGATGGCAAGGGAAGGGAGAGAGGGACCCTGTTAGACCCTAACAGGGAGGATGCAGCCTATCAGCCTTTATTAGCTACCAGAAAACCCATATGGACCTCCAGTAGCTTTGGCCACAGGAAAAGCTTCAAATCAAAGCTCACATCTCCTTAAGCATCGAAGACAATAAATTTCATGATAAATCTATAGGAAAGTAGAATACTTCCAAGCAGGTCATGAAAACAACTTCTTACTTTACCAGGTGTATCAGGCAATTGCTACTTTGTACTGTTAATTCCTTTCCATACTGACAAGGCAGAATAAAGGACATAAAAATCAAGGGGATGTTTGCTTTCTTTCAGAAATATCATAGACTCTTTCAATCCAACATGCGTAGTATGCACTTCTGGAGATATATAAAAGTATGAACTCTTTTTCATACAGAAAAGTATAAACATTAAGTTTCAAAATGTTCCTTTTTTGGATGTTGGAAACACATCTTTTCATTCAGGCAAAAAAGTGGCAATCAGTGGTTATTGCCAGAGTCCACTGGACACAGGAGCGGGATTGTAAGAGGCTGTATGGCACCCAGCACAACTCCTCTGGCCTGTCCAGTCCAGAGATTGTTTTTGTCTGGCCCTACAAGCTCTGGTGTGGACTACTATTAATTACATCATTAGCACCTAAACCCCTGCTTTAAACCATGATGTAGGCACTATGCTGAACTTTTAACAGCCTTAAGAAGACTTTGCCCTTCTCCTGCCTTTCGACCATATCTCCCTACCCCTGTGGCTGCAGCACAGCATGATGAAATTCTGCCTGTTCTAGGTCCTTACTGTAATCCAAATCAATAAACTGTTATAGGCCTCTTTTCTGCAGACAGGGAAGATATTTTTAACATTGCTCGATCCAGTGATTTGGCATACAGCAAAGCCCCACTAACAATTATATGATCACAGATAAAGCAGTGATGCAGAAGCAGGAACAAGCAACGTGAACTGGCAGAAACTCCTTAAATCTCTTAAGATGACTTCACTACCAAAGTTAGAGTACCATGAAACTGTGGGATCCAAAATTTGTGGCCACTGTCTAATAATCTGAAGCATCACCACCAGGTTTGCCCTGCTCCTCAATTGGGAGTACAGGTACAGACTATTAATAAATTATTTCAGCAAAATGTTTTTAAGCTGTATTTTGTAAGATGAATGGGACCAAGATCACATCAGTCATACTAAAAATACAAATATACATCTCAAAACCTAAAATATATGTCCAATATACATCTAAACCAAAAGGTGGAATGAATTAGGCATGGCAGTGGCATCTGTTTCACATGCACATTAAGCAAAACCAGGAGTTTCCAAACTGTCAGAAAGTAATTTATTCCTGTCTAAAAAAATGTTACTGCAGTAATATTCCAAGTGAAAAGCACTTTCCTGTACTGCAGGCACAAGCATAGGCTCTGAACCTGCACATTTCTCAATGCCAGCTTGCTTGTGTTCATAACCTTTAAACAATTTATTTGTTTTGGATAGGTATGTGTTAGTCATTCACTCTTCCCTTTTGCTTCTTCCTATCCCTGCAGCCAACTGACTTACCACCCACTGAAGCTGTTGATGGTGAGTGCTGGTTTAGTACTTGTCTGCATGGACTAGGACTGGGTTAGTACATGTCTACGTGGACTACAGGAACATATTAGATGTTACAGGGAACCTGGGAA
Organism: Tinamus guttatus; assembly: GCF_000705375.1. The sequence goes on along the minus strand of NW_010578145.1, from coordinate 54,816 downwards.
CACTGTTCTCAGTAACAAACCTATATGCAGACTAAAGGAGTGAGTATGTCCCCCTATGTAAATACTAAAGACTTTTTTCCTCTGAAGACCTAAAAAATTAGGTTCAAATATGCTTAGCTTTTGAGCTATACAAGTGTCACTAACAACAGAGTTTGATTCACCGTGTCTTAGAGAAGGTTAAAGGGAAAAAAAAGCATATGGGAATTGTCATCCTGGAAAAATGCGATGGCCATTACTATGGACCAGAAGAAACAGAATTGTATAATTATTTTCCAGAAATTTACAGTAAAAAAATGCACATCAGATCTAAGTAAATATGTTGGCAATATGCAAGCAATATCTAAGTAAACGTGTTGGCTTTTAATAGACATATAAATATTGCTATAGGTAGTAGCGTATCTAAACTGTTTCCTATTTGCCATTTTATGTCAAACTGAAGGAACATAAAGGAAGGGTTAAATTGGAGAGTAGAAGGAAATAAACAATGGCAAAGTTTTAATGAGTTTTTCCATTCTTTAAAAAACATGAAAGAGGACTGGAGGTTTAACAACGAACAAAGAAAAGATAGAAAAGGAAATCAGGTGCATGTTAGTGGAGATAAGAGCAGCATGCAGCCAAATGCCACATACTTAACTGAAACATTCACTTCATTAGATTTAGACCTTGAAGAGAAACTTTTCTTCTTTGCATTATCACAATGTGAAGCCTAAAAGTAAAATTGTGCTTTGAGACCCTAAATAGATCGTGTCTCCCTGGCAATTTTAATTAGTATGCTTCTGTTTATACAAATGTGTCTGTGGGGACCTGGTTTTGGAGAATGGAAAATAAGCCTGGATGAATATATTGAATATTTTTAGCATCCATAATTTAAGATTCTTTTGTCTGCCCATGAGCAAAAGAACCAAATATATATATATATTTTAAAATTATTCAAAATCCATGGTAATGTACTATTTACATTTTCCTAGCTTGCTCATATGTTAGTGCAAATAACCATCTCAAATAGCAACACAGTTACTCAGAGAAATATTTCAATAAAATAGCATTTTGAGAACAAACTTTTAATTGCATGTAAACTTAGAATTGAAAAAAAAAGAGAGAAAGGGAAAAGACAGAGAGAGAGGAAGAAGGAGGAAAAAAGGCACGAAGGCAAGAAGGAATGAACTTTGAAATATTGTCAGAAATATAGTCAGAAGACTCTTTCTTCACTATTTTAGGATAGGAAGAGAATTTCAAAATAAAGGAAACAGCTAGGAGAAGGTCTCCCCTAACCATTTACATTTACACAGACTGTGTTAATATCAGAAGAGTAATCTATAATACACATCCCAGAATGTATAGATGTAGATGTTTCTAGATCCCAAGAGGATCTAGAAATATTTTTATCTTCTCCAAAGGTTTGGATTACTTGTCTAATAAGTTATTTGAATTTGTCCCCCAGGCAAAGTGAGAAATTTGGCATGTGGCAAATTTGTCCTTGCCTCCTCGGCTACATTTAAGGTAAAATACCGTACTGATTCACATGCTGTACTCTAGCACTAAAAGTAATGGAACTGCAGCAGGATGCGTCAAAGTATAATCTAGCTCTATGTATGTTTCTCTGGAACGGTTGCTTTCGCAAACTTTCAATGTTACCAGCTTTTACTGAGTTCTGAAAGTTCACGTATCTCTCCCCTCCCTTCTTCACTTGAGTTATTTTATTGCAGGCTTGTAAATAAAGTTCTGTTATGCTGTATAGGATTTTACAGAGTGTGTGTACATCTTATTTGTGGTCATTATGTCTCTTCAGACTCTTTTCATCAAGCAATAAATCATGAAACTGTATCTTAAAACTACTCAGAATTTTGGCTAAAACAAGCAAGTACATAAGGATATTTCTATTAAATGACCAAAAAAATCCAGTTCTTGCCAAACACCTTTTTGTGCTAGCTTTTAAATCAAATTGATTTTAGCAGACATTCAGCATTCAAGACTGAAAAAACTTCCAGAGCTTATGCCATGACAGGCACATAAACCAGGGAACAGAGATTAGTTCTGTTCATATAGGTAGAAGATAGTGGGGCAGTCTAACAGATTTGCTTGGATGCAAACTCTGTGGCACCACCAGTCCTTAGAAAGTCTTGTCCTTTGAATGCTCTCAACAGCTACAGTTTCAGGGTTCTCCTCCACTTTACTTTAAAAAACAAGAAAGAGGAGTGTGAATTTTGTTCCCACTTCTCTCGCATCTATTCGTACTTCTATTACTGCAATTAAATACAGAAAATGGCATCAATAATGTTCCTTCATTCATAACAATTTGACGAGATAACTGAAATGGCTGTATTTGAGTATTTTGCATCAACTGCTCAAAGCAAAGCTGTGTGAAAGTAAGTTTTGAACTTGTTTGGAAAGGTTTGCAATCCACAGTCATTCTACTTTTCTGTCATTCTGAGGGAGTCGGTGCCTCTCTGTACATTGGGCTTTGACAGCTTTGTCATCCGACGCGCATGTTTCCTGATCACTGCAAAGCACAGCTGGTTTATGAAGACACAGCCAGGGAAAAGGGACTTCCGCGGAAGTTCTTCTAGAAGTCCAGAAGTTCTCCCAGTTCTGTAGCAGGGCTAGCTGTGAATCAGATGAACTAGCACAAAGAATATAAATGAGTTTTGATCTTGCTGGGGAGAAAATTTCAGGTAGAGTGCTGCAGAGGAATTAGTGTTTTGGTAGTGAAAGGCTTCCTTCTTAATCTACAGACTGTAATAATGAAGACAAGTCACAAATCAGTGGAGATCAGCAAGAGCTTTTAATAAAAATATGCTGTTTTTTCTATTTTCCACTAGTAATATGAGCAGCAGTGGTGAAAGACAATGTTCTTCATTGCCATAGCTACCTAGGAAGAGAAAGGACTAGGCTAAAAGGAAGATAAAATACTAGAAGGAAAACATACCTTCTCTCTACATCCATATTAATTTTGTGGAAGAATTGTTTGTGGAATAATTGTTTGAAAGCAGGAACTGAGAGGAAAACTAGGGCCTAACAGAAGTTTTGGCATTACAGAGGCCTGCTTGAGGTGATACACAGTTGCCACTTCCAGGATGGCTGGTATGGACGGACTCTGCTCCTCCACAGTTCCCTAGGCAAGACAATCTGAAACCTGCTTTGTAAATGTTGCATTTGAATAAATCATACTGTTTGTGAACTCGACTACTTGTTTGGGGGGAGGTAATTGGACCTATGGTCCACGGACTGTTTGTGAATCCAATACTGATTTGATATCTCCTTCCCCCACCACCACCACTACCACTACGGCTTTCAAACTGCAACATTTTCACAATTTAAACCATAACAATTACAATAAAAGGCACTATTATTTGGAAAAGGTTTATTTCTACTACCATGATTAGTTCATTCTTGTCCGGTACCGCTTTAGCCATCAATTATTCTATCTCAGTGAAAAGAGACCTTGAAGCTCTTGCTTTTTATATTAGCATGCAGAATTAAGTACAATCAAAATGCTGGAGAACTTCAGCCTATGTTTTCTCACAAGACAACAAGCAGTCCTGGGAAAGGACTGGCCATTAAGACTCTGGGAGAAGTCGAAGGAGTAGATATCCAACCATACTCGATGTTCAGCCTGAGAAAATCGTAACAATCTTAGATCTATTTCTTTGATTCCAGTAGCCTTGGCAGGACTGCAGTATTTTATCCTCTATGGTAAATCCTGGAAGATGAACCTCAGCATGTATCTATCACTCGAGAGCAGCAGCCTGAAGTCTGGGAGCTGTCCTGGGTTCAAGGTAGGTGTCCCACCTCTGAATCTGACAGAAACATTTTAATCAGGCCTAAATACACTGCAGCATACAGCAGCACTTCCTTCCCTGCAGAAATGTCTGCTGACACTATCCGGGAGCACTGGTACTGTGTGATGGCTAAAGACACAGAGATGGTGAGTAAGTTCTTGCCCAAGAGTTCTTAAGACAGAGGCTGAAGAAGCAAGGAGTGCTTAGGCTGCAGAGGAAAGCCAAGGATTATTGATAGTTTATATTTTAGCTTTCCGAACCCACAGATTTTCTTTTTCTAAACCTGCCGTTCTTGAAATTGGAACTTCTAAGATGTTCCTGCAACTGCCAAGCAAGCAGATGCTTGTGAAAATCAGGTTTCGTTTTACTGATCTGCTGTCACATAACAGTATATGGGAAAGTGGAGCATTGCCCACAGTTTTCAGTGCCTTACAGTTATATGCCTGAAGAATATGCCTTTTAACTTGGTATTGTGCATATAGAGGAAGAAATTGAAACTGTCTTAATGTAAAACACACCATATAGCTAGATATAAGGGCCTGCAGCAAGCAAGATAGTTTTTAGACATTTCTAATTACAAAATAAATGAGCTGTAGTGCAACACTGCTCTATTAAGAATTACTCTTACAAAACAAGCTATCTGACAATAACTCAATTAGTCAGGTGGTGGCAGTTAACAAAGACTGTGGGGTAAAATAGGAAAATAGCAGGTTAGTGGTGCCTGAGGCAAAAGTTTGCAGAGGAGGTTGCAGACAAACCAGTCTCGTCCCCCGCACCTCAGACCAGCTGTAAACAAGGCAGCTGGGTCCAGAAGCTGCAGGCAGTTGGTGTCAGGATGTGCATCAGCCCCTGGTCCCACTTCAAACCAGAAAACTCTTAAAACATGTTCTTTTTCTTATTTTTTTATTCCTAGATATAAAGTGAAGGAGGTATGGGAAGTAGGTCAATAGCCACAAATGACCTCTCTCGTTCCCCCCCTCCACCTCTCACTTCTTCTAAAAGTATATGGCTGAAAGGTGATTCACAGTCCCTTTTCACCTGAACGTGTGGAACAAGTCAAAAGCCCAGAGTTCCCATTTGAAATATTTAATATTTTAGTAAATTTTTAATATTTTATTTTTTTCTATACGATTTTCAACAATTTCCATGAAAAAATGCAATTTTTGTATTAGATACAGTAACTTTATTTTTTTCTTGAGGATTCCAACCAAGCTTGCAAAAATGATGGCATGAGCAATTCTGAGCACCCTTTTATTTAGCGGCCAAGCCCTGCTTTGATCCATCTCCCTGCTGACTTCAATGGAGCTACATGAGGTATAATTAAAGCAAAATTCAGTCCATCAGCTCTACTGTAGGCTTCACGCATCCCATTTAAGCAATGCCTCCACCTTGACTTCACCTTGCTACAGTCAAGAAAGAACGCTGATACAAAAGGCATCTTGCTTTTGTGTATCCACTCACTATGCTTTCCTACATTTAAGCAGTACCATTTTACCGCACCATTAAAATTACATTTAGGTAAAAGTGAAAGAGCACCTAATCTCTTGTGCGCTCTCTGGAGAACAAGCCTCCATTATGTTTTTCTCTGTCTCCCTACACACAAATAACAAAAACATGTATTTTCCAGTCAAAAACAAACAACAAAAAGTCTATTACACAGAGCACAATCACTCATTCTAACATTTTTCATCTGAATGGAGAAATAAAGTGGTATTTCTCCAGCAGACAGGCACCTACATTTCACAAAAAGGGAGGAAAAAAAAAAGATACACTGAGATCATCCATCAAGTTAGAGGGAATTAGATGTCCAATCCCTTAGATGCCAATAACAATCCGAGCCATATTGCATCAATTAGTCATTGATTGCTTGCGAAGGGAAGGAGTGAGAAAGCTCCAGTGCTCCTCTCCCTTCCCTCATTTCCATGGAAGAGTGCAGCACAAATAACCGTGTCATGAGATGTGGAGGCAGCCATGGGGATATGCATTCCTCCCACAGGCAGGTCAAGACTGCGTCTGCCCCTGAAGATTTCTTTTGATTAGAGAAAAATAAATCAAGTAACTCCATGGGTTATACTTACTTGCCACAGAAATCTTATTTTGTTTCTAAATGTCATTCCCTAACAGGCTCTGCTCACCTTGTCACAGGACCTGGGGGTCCAGGATCTCATTTTTTGGTCTTAAAGAAGATATTAGATGAGATTAAAGGGAAAAGAGGCCTAGCTGTATCTCCAAAGTAACATATTTTAAAAGCATCATGTGCAAATTATATGTCACATTGGCATTCTGACACTGGGAAAAATAATCTTAATATTTCAGGTAAAATTACGATCAGAAGTATCTTCTAAATCACTTTTACAGGGTAAAACTAGACAGATGAGTTCATTTAATGGCATGTGAATTGAATGAATTGAAAAAACCCTATGAAAACTAGTTTGTTGAAATGTGACTTAGAACACTTTTTTTTTTTCTCCAAACTTTAATCATTTAATCTTCCAGCAAATGCAAACAAAAACTATTGCTTACTGAATAGGAAAGCCACAATATTTTTAAAGAGCACTTAAGTAAATGGTTTTGACTCACCACTTTGAGGAATTACAACCTGCTGTCTCCATTGAACTGCGCTGTCACTGACAACAATCATGGCATTTAGTTCCTGTGTGAGAACCAAGATCTCCCAGTAATTTTAGTTTTGTTCTAGGAATCTCTTTAGAAGTGCCTGAAAAGTACTGGAGATGTTAGCACCAAGGTCATGACATGCTAGTTTAAATAAAAACTTTTCTTTCATTGCTTTAAAACCTGTTGTCCAGTGACTGTCTTCAGTTCTGCCAAGTATTTAGCCTGCCACAGGCTTGCCTTTGGAAAACACTTAGGACAGGCAGCCTCCCACTGACTCAAACTGTGTTTGTTGTTCAGCTGGATAATACACCTAAGCCATCAAGCATCACCTTTTACATAAAGCCTGCTTGCCAGTGCCAAATGAAAAACACACACATACACATATATATATGCACACACACATACTCGAACAAATAAAAACGACAGTAACAACCTGGAGAGGAAACATGGTCTTGAAGCCAGAAAGAGTGCATCAAGAATGCTTTATTAAGCAATTAGATTATCCATATATTTTTTTAACCCAGAAAAGACAACCGAATGACATCCTTAGATCTTGGCAGTCCAAGAGAATTTCACATACCATTACCATATAATTAGATGGACAGCAAGCTGATCATACCACAGCTAACAGTCTGTGTCTTGGCTACATCTCAGTCATACAAATAGAGCATTTTATGCCACAGCTCAGCTGATACCACATTTACTTTTATTGACAAAGCATAAAACTTCAGCATTTCTCTGCTGTTTCAAAACAGTGGACTAGACTGTGATTACTGGTGTTGTTCTGAGGCATAATAATTTTACCCTTTTAAAAAAAATGTCATCAGCAAGCCTCAGAAAATCTGAGACACTTTCTTCAATTGCAGACAATCAAAAAAATATATATAGTTTATGCACAGGGGAGAAGCAAATGTGAAATACACATCAGCAGATGTGCATTCATTCAACAAATCCATCACTGTAGGTTCTAGGCTTATTGTATCACAATAAACAATACATAGACTACAGGGGAAAAGAGACAGCGCAAGGCACAGACATGTCACCATATATATAGGGGAAGAATTGAGCAATTTATCCCAGGCAGATCTTTCTTTAGTGGTGTTAGGGAGCCTTATAGTTTTCACTATGCAGGAACCCGCTCTAGCGTTTCAGTCATTCCTGATTAAAGGTTTTTACCTTTCCCTAGGAAAAGCAAATTACTTCTAAATAGCTCTCTCTTCCGTGTGCCCCTTCTTGTAACGAAGTCCAGATATTTAAGAGGCAGGTCCCACTTGCAAGGTTTTCAGCCTCATAGTTCAACACAACCAACAACCCTTTATCTTTAAAGAGCACAAAACCTCGTAACAGAAAGCTTATCATAGAGGAAGTGCTAATCTTTGCAAAACTGAACTTTCCTTTCCACTGGGAGTTTACTCATATGCAAAGAAGAGGAATATCTGCCTTCACTATTTAGGACCCTGGAAGGAGCTTTTACATGTGCAATTTAAGGTCATTTCTTCTGTTCTGAATTACTTACTCTCAGATAAGCACCTTTAGAATTAAGTTAGCTGCCCTCAGCTAACTACGTAGACTAAGAATTTACTCAGATTAACAGTTTATACACGCAGCAGTCACACGAACTTCAGATATTTCATAAATCTAGATAGTTTAATCAGGATATACTGAGTAAACATAAGTTTTTGAGATAGATAAAAAAGACAAAATGATATTTTCCTCAAAGAACTAGCTAGCCTGCCAAATTTTGTTACCATTTCTTATCAGTTCTGTTATGATGGTTATGATGGATCTCTCCTCAAGAGAGTTCAATTCTATTCACAACCATAAAACCCACTAAGGATGTTGACCACTATGAAACTCATGTTTGTGGAAAGCATTCACAAAAACAAAGTAAAATAAAATAAAATAAAATAAAATAAAATAAAATAAAATCTTGGAGCACTGTCTAAAGAGAAAGAACAGGCACTTTATTGTGATTTGCACTAGTATCAAACTTTCCGAATCCAACTCCAACGTGTTATTTTATTCCTACTGAATTATTCCATTGATGTCCCCAACTACTCAGCCAAAAGCCAAAAGGGTCTTAGGCTGCAACCACGAGCTGCTTGCCTCAGTGCCGTGACAGGCAGGACTGCAGGGTGTCTGCCCGGCCTTTGCGTGCGCTAAGGGACGCACAGCAGACACCCGGGGAGGATGTAAAGGCGAAGATATTCGAACACTCTCCCAGGCCTTGAGAGCACATAGGGCAGGTACCTTCTGGCCCAGATTTATTTCCTCTGTATTTCATGACTTTTAACAACTCTCTCTTTCATGTATTTTTCTAATCTCCTCTTGCAAACACACAAATCTTTAGTTCCCACAGCACCTTGTGCATCTCCTTTTGTTTGTCTTGAATTCTAGTATTTATTCATCACCTTAGATGTTGCCAAGACTTTCAGAACTGTCTCTGGAACTGAGAAATATTTGGTAAGTGGTCTACTGAATAATTAAGTAGGATGTTTTACTAAAAGACTGGGAAAGGAACATTAGTCATTACTGGCTTGTAAATTCCCATAGTGGTGATTGCAGGGTATGAAAATACGAACTAGTAAAAGTAATAATTGATTTTTTATAACAAAAATTAGATTTCAATAAAAGTTACCAAATAAAGTAACATGTAATATAGTTAGAAATTAGAGTAGAAATGGTTGAGAATTCTCATACTATGATTTGACGTTAACACTATAAATATTCCAAATATGTTGTGCATGACATTAGCCAAACAGACTCTACTCGCAATTCAACTTTAGTATATAAAAAGTGAAGATGTGAGGAATGAGGTGAATATAGAAGAAGCAGAAGTTAAGGAGAGATACTCTTAGGACTGTCCAGAAGAATTGGTCTAAGCACAAGCTAAAACATGAGGTGTATGCTTGGAACAATTAGGTTTTTTTCTGGGTAGTCCAAGAAACAGAAATAGTAACAGAAATATAGGCTAGGAAAATTAGCTGGGGTTGTAAAGTTAAATGAGATGACTGAGCTCAGAAAGAACTACAAATTAGTGAAGAACAGGTGCTCTGCATCTGTCAAGATTTCAGCTCGAACTGTCTCTCTCAATTAGCTGACAAGCCCTTCTCAAAGTTGTCTCACAAAGAAAGACATTTGACTATCACTGCATATCAGGCTTCACTAAATGACCATATTAGATGGCAATAATAACTACAATAAACTATAAAATAAATAGCTTCAAGAACTGAATAGTATGAATGGTCTGGAACAATTGAAGAAAAGAAAATGCTTATGAATATAAGGAAAACATTCCTTTGTGAGCTCACTGAAGAAAGTAGGATTGAGATGTACATTTCTAGTTGTTTGCATAGCTACACTGTAGTGGAATCAAAAAATGCTTCATCTTTCTACGAGCAAACAAAGGCTTTTTGTAGTCGATTCTCAGCTAATATAAGAGTGCAAAGCATCTTTAAGACGAAAAGACAACTGAGGCCAGATTTCAGTTTAATTCAAACTAGTGTTTTATTTTCAGGAGACTTCCAGTTTCCCCTACAGCATTTTCCCACAGGTCAGTGTACAGTTAGACCCAAACAACAAATAAGACATTTTCAGATGCATTTAGGACTGAAGTTGTGTGGTGCTGGATTACTGAGGTTGAGACGGGACAAGCCTGGAACGGGCACTCCACAAGCTGCAGGCAGCACGGGCAAGCACGTCATGCACAGCGCACAGCAGCCGTCCACGCTCACCTGCCGGATCTGTTGCAATGGGGGCTGCTCCTTGCAGCAGTTTCAGACCACTGCATATAATTGATCCCTCTGAAATTCCCAAATTGCACCAGTGAGTTCCTGCTCCCCAGTATCCCCCGCAGCATATTCGTTGATGTAGGCAACAGCCACCTAGTTGCTGGTAGCTGGTGACACATCTTGTAGCTAATGGCACGCTACTCGGTGAGGCAGGCGCCTCGCCTGTCCTGTTAGACAATCACGCTTTTCTTTTTTTTTTTAATTCTCTCTTTTTTTTTTTTTTTTTTGCATTGTGCTGGCTTCTTATTTTTCCCCCTCAAAAAAGTGAGTGGCAGTGCTTTTCCCTGGCATTCTATTTGAAAAATTTGCTAGCTTCCCCATAAGCTCTGGAAGTTTCATCCACAGTTAAATCAAACAATTTCTAAAATGAGATGCATTTACTAAAATGACACCGTTCTCTTCTGCCCTTTCTTGCTGTTACATGGGTAAGAACAGTCAGAAGTGAAGAAACTTCTCCCTGTGGAGGGATGCATGATTCCCTCCCATCCCAAACCCTGCAGCTCTCACCCTTCTGGGCATCATATATTAAATATGAAATTACACAAGCAAAGGCCAGATTTTTTTAGTTATTCTGGCCTCCAAAGATAAAACATTCACAATATTTTTAAGTATTTGTCAAGATTTTTTACCATAGGAAAACTAGTGGGAAGCTTATGGTCTGCTTCTTTTAAGTCTGCAGTAACAATCCTGAAACTCTTGCTTTGACGATCAAGATTTTTAATCAATACTATAGCTGCAAATGGCAATTTCTAGTTATTTGTAGCTGGACGGAACCTCCACTCATTACACCACAGAACTTGTGCAGTCAAAACATTATTACTGCCGAATCCCCTTTCTTCTACTGTAAGCCTTTTGATTTTCACACGGATTTCTCTCACTTCCCCTCACACTTTTCCACCCTGGGAGCTAGGCAGGACAAGACGGCCGCACTAACCCCTCCTCGGTCACTCAGTGGCCCTACAAGTTATCTTCCCAAATGCGGGAGATTAGGATGAACGAACTTGTCCCAGGAAATGGTAATTTCTCCATTTACGGATTTATTCTTCACGGACCCCGCTGCCCCGCTTCAGCCCTCACACGGCCGTCAGGGCCTGCACATCCCGCCTGCGCTCACGTACAGCAGCGCGGGCGGCTGAGGCGGCTCCGGGACGCGAACCGGCGGCCCCACGGCCATCGGGCTG
>NW_010578145.1:21062-40209 GCF_000705375.1 Tinamus guttatus | reverse complement strand
CTATCTAGTTGTAACCAGACCCTTTATTTAAATCCTAGCTCTTTTCCTGTGAGGCCCACTTCCTTTAAAGTAAGTTGGTTAACAAGCCAGCTGCAATTCTTAGTGCTTGTCCAGTTAACTATTTCTCATCCATCTTCAAAGTTCCTTCTAAGAGAATGGGAAAATGATATAGGATTTCTGATAGTTCATTGTCTTCATGAAGTCTGAAAATGCAGTATCGTGAGTCCACTTTCCAGAACATCCTTCATAGACAACTGCTGCTTCCTTTAATGATCTCAGGAACAGCCATATGACACAAAGCAACTCAGGTAACAAGAGCTGCATCATTTTAGAAGTGCAGCTTCTTGTTTTTCTCTTTTGTAATCCAGAGTGTCTATATAGTGAGATTCAAAACCTTTTGGTTAAGTTAGTTTATTTTAAACAGAGTAACAGTATTTTTGTTTTACTAGATGCATATACTATCTGAAACACTACTTCCTTTCAAATGTAATCTCTCCAGAAATAAATATTTCCTTCCAGGAAAGTTATAATTGTTATAAAGTTTGATGAGCTAAAACTATGTTTTCTTATTCTTTAAGGTGTGCCTACTACCGCTCCTAGTGGCAACGTAGCTAGTGATGCAATGTCCATTTTGGAAACAATTACTTCTCTTAATCAAGAAGCGAGTTCTGCGAGGGCTTCAATGGAGAATTTAAATTCAAAGACTAATGACAAAGTTGTGAGAAGACTCTTGACTCAGCAGAGTGTTGATGGTAGCACTGAGAGAGACCGAAGTGGAGAGGACTTGCCAGACAGAGAGAAAGCAATTTGTGATCTTTCTGGAGAAGGAGCAGAGACGTTTGAAAAGTGTGAAGATTTAAATGAGCTTCCCTGTCAAAGCGAAGAAATAAAAAATGCAGCAAAGGATTCTAATAGTGTAACTTCTACAAGTAAGGAAATTCAACAGGAAAGTGAAGATCAAAAGAATAAATTGGTTGATAAATGTGACAGGAAGCCAGACAGCATTGAGAAAGGGGAAAGAAGAAAAGAAAAGAAAGAAAAACTTGAGAAGAAGTCTGACCATTCAAAGAAAAGTGATGATACTACAAAGCCAAAAGAGGAAAAGCAAGGGAGAGAGTCAGAACCACTGAAACAGTTAGTTCCAGAGAAAAATAGCAATAAACATAAAACAACTGAAAGCACAAAAGAAGGTATGATGTGGGAGAGTCTTTTTCCTTAGGATATGGCTGTTTATTTTTCAACAGTGTATTTGGGAGGTATGCTGGAAGTATATTTGGAACAAGTAGCTGTGCTGATTCTGCAGAATGTTTCTAGCTGCAAAACAGGTGGTTGTTTGTCATTCTTAACTGAGGAACTCGCATCAGGAATCTGATCATCCTTGATCATTCAAGCACATGTTGATTGAGAAAGCTCACCAGAGTGAAGGCAGGTGGCCAAAGAGTCTGATTTTCATACAGCTTCTAACTGTACCTCAGTGGGATTTTTGTTTTAAGTAAAGTCAGTCTAACAATATTTCTGTACAAAGTTATACATTTTTTTTTTCTCACTCTTAAGACAACAGTACATTTTCAGTGGCAAAATAACTGTTTTGGGAAGAAAAGCTTTGCAAATACAGTGTAGTGCATTATAACTTCTTTCCTTTTTTTTTTCTCCTTTGCAAGACCATACTTTGATAGATTCAGATATGGATGTACTCAGTGACATCACTGTCAGCTCTGTCCATACCAGTGATCTTTCTTCCTTTGAAGAGGAGAGTGAAGAGGAAGCTGCAGTTTCTGAGAGTACTGAAGAAGGAGAGATCACATCAGATGGTAAAATGAACAAATTGTTAAATCTGGTGGTAAAATAACACTAAAGAGTATGTAATGCTTTTGACACACGAGGAAATCATGTTGTATATTCCACATTCTGCAGTATATTTTATTGTGCTTATTTATGCAGAAGAATTCAATGCGAAATTGATAGAGCTTTTGCAATTAATAGAGTTGAATAATGGTACATATTTTGAGTCTGTCTTTTAATAGCATGATACATTCAAAATGTAAATCTTATTTGTGCTGCAGTGTTTCATAGGTAACAAGAACACTTAGCGACGATGGGTTTTGGCTTTGAGATTTTTACCCTCTGTTCCCCATTAATTTGATTAACATGGGACTGCTTCGTCTGGTGCCTTACGGTAGTATGTAAAGATGACTTGGCAGATCAGGGCACTGTTAGAGCTTTTTGACTGCAGGGACAGCCAAATTCTGTACGGCCACAGTGGAAAAAAAAATATGAATGAATTTTAAAGCGCCAAAGCTGTTTGCCAGGCAGTTTGCCTCCTTGTGTTCTCTTGGTCTGGAGCAGACTTTGAACTCTATAGCTTTTGGAAATGTGTGACTTTTGTAATTAAGACAACTTCCATCTTACAAGATAGAGTGCTTAAGAGCCTGCATGAATTGTCTCTAGTATGCCATGAATTTATCTTTTTGTCTCTAAGAATATTATTTAGAAGCACTGAATTGCTCACTTATTGCCAGACAACATTTTGGCTTTGACCTGTAAATATAACAGTTTGCATTCAGGTATGACAACAAAACATATGCCTTTCAAGGACACAAATTTATTGTATGGCATGGTATTTTGCTTGTTTCATAATAAACCTGATGAAATAGATATATTTACTTGAATAGTACTCACGAGTATGAACAAAAATATTTTGTTTATATATTTCAGTAAACTTATTTAATTTTTAAGTTCTGATCTTTTGGTGGACATAGCAGAAATTATATTTTGATTTCTTGCAGAATATTAGCTTGATAAGTGGACAGATTCCTGTAAATCATGTTGGGTTTATATGTTTTAAGAGAGCAAGCACCTCTGTTTTATCCAAGTTTATTGTCCTTTTTGTAATGTGCAACTTTTTGCCTGAATAATGTGCACAAATGGATGAATATCCCTTTCAGGCTTTGATCTAACAATATTTTGGTATATTACTGTTCTTGTTTTTATTGTATTTTTAAAGAAAGTAGATGTATTATTTTACCTTGTCATAAGGTAGCACTTGGCGTGTTGAAACTTCTGCCATATTTTATCAACATATCTCTAAACTTTGTTTTTTTTTTTCTTTCTTTTCCAGATGAAGAGGAGAAGAACAGTCGCAGTAAGACGAAGTCTCAGGCCAGCGAGTTGGGTGATGGGAGAGCGAAACCTGTTCGTCACGCTTATGTTCACAAGCCATTTTTGTACTCCAAGTACTTCAGTGACTCCGATGATGAACGAACCGTAGAGCAACGGCGTCAGTGCATTGTAAGTCTGAGAACTGTTACAGTTCTAAAATTCCAGCATCTTAAGCCACCACCACCAATTAAGAAAATTAATTTTTGTACTGAAAAATTAAAGTGCAATAATTCGCAGGGTTTTGAGGGTGTTTTTGTTTTGTGTGTTTCAGCTGCCCCTTCTTCCCGCTTTGACCAGTATTGTATGATTTGAAGGACTGTACTCCAAAAAAGTGCTCTGCTGGGTATAGTTTGGAGATTTTTAGTCGTCAAGCCATTACGCACTCCCCTCCCACCCCAACAATCTTTTCCCTCTTTAAAATGAACACGCTTCTGGTGTTCACAGAGGAGTTGTTAACTATGTGAAGTGTCTTTGCAGAATCACAGCAGTAGATTAATTCATTCTCAATTGAGTCACTTGATGTGGAGATTGAGAATTACTGTGTTCAGGAGACTTAGTGACAATTCAGTAGATTTAGTGATAGTTTGAATGGAAAAAGTATATCATTTTTCATGTGTGTGTGTGGTTCATGTAGAGCAGGCTTGAACTGACTGCAGGCTACTTCCTTACACTGTCCGCTTACAAATACATTTCTTCCTGTCCATGAACCCAGTGGTCTGTACCATGTCTGATGGCAGTGAGAATGGGTAGAGAGGTTTAAACACATTCACTCTGCTGCACACCTGAAGGGCCGGCAGTTCTTTTAGATATTTCTCCTTTGGCTAAATACATGCTATCAGGATAGCATAGTTTTTCCCCATTTATTTGCCTCAATAACAGTGGATACAACAGGGTCTGTATTTTACTTACACAATTTAATATAATAAAATAGAAAGATGGAAAAAAAATTAAATAATTGGAGAGATAAGTATGTCTAGAAGAAAAATGTTCTGAGCAAATGAGACTTAATAAACTACTGTGCAGTCTGATTGTGGGCCCATATCTTGGATATATACTTTAAGAAAGACTCATAGCTTTCCTTTCTTTGCAGTGTCAAGCCACAGTGAATCTTTGAGGTTTAGCATAATTTTACCTCACAGAAGTGTTAGAGGATTCAGTTAACTGTCTTTCTAATAGCTATTTATTTTTTATTACTTTTTGCCTCAAGGTAAAATATCTTGATGTCTACAGGATTTAAAAGTATACCTGTATAATCAAAGAGTACTTCTTGTTTGGTCAACGGTAAAAATAGTCTTTTCCTTGTTCTTATATCTTCAGGCCAAAGAAAAGGAAGAGAGACTACTAAGAAGACAAATTAACAGGGAGAGACTTGAAGAAAAGCGTAAACAGAAAGCTGCAGAAAAGACAAAGTCACTGAAAACTGGGAGTCAAAATGCTAAAGGTATTGGAAATATAGTATCTAGCTTTGGGGGGTTTTGGAGGTCTTCCTTTTCCTCTTTTTTTAAGAGAGAAAAATAGCATCCAAGGTAAAAACATTGGTAGCCTAAGGTTTTGCTAGAATGCAACAGAAAAACTATTTATGAAAATATTTTTACTGTAGTTTCATATATCCTATGATTATATTGCTGAGATGCAGCAGCCACACCTACAGATTAGTACTCTGCACTTTACATTTGCAAATAATACAATAATATAAAGAGATGTTTCTGTAGTTCACTGTTTTGTCCTATATTTTAGGAAAAAGTGGCTTGAACTTAGAAGAACCTTCGGCAAGAAGCCTCGAATCAAAAGCTACTGGAACCAGCATTAAGGATGTACTTAAAGAACAAAAATTTTTAGAAAAAAAAGTATTCCTGAGCAGAAAAAGAAAAAGAGATTCAAGGTATTTATGTGTTTGGTCATAAGGCATAAAGTTTCATTTTTTCAGCTTGAAAAGGTCCTGCTGAGCTTTGTAAATAGTCTTCTAAAAAGTCCTCTTAAAATGTATGAGCAGTTTTGCTGCTAATAAGTGTGAAATGGAGGCATTAGTAGTGACTGCTTATTGTATTGCTGCTCAAACAGGCTGCAGTAGGAGCCTTTGTGTGGCTTTTCACACAATGTGGTAATAAATACACGAGAATAGGCAGCTGTTTGTGTGTCTAATGTGAAAAATTCATATGATGTGTTTCCATTAACTATTATATTCTGATCTGACTGTGTTTCTGGTAGATGTCTACTAGATTGTATAGTGAATCCTTTCAATGTTTCTCTTTACAAAAAAAAATCTATCTCCCTTTGTGAAGGCATGCTTTTTGCAGGCTTTTGTTGTTTGTTTGTTGTTTTTTCAATTGCTTGCTTTTACTGTTTCAGGCATGTTGAAGATAGTGGGAAAAAGAAATATGAGCCATCTGAAGATGACTCTAAAGATACGCAAAAGACAAATGAGGTAGGTATCTTAAACTATTAAACATATTTCAACAAACTTTTTAATGTAAATAAACTTCATATTTATTTAATTGTATAACTTTCAAAATATGCACATGCTAAGTTTAATGCTGCTGCATTCATTTTTATGAATTAGGATTTTTTTCTGCTAGTTCTTTCATTCAAGTTAGTGAATCTACTGAATTCTTAGAAGTGCTAGTGTAGATTTATGTAACTATTATGTCTAGTGTTGATATATACATGGCACCTAATTTAAGGTCTTATTTTGCAAAGCCCGTTGGGTCCAAAAAAGAGCAAAGCATGTCTTATACCCAGAGATATAAAGAGCTTGATCTATTTAGGTTTATGGAGAAAAGCTTAAAGTGAAAACAGAATGTAGCCCAAACAGTACAGGAAAGAGTTTGTTTCATTTGTTTGTTTTTCAGATTGGGACTTTTTACCACTAATGTTATCACCAAAAAGTGATAGCTGGAAAAATTGCTTAAAATCAAGAATTATCTTTTGGAGATCCAGATTTTTCATTAACCAGCTAGCATATTGGCTCTTTAAATTTTGTGAAATATTCGTAGTCACAATGGTCCATTTAAAAATAATTTTAAAAATCATTAAAAGAATTAAAGTGATACTCTAGTTAAAAATGCTTGAGCTTAATTTTTGTTTGGTTGGTTGTACCACAAATTTGTGATTTTTCCCACAATGGCAGATATTTGAAGTAAAAAAAAAAATCTCACATTTTGAGGTTTTTTTTACTGTTCACATTATACGATTAGCTTTTATTACAGTAAGTGGATTCCCTGATATAATGTGCTTATGGAGAACAATTCTGTTCAGTTACAGAGTGAAGGAACTATGTAACACTTGCTTATCTGTATGATTTCCTTTTGTAGGCTTGTGAAAAGAATTCTTTAAAAGAAGTGAAGCATAATCAGGGAAAAAATGAAATATCTAAACCTCTTAGAAGGCTCTCAGAATCAGTGCATTCAGCTGAAGAAAACAAAACTGATTCTAAAATGGAGAAAGAACATAAAAGAAAAACATCCACCCATCTTCAGGTTGAAGGAAACCAGCAGGACAGTGAAATAAAAGATTCAAAAAAACAAGTGGATAAAGCAGATGTTAATACTGAAGAGCTACAGAAGCAAAAATCTGTATTTAAGAATGAAAAACATCCCAAAAAAGATAGTGATGCAGAAATTCAACATGTAAAAAATGCTGCCAAAAAAGAAGCCAAGTCTTACAGAGATAAAAGTGAAAAGGAAAGAACTGCTTCTGAAGATAAACTTTCTTTAAAGCACAAATATAAAGGAGACAGTGTTCATAAATCAAGTGAGGAGGTTGAACTCCATTCTTCTGAGAGAGGCTTGAAAGGAGAGGATGGTGCTCAGAAGCATAATCAGCAAATAAAACTTTCTTCAGATGACAAATCTGAAAGAAAAATTAAACATAGAAGTGAACGGAAAATATCAGTATCTGAAAAAGATGGAAAAAACATTTCTGAATATACTTTAAAAGCTGAAGAGTTGCTGCGTAAAGAAAATAAAAAAGACAGGCATCTCTCAACTGAAAAATCAAGAGCAGAACACAAGTCCAAAAGGTCACTCAGTGATTCTAGGCCACAAAAGGATTCTACAAGTGCCTCAAAACAAACTGCTTCTGCATCACACAGGAGGAGTGAAAGTTACTCAGAAGACAAACATGAAGTAGAATCACCTAACTCTGATTGTAATTTGAAACAAGCAGATAATGTTCACAAAGATAGACGAAGATCAAGGAGTGTTGTAGAAGACAAGTTTTTATTAAAGTCTAAGTCAAAGAGTCATAGTAAACAATCCAAAGCAAGTGAAACAGAGGTACAGGAAAACTTAACAAAACAAGACATGGTTCAGAAACTGGACAAAGATAAGAGCATCGAAGAGAATAACTCAGAAAAACAGAATAAATCAAAAAATGAAGATAAACATTCTGAGGAAAGTGGTGGTGTGTTTGAGTTTGAAAGTGGTATGCAATCAACTCAGGGATCACAAAAAGACTTTAGTCACAGAGTTAAGTTACATTCGGGAGAAAGAGGATCTGTAAAAGAGAAAAGCAGGAGTGATAAAGATTCAAGCAACTCCAAACTAGAAAGAAGGTTATCTGAAACTCATAAAAGCAGAAGCTTAAAGCATAGTAACAAGGAAATAAAGAAAAAGGAAGATAATGGCAAATTAGAGGATAAAAACATTAGAAAAACAGATAGTAGTCATGAAAAAATGTTGGGCACTGTAATGGCGATGGATAAAAAATCAAGTAAGAAAATGTTGTGTGAAAATAGAAAAGGCAGTATATCAAACCAATATGTGCAAGCAGGAGAGGAAAAGCAGTCAGTTGGCACAACTACCACCAGCCGCACTCCAGCCCTTCAGAGGTCAAGTACAAATAGTGATGCCTCTTATTCTGCCCATGAGGGACAGCCGATGGAACTTGATTTGGAACAAACAAAAATACAGGGAATACCTAAAATTGAAGGAAAAAGGGTTCAGAATTCACTCCAAGCTACAGATGCTGAAAATACAACAAAAGAAAAAGTCTCTCTTTCTGTTTCAAATAAGAAATTAAAATGCAGCTTGGCAGATCTTGATACTTGTGAATCTCAGCTTCTGGCTGCAGTTGAAAAAACTGCTAAACAGGAAAGCATCCCTAATAAAGACATAGGTGCCTTAGACTCTTTGTCCAAACAAACTTCCATGGATCAAGGCCCCAGTAAGCAAGGGGCTTACCAGATGAGCATTGTATATGAAACAAGTGGTAGAATCTTACTGAATGCTCCCAATACGGATCAATCTTCAGAAGACAGCAAAAAACCAAAGAATTCCAAAACTGTGATAAACCCTAATGTAGATAATGAACCTTTAGCTATTAACTCTTCCAGACAAGATGCTGCTGATGTGAAGACGGTGGTTACAGATATCGCCAATTTTACAGATTCCTCGGGTGGTACATCAAAAGAAGAACGCCCTAATTCAGATGGGACTTCTCTAAATAAAGGTGCTTTCACTTTAAAGAATGATGCAGCACAAACCGCATACATGGAACAAGGCAGTGCCTCAGTAAGTTATTTTGTGAAAGATGATGGCAACAATGCTGTGACGGACAGCATCCAAAAGGATAGTGAGGTTCCCCTACCCGATAAACAGGCAATGAAAAGCAAAGCTAACTTATGTGTTCAAGATTATGACAAAGCAACTAAGTTGGAGAGTTTTCAAAGGAGTGAATTTAAAATAAAAGATGAAAGCTTGACGACTGACATAACTGAAGCTTGTGAAGATGCAACAACAAAAGAACTTGCCCCAAGAAACCTAAAAAGAAAGGAAGGAGAATGCTTGAATACAGACCCTTCTACAAAGGGAGAAAGAGGCAGGATAATAGATAATGTGAAAAGCAATGAGGTATGTGATATTGCTGATACGATACAATCTTCCTCTGTGTTAGTAAGAGTTCCAGAAGAAGCGGACAAGGACTCTGTTATAGCTAGTAGAGAAGAAGAGAGTGGCGTGACTGGCATGGAAGATAAAAATGAAAGCAGTGCAGTAGGTAGCAGTGCAGGAAGTAGTAAACTTAGTTTGTTGCACAGCAGCCTTCGAACAACTGCAACCACTATGATAGGAACTAGCACAGAAACAATCGAGAGCACTGTAATAGCCACTAGTACAGGAGAAGGAAGATCTGAAGGTGCATCACGTTCTGAAAAGGAAAGTGATGCTACAACCACTTGCTCAGAAGAAGAGAGTGAGGTGACATTAATTTGCACAAGCATAGAAGCTGATGAAGGCTTCACAACCGGCATCTGGGTAAAAAGTAGCGAGGGAGGTGACTTTGTCACAGGAGCAAATGGTGAGTGTACTGTTGCAGCAGCTGAAGAAGGTGGGAGTGGTGTTGTCACCGCAGGATTAGCAGAAAGTGAAGGTTTTCTAACTAGTACAAAAGAAGAAAATGATGAGTATAACATGGTTGACACAGAAGAAAGTAGTAAGGATTCAGTCAATGCAAGTGGAGTAGAAGCTGAAGACAGTGTGAACAGCGCTGGAGTGGAAGAAAAAGATGATGCTGTAACTAGTGCAGGCTCTGAAGAAAAGCGAAAAACTTCAACTTCTGGAGATGTTGGCAAACTTGAAAGTTCTGTATCCTGTTTAGGCGAAGTAGAGAGCGATGGTGCCGTAACCAGTGCAGGGACAGAAACAGGTGAAGGATCCACAAGTGGTGACAATTTGGGTGAATTTAGTAGCAGCGTGGTAAGAGGTGGCCAGGTCAAAGAACACGAAGGTACTGTGACTTGCACAGGTGCAGAAGAGAGAAGTCATAACTTTATAATCTGCTCAGTGACTGGTACAGATGCCCAAGGAGAAAGTACTGTAACGGGTGCATGTATAGAAGTGGACACAAACAACAGTGCCACAAGTGGAACTAGTAGTGACAAATGTGAGGATCCTATAAATGGTGAAAGTGCAGTGACAAGCACAGGCATAACTCCAGAAGATGATGCTGAAGTTTCAGTAGTCTGCACAGGGCTAGAAGACAGCAATGAAGGGTTTGCAGTTTGTTTGGATGTTGAAAAATGTGAAAGCCTAATGGACAGTACAAGAGCAAAGGAAGAAACCAGCATCACTGTGGTCAGTGTAGGTCCTTGTGATGATGAGGACTTTGTGACTAGTACAGGCTCAAAAGAGGAGGATGAAGAAGGTGAGGATATTGTGACCAGTACTGGAAGAGGAAATGAAGAAACTGAGCATGCTTCTACTTGTACAGGAATGGAAAGTGAGAGCACAGTCCTTTGTTTAGGTGCAGAAGAAGGTGAAAGTTCCATTATTTGTATAGTTGCTGAACAAATGGAAGCTGAGTCAGGAGTGGCTGGCACAAATATAAATAAGCTTAGTGTTGACAGCATGACAGGTGTGGAGAAAGAAAGTAATCGTGGCACAAACTGCAAAAATGCCAAAGGAATCGTTGAAAGCAGTGTAACCAGCGCCAGTACTGCAGCAGAGGGTGCCCCGACAGCACATGCAGGAGAACATGAAGATACCCTGATTCCAGCAGATGCTGAGGAATGTGAGGGTCCTATGACTGGTGCTATGACAGTGCAGGATAAGAGTCAGGCTGGTACTGCAGCGGAGCTCGAGAATGCCATGGTGTCCTTTGACAGCAGAGAACTTGATGGCTCTATAAGCAGTGCAGTTCCAAAGGAAGATGAGAATTCTCTTACTTCTGCTGACAAGGAAGAAGAAAATAAAGGTGATGATATCTCTACCAGTACAGTGGAAGAAAGTGATGCTCCCTTACATTCAGCTATGGATGCTGAGGAAGGTCCTCTCACTGTAGCAAGAACAAATGAAAGTGGGGAAAGCTCTGTGGTCCTAATAGACCCTGAAGGCACAGAGATGCCAATGCCTAGTACAGCTACAGAATTTAAAGAGAGTGTGCATGCTTCTAGCAGTAAACAAGAAAAGGATGAGTGCACTATGATTTCCACAAGTATTGTGGAGGAAATTGAGACTCCTATGTCAAGTGCCACTGTTGAATATGATGGCCAGCTCCCCTCTATGAGATCAGAAGAAATAAATGAGGATAGTATGGTTTCTATAGATATGGAAATATATGAAGTTCCTATGCCCAGCGCATCCAGTGCAGGAGGAGATGATGATGATGAAAGTCACCCAACTGCTAGTGGCAAAGAAGAAAAAGATGAGTGTGCTATGATTTCCACAAGTGTTGTAGAAGAACAAGTAATCCTCATGTCTGGTGAAGTTACAGAAGAGGCAGTTCAACTTGTCTCAGACACAGAATCAAAAAATGAAACCGTGATGATCTCTACAAGTACAGCAGAATGTTTTGAAGCTCCAATGTCTAGTGTAGGTGTGCAAGATGAAAACAAACTCACTGCTTCAGAAACAGAAAGAAGATATGAAGCTGCTATGATCACTACAAGTATGACGGAAGAATGTGAGATAGTCCTGATTAGTGCAGCGCCACAAGCTGAAAGGGAGCTCGTTGTAGCAGGAGGAGATGACGAAGCCCTTCTCTCTGCAAATGCATCAGAGGAACATAAGGTTGTGGAGACCAATAAAACTGCAGATGAACAGTCTGAACTAGCAGCTTTCAATACAGATGGAAAAAGCAAAAGGATTTTTGTGGGAGAATGTGGAGCTCCTGTGCTTGGAGATCCTACCAACAGTGAAGATCAACACACTGCTTCAAGTGTAGGAGAAAGAGAGGAAGGGGCAGTGATTGCGCTAAGCACAATGGAAGAGTGTGATAGTCTCTTTACCTTTGCAGTCATAGAAGAAAGTCAGCTTGCTGCTGAGAGTACAGAAGTAAAAGAAAAAAGTGAGGAAACTTTTAATACAGCTAACCAGATTGAATGCATCCTCTCAACTGCAGGTCCAGAAAAAAGTAAGAATTCTTTGTTTGTCATTGGTAGAGAAAATGAGACCTCTGAGAGTATTGTGGGGGGAGTGTCATTAACATCTCAAACCACAGTAGACAGTGAAATCACAGAAACAAATGAAAATTCAGTGAACCTTCTGAGTGTAGACGAAGCCCTTTGTGTGGAGGTTAGTACGGAGACTGCTGCGAGTCCAAGCCCTTCCACAGAGGCAAATGAAGATGATGAGGAAGCCGAAGCCCATGTATCCCATGAGGATGTTGCATCAGAGCTTCCCTGTGTGATTTCAGAAGCAGCAACGGAGAATGAAGCCGTGAGGAATACAGACTATGAATTTAATTCAAACTTGCTTTTAGAAAGTGACTTTTCTGAAATAAGGACTCCACAGCCTAGGGCACAGGCTGTTTCCTTAGTTTCTGCAAATGCAACTGCAACTGTAAATACCAGCCACAGTGAAGTGACCCTAGAAGCAGAATTAAGGGAAAAAAGTGACACCCCTGTATTGGGTGGAGAAGAACTATATGAAAATGATGGCAAGATGAACTTGGTCAAAATAGATGATGTTGGAATTGAAGTTACTTTCCAAAAAAGTAAAACAACCTCCAATTCAGGTGAGGTTTGTTTTTGTTTGTTTGTTTTTGTTTTTTCTCTTCTTTGTGTAAGCTGATATAAATGCATTTTACCATGAATAGTTAGAAATAACTTAGACTGTTTAAACAGATTTGTTTGTCTGAAGGTTGCCAGATAAGTTTCAATAGTTTATTTAAGAATTGATGATAAATGCTCATTTTAGCATGTGATTCTTTGAGCATAAGAGTGATTAAAAAGAATACGGATGCATTTCACTTAGACGTCTCTTCAGCATTTTAAAACGGTAACTTTTAAGCAGTTGTGAAGATTGAGTGGCCACCCTTAATTTTAACTACAGATTTTCTCTGAATACTTATTTGATGGTTTTATTCACTCGCTGGGACTGAATTTCTGTCTTGTGGATACATTTAAAATTGTCCTGCTTCACATTACTAAAAGAATCAGATAATGATACTATATAAATGAATACTTAAAGAAAGTGTTGTGTTAGATCTAAAACTTAAGTTATAGCACTATACAGCACTAATCACTCTTTAGCTTCTTGAAAAATTGATATGAAAATAATGTAAAATGAGCTTCCACAGTTTCTAGTCTCTAAAATGCTGTGTAATGAACAATCTACTATTTTCAGCTTTTCTTCTCTTTAAACTTCCAGAGTAATTAAAGTGCCAGGCTTATGAAATAAACTCTGTAGATGTCATAATGAATTCAAAATTATTACTTCATTAGAGATTTTGGAGAAAATAAACTGTAAAAGAAATAATGGAGAAATCTGTTTATCTTTATTTAAACCAAAGCAAAATGAATTATGCTTATCAAGTACTTGCTTTAAAACTTTCTCCCTCTTATGACTCATCACCATGATTTAAAAAATACATTAAAACATTATAATATGATTTTAAATACAGCTTTACAAAGATACCCAGCTATTTTATTGATACCTGTGATGAGAAAGTTCACTCTGCGGATTTGGGGATTTTAGAAATAGGTCAGAAAAGATGCTAAACTTGTAAACTTGTAAAATGTTACTCAGTTTTTTATGCAACACAGGCAAGCACAAGCCATGAAAGTGTAAACTCCCACATTCAGATATTATGTTGTCTTTTTGATGCAGCTTCTGTGAATGCCAGTGGTAATAGCAGATTAGGTATTTTTATGGACTGCAACCACAACTTAATCCTTTCAGCTTCTGAAATAGGCGTCTGAAAAGACTATGGAAGTTACGAGAATGCCATCTGCATGGTCTGTCTTTCAAGTGTTTTAAGCGCAGTGCTGCTCCCTTATGAGATAAAACACGTGGAGTTCAAGGTTTTATAGAACAACTATCTTTTCACAGTAGCGGGAGCTACTGAGCTCTCAGTCTTTATGAAATACAAGTAATTTGAGTGGTTATGTATTTAGAATTACTTGTGTTTCTGCAGAAGTCAAGTTATATTCTGAACTGGTATACTTTAGAGAAAAACGCTGTTGCATCCATTGCCTACAATTAAATTCACGTGCCGTGTTTGTGAGAAACTACTAAGGAATAGTATCCTACTCTAGCATGAGATAAATGTAATATAACATACTTTTAATGTATTTTTATTTAATTAGGAAGTAATGCAGCATCGCCAAACTTGGCAGAAGAACTAGATCTTGAAACCAACTTGAGAACTGAAGAGGTACCTTAAAAATTTTGATTATACTTTTTCTTGTATAATTGTACTTTTTTAGTATTTCTTTTTATACCTTTTGATTTCTGTGCAGCCAGAACTGTATTGAACTTAGAAACTTTCAAAGGATCATTTCTTCATATTATTTAACTGTATTTTTTCTAAGCAGCTGTCATTTTTAAACTGTCCTTGTTGTGCTTAAGTTGTCCTTGTTATCCTTGTAGAACCAATTATCTTCAGCCACATCCTTTCCATAGCATCTAAGTTTGGTCTTTTTAGAATTAGCCATACTGTGAATATGCTGCTTGTGATAGTACTTGTAAAAGGATCATGCTTGCTTAACAGAGTTGATAGTCATGAGTTTAGTCTTTTGAAATAGTGAGCATACACTGCCATTTGTTTTATTGTACCACTTTTATGCTAGTCTTTAGATTTAATAATTCTCTCTACATTTGAAGAAGGCTTGCTGTAGTTTGCCACTCCAATAACCACAGTTGCACTGTCTGTTCCAGAAGGGTGGGTTAATTCAGATGCAGGAGATGGTCCATGTGTGCGTATGGTCCAAGCCCACATTATGATCACTCTGATGGAGAATATGGGTCAGATAACCCTTTCAGAAACATTTGAAAGTTGCCTTTGGGCCTGAACAGATTCATTGGTCCCAGGGCAGACCAATTAAATATTTCCATATCATGGGTTTGGTGCTAAGGGTTCCACTAAGGCGAAAAAAATAAGTCAGCTTGTTTGGTGGGGTTTATTGGTGTGAATGCAAGTGGCTATGGTGTCAGCCAGCCTGAGCTGGTCCTGAAGTCAGGATAGCCATGTTCAGGAGTTTACAATATCCAAATCTGCCTTTTGTGCTGCATCAGGCTGTGTGTTCTCCATGCTTCTGTAAATACCTGCAGCCTGAATAAAAAAGTAAATCCATGAGTCACTAAGAGTTGACTGTAGTTTATTAAGCACTGCAGATGTATATTTTTCTATGAATGTGAATATTTTTAAAATAAATCTCATAATCAGAGCTTCTCTTAGAGTAGGAGTAGCACCTTATGTTCATGAAATTCTCTTCAGATCAGCTTGTTAAACTTACCCGTTTTTATTATGTCAGTTTTAACTCCAAGGTCAAGCTCATAGCAGAGCATTATTTGTCAGTAATGTGACTAAGCTCGGCCAGAGTTCTTTATTATTATTTGTATTGCTGTCTGATTAGAAAACCTTAAAGGTTTTTATTGTAAATGCCTTGTGATAACATGTTCCTTTACATGAGGAAGGGGAATAAGACATAACTCCATTCTAGTTGTCTGCAATATTTTTGTCTACTTTCATTTTTGTTTAGTCTCAACAGCCTGGAAGTCCAAGAAGTGAAGAAGTATATGTGGATCTTCATACTGAAGAGTTTCAAAAAGGTAGATAGCACTTTACATTTTCATATTGCTTTGACTATTACTCATGAATTTCTTTGTAGGTTAAATATATACTGTGTCTAGAGGAATTAATACAAAGCCAGCAGGAAATCTGCTTGAAACCTTTTTAATGGGTCATGTGGATTTGCCTGGGAGGGGAAGTCCTCCTTTCAACATGGTATCTTGAAAGAAGAGTCAAAAGTTTTCAGTGCTTTAAAAAAAAAAAAAAAAACTTAACATTATATCTAAAAATCCATAAAGAGAAAGAAATATATTCTGTGTTCAGGCAAAATGCAGAAACTTCCCCAGAGAATGACTTTCTTTTTTCTGAACTTAGAACATCCTTGTTTCTGGTGTTGTAGCAGGCCCTGAGAAGATTTGACAGTAGTAAGTACTGTATGATTAAGTCACAGAACCTTCAGAGAGATTTATTTCTTTAGTCTTGATGTTCAAATGAAGAGAGTATTTCTGGCTGTCCACTGAGATTTGAAAAGCACTTATAAGTAGGTAATAATCTAACTAGTCTAATTTAATCTCAGTTAGTCAGATTGTCTCTATACTCAGTAATTACTTTTAAAAGTACTAAACTAATCTTAAATGCAGAAAAAAAAATCCTGTTTTCCCCCACAAACACTACGCTAAAAATGTATTGCCATTGTTTGGCTTCCCTGTTAAAGCATGAGCAAACCCATACTTTGTTCCCATTTTGATGAATTTTGTGCTCCAGATGCTTTACAAAGATGTTTATAGCAGTACCAGATGAGAGTTAATCTTCAGTTAATGGAATAACAAGCAAAACTGAAGTGAATTCCATGCAGTACCAGCATTACTATTGTATATAGAGTTCAAAGAGATTAAAGATGCATTTCCTCCTATGGAAATTTGCAGCCAAATGCAAGAAAGGAACACACTTGCAAAGATGTAAAGCTTATTTTATAATTATTTACACAAGTATGCTGAAATAAGTATCACAAAAAGAAAAAAAAGACTTAGTAGTAAGGTGAGTTAGAAGCACTGGTATGATTGTAGAGTCTTATTCTTGAGGGATGTTGAAATCACATACCTATTTTAATGTTGTAGTGTGCTCATTTAAGTGATGAGATATGCTTTGCTTATAAGAAAGAAAATACATACTCCAAGAATGATTTTGAAGAATATGATCTTCAGAACAACAAATCCAAAATTGTAAGAAGTTTTTCTTTGTTGCGAGGTTTCTTGGAAGTGCCTGGAAATTTTGGCCACTTCAGATCATTCAGTCACCCGGACAGACAATAATTAACTTTTTAAGATGTTCATATTGAATTAGCTGTGATAATCTTGTTTTGTGTAAAATGTTTAACAAAACTCCATTTGTTGTGTAAATCATGTTGGATATGACACACATTGAAGAATAGGACTTTGCTGTTCTTCATAGAGTGTTGCATTTTTTTCCTTACCCACCACTCAATAATCTTTTTAATATATAAATGTATATGTATGTATATATACATAAATGTATATATATCTCAGCATACGTAAAAGGAAGTTGTTTAAAAGACAGATGTGTGTCCTGTCATGAGTATGAACAGCAGACGCAGTAGTTTAGTAGTCCAAGATTCCTTGGAATGTAAACATATCATTGCTGTTTGAGTGGGTAGGATCTAGCTCTTCATTTGACACTACTTTAAAAATTGAAAGATGTTTTGCAACCTAAGGGCATAGCCATAGAAAATTGTTTTTAAAACATGAAAATTGAAGAAATTGACTACAAATTATATAAAATACATAGATTGTTTGTGCTTTATCATGGACTTACATTCTTATTGTGTGCTTGGAATGTTTAAGTAGTATAATAGTGGTGTTTGGGTTTTAAATTCAAGGACTAATTCGGTATCTTCATGATATGACACAAGAGTGTCCCGAAACTTTTAGCTCTGCAGAATCTGACAACTTTTGCATGTGTGTTGTATCAGCCACAGGTCTTGCTACCAGAACTAGGCAAGCCTTAGTTCTTTGTCAAGTCTCATAGTGCAGCATAATTTTCAGCCTATTTTATTCTATCCTGTGATCTAACATCTCGATTAGTGACTTCAAATTTATGGATGACCCATTCAAGTGCTAGAACTATCCTGTATTTGAAATTCCAGAATTACCATATATTTAAATGATCCTAGCCTCATGATTACCTATATTTTAGCTGTTGTCACCTTTCCTGTAATTTATGCGTATTATTTATTTTGTTTGTTTACATATGATTATGGAGGAGATAAAGTGCTTGGGTATTTCTAATCTGCATCATCAAAAGAAAATTGCATAGTTTGAGAGATGAAGTAGATATTTTACTATTGCTGATTTTTCTTTAATAGGTTTGCAGCAGAGGAGTATTTCTCTGGAAAAAGAAGCTGTATGTGTAAGTTCTGTTTTTAAATTTAGTAAATTATTCTGCTTTTTTCTTACTTGCATTCCTATTTACATTATTCTCTAAGGGAAAATGGTATTTCTTGTAAATGCAGAGCCTATATATATTGAGATTGTGCAGCTGTGTTGGTGGATGTCTAATTATTCTTTTGAATTTGCCAGTAGATACGTCTTCTTGTATTGTTGTGTGATATTGCTAGTTCAAAACTGTTGTTTCGTCCTCTTCGAGAATAAAGGACAAAATGAGGAACTGTATTTGAGGCTTTGATCAGGATTAGAAAGCTGTTCTTTTAACACCATTCACTGTGATCCACATGTACATGGAGAAAGAATAAGAAAGTGTGTGGGTTTGGTCTTTTTTATTTTGCTTTCTTGAGACAAAGTACATTTCTGTGTACTATGTTAAATGTTTATTGCTCACAGCTCTATTCTAATGAGGTACTGTTTTCTTTCTGTCTATAGGGAAGTGTTGTTCATTAAATTCAAAATTAAAATCATTTAAGTCCAAAAATATTTTAAATAAATTGCTAATGATCTATGGTGTTTTTTAAAGCATATAGTAGTAAAACTGAGTGCTTCTTTTTTATTTAATAAATAGCAGTTAGAAATTCTAAAAGTACTAGAAGTCTAATTTTTTTCATGATGCTGCTATATAATAGGAGCAAATTCTGTTTTGTTGTTCTTATGTTTACTACTGATTTTCATTTTAATGCATGTTGTATTTGAAAGTAGCAAGTAGGAAAACTTAGTCCATTCTGTTCCTATAAGGTTTATGGAAAAAAAAATGAAGGTAGAGTGTTATTGTTCTTTGCATTTTATGCCTAGGTGGATCAAAAGATAACTGAAGAACATAAAAGTAGAGAAATGAAATCTAAATCTTCAGGAACAGTGGATAAAGAAAAATGTAAGTAGTACATATCTACGCAAATTGGTTTAAAGCTTTTCTGATGGAAAACAGTGTTTTACTGAAATTAGTGTATTTAGCCAAAGATACTTTTTGGAGGAAAGAATGGAGGGAGAATTCCAAATTCAAAAAAAAAATTACTTTCCAGAATAACTATTAATATTTTGTTTCATACATTTGACAAAAACAGTAGTAAATATAA
>NW_010578145.1:3739-16598 GCF_000705375.1 Tinamus guttatus | reverse complement strand
TTTAAATGATACAAGGTCTAGTAATATGCTCCTACACAGGATGGAGCTGTGATTGCATGCACTTGTGCCTCCTAATTTGAGTAGGGTTGTTTTTGTCTGAGGTTCAAGAGTGGCTTCATTCAAACAAATTGAAAATTTTGTTTCTCTGCTGGTGTATCCTAACAGTAGCTCATAATATCTGTAAAACAGAATATTGTGTGATGTAATTGTATTGTCTATGTTGTGGTCCATGCCATTCATCTGGAAGACAAAGTCATCCTGATAGCAAATTAATAACTTCTGAAATATACCTCTGCCTTTTAAATATCACTGATATTTAAATTTCCCAATCCACATGAAGCACACTTACTGCCAAGGATTTATTCTGCTGAAGGTATTCTTGCAATCCAGTTGGATTACAGTGCATGCTGTGTAGTGCTGAATCGCACATTTGTGGAACGTAAGTAGAGAAGAGCCTTCTACCAGAATAAATCCAACTCAGGAATTTCTGTATCTTAAAATCAAAATTATTGCATATCAAAGAGATGGTTTGTAAAGATTTGTGCTGGGGGTCAGATACCCTGGGTGCTTGTTTGGGAAGGAGCCAGCTTTGTGAGGAGCCTTGGCAGTTTGCATAGTCCATATTTGTTTGATCCCAACTCTCCAGTTGTTCTGCCCATGCAGCATTTCAGGCAGCCCTTTCAGAGTACTGTTTCTTTGTACTAGTCCATTTTTAGTACTAATTCAATGAAATATAATGTGAAGTGCTAACTTTGTTTCAAATAAGAATGAAAACTAATTTTAAACCCTGTTCTGAAATAGGTTTGCCTTGGCACTCAGAACGGAAACTGCATCTTCTTTTTGTAGTTTGACCATTTCAAAGGGCTTGTACCTCTAGTATGACTTTGACAGATTTGTCACTCAGTTACAGGTTGGCTCCAGAAGGAGCTGAATCAGCCCTCCATCTAAAATTATAAGGGAGCTTAGACATACTTTAAGTGATGAAAGCAAATGTTGTTTGATGTTGGTTTTATATATATATTGTTATATATATAATATGGTTGTCATAGGAGATCGTACATGTCTCTTTCTGTGTATTCTGAGTAAATACACAATTTTGTTGATGAAAATTATGCAGGTTTGAGTGTGTGACTGACTGCTGAATTTTTATTGGTAAAATGAGAATACTTTTCAGAAATATATTTGACCAAAACTGCTTTTCACTTAGTGTTATAATAAAATTTCAAAATTTTATCACAAATAGAAATACAGGCTACTGTTAATTCAAGAACAGAGATATAAATTTTCTGTATACTGATTAGAATATACTGCATTTATTAATGCAATGACAAATTTTTGAGTTACTGTTTTTAAAAATAATAATAATAATAAATCTTTGTTTTAATTGCAGCAGCAGTCTCCTACCTCTGTGAGTAGAGGGAAAATTCCTCAAACAGGTAAGCAAGTTTGACTTGTTAAAGCCAATAGTCAAAAAAGTGTTGGCAGAAATATGAGAAGGTTTTGAAGAAAAGCCACTGGGTCCTTCCTGAATGTCATCTCTCCCAATTAGGATTATAATTTTGTGAAAGTATGTGAGTAAAGAGTGGAGGTGTGAAGGCTTGTACCCAATTCCTGCTAAGGTTTGCATTTCAAGAAAGTAGCAGCTTGATAAGAATGTATTTCAATAGTCCTGGTGTATCTTTTAAGTGTTGAATAATATATTGGAAGAATGTAGCTGTGCATTTGAGTGTGTGCATAGGCACATGACAAAACTTCACAGAAGCAGGTGGGTGCCCCATCAAACTGGTTCTTGGCTGTTAGTGTCTGTTCTCCTTTTGTTTCCTTTTATATAGTAAACATTAAAATAACAGGTATTTAAAAAAAATACATGTAGATAAAAATGATCTAATTTTGTTCAGTTAATTTTATTATCCATGGATGTGAGACTGAAGAGGTTAGTAGCAGCTTGAGAGGGTATCTCTTCTCCCTTTCATGGCAACTGTAAGATCCTTAAAAGATGATCATGTAACTTTAGAAATGTTCTTCTGGTGCTTTACACTAAAATTAAGTAGAAAGATCACATATTTTTGTATTTTTTTTTCTCTTCAAACCTTTGTTATTTGTAAGAGGTCAATCTTCTTGTTGAATTTTGAATAATAATTTTTCCACTAATATGCTGATGTCTGAATCTGTGGTGGTTGTTTAGGGATGTGTCTTTAATTATAGATATTCATAACATTTTAAAATCCTTTCAGGAAAGAGGTGAACCTGGAAGGAGGGTTAGAAAGTTGTTTAGGAACAGATAAAAACACTCAACATGGAACAACATCTGAAGAAAGAAAAAAAAGTCTTGAAACCTTCAGGAGTTTCCAAAAGCTTATGCTTCTACAGAGATGCTATTCTGGCTGCACTGCACATATGGACTGTTTCCTGTTTTTGTTGCACTTTTTAAATGTCAACTTTAATCCATACACTTTAGAGTTATGGTCTCTGGAGGGCTAGCTGGTTGCATAGTGCTTGGTTTCTGTCAGCTGCAGACAGAACAGACAAGTATGTGAGAAAGGTGTAAAAGTACCTTCTGGATTGCTTTTTATTAAAGAGTACAGACACTTGACTGTTTACTTTGTTAATTTGGTATGTTATGTAACACTTGGTTTTATAGGTAAAAGGCTGTTACATCACAGCAATGCTATGATGAGTGTGAGTGAATGAATCTCATGAAATACTTTTTTAGCATTGTGTGAGGGAAGAGCTTGAAACCCCTGGCAGGAGGGAAAAAAAAAAAAAAAGGGGAAAGAAAAGTGCAGTTCACTTAATTTTTGAGATAATTCTGCACAAGGATTTGTGATAGGGACAGATTGGTATTTAGAGTGGCAGGCAGAGAGAGCTTCCTCACATTCAGTACGTGTAGCTAAAGACACCTGATGTCTCGCAGCATCCTCCCATAACATTTCCTCTGCTGTAAATACTCAGCAATGCAAAAGGGCCGTTCTGCCAAATTCTTCCTGAATGAATAGAAACGACTGATGCTGAATCTGGAACTAAAATCATATTACACCAATTAGTGGCTACTGCTGTAAAATTAGTAAGATTTTAAAAGCTGTAATTTATTATAATTATTTTCATATTCATATGTTGAGGCAAAAGTGCTACGCTCCCACTTGTAAAAGTATTGTACACTTTAAGAAGGCATGTGCTATGCTTGCATACATTATTTTTAAGATATAAAACATTTTGCTGTAAATTTGCCAAAAGAAACCAGGATTTTAAGTCCCTGTCTTTTGATCATGACAGAATCGATTAACTCTTTTATATATAAAATCCAGTGTAAAAATCATTTATACAATGGACAGCCCTACATTTTATTGCACTTCTTCATTGGCTGAGTTACACGTTGTGTTTTATTTCATTTATCTCTGTGTAAATATTTTCCCCTTAATTTCAATGACCAAAAAGATTACTGTCTATGAATTTCAGAATATTTCTGCCCTTCGAGGTCTGTTTTGATCCGTTGCATTGACAACATAGAAGGATGTGCTCTAGCAGAAAAGCAGTGGTAATCTAGAGATTCTGTTGCAGGTTTCAGATAGCAAAGGAGCAATTTTATGGCAGGAAAAGAGCAGTAAAAATGTCTGCTTTTGTTTAGGTTGCGTCTGTCCTTTTGTTGCTAGGGATTTTTATCTTAACTGTACTGCAGATCGTGCTGGTTGTCAGACATCAAAAGTTTTTGAAAGTAATCTTCTACTCATCATACTGAGGGTAGAAGTTTTAAGTGCCCATCATAGAGAGACCTAGTGAGACAACATGAATGAAAAGGTTCATAAAATGTATTTTAAAATACGCAGGTCACTCTGCCAGAAGTACTGAATTGAGTCTCTAGGCCACTTCAACAGAACAAGTCAGATGGCATAATTTGCATGCCAAGTTTTAGACAGGGTTTTAATTTTCGTTTTTGAGCTATTACCATCTTTCTGCCTCACAATGGAAACAGTTAAGCACTGGAGCAGGATCCCCAGAGGGACTGTGGAATCTCTGCTTTTGGAGAGGCTCAAAATTTGATTGAACAACTTGAACAGTATGATCAGATTTTGAATTTAGCCTGCTTTGA
Source organism: Tinamus guttatus (assembly GCF_000705375.1). The sequence goes on along the minus strand of NW_010578145.1, from coordinate 12,511 downwards.
AAAGGATGTTGGACTCTAGGCACCTTCCAAATTAAGTATTTCTGTAGTTAGTTTACTGTTATCAAAAGAGTTAAGTAACCAACCTTTGCTTTTCCATTGAAATAAAACAACATACACTTATTACATTGTTGCATAATAGCATTAGTCACATTACTACCTAAAAATAATCATTATCTTGTACAAAAAAAATCCAAACCACTTGGATACAGAGTTTAAATGTTTTCTGAGTATCTGTGATGTTCGTGAGAAGTTGACAGTTTGAAAGAACTCATTTTTAAAGTGATTAGCAAAAGAAATTGAGAGTTGTATTCTTTTTCTTTCTTTAGGTAAAGAGCCATCTAATACAAAAGAAACAAATGTAAGTGAGAGCATTTTAAGTTTGTGAGTAGTATTTAATGAAAAATGTCTGTCCTCTATTTAAATTTAATGGATCTTGCCTTACTTGCTTCCTTTTTATTCCTCCAGGAAGAGGAAGCTGGGAAAGCAGAGATGGTTGTGCGCAAAAGGGGAAGAAAGCCTAAGCGTTCTGTGGCTCAGTCGGAGGAAACTGGTAAAAACATGAAATTACACTGCTCCTCTTAAGATGATTTTACTGTGTCTTTCTGTATGCTAATAGCAACAAGATAAGCTCTATTCAATTTTCCTTTCTTGAGGAAAAAATCATTGAGTTACAGATAGTGTAAATATTATGTAAATATGTGTAAATTGCTGTAATCTCATGTCAGAATTGCTACATCCCAGATGCTTCTATAAACCCTCATGAATTTTCTATGAATTCTGGCTATGAGCTGCATAAGTAAACTTTTGCGAATGTATTAGCCAGATTAAGTCAAACAAGTGTGAATTTAAAATGCTCAAGCACAAAGGAAATGGAAAATTACTTACTTAAAATGGGATTTGTGAATAGAATACTTTTTCTAAATGAAGTGTCCATATCCTTTTGGAGGGCTTTTGGAAAATTATAGCACATGTCTAAAATTTTACATGGACAGAAACGCAGGAGCCAGAAAGAAAACGTCGGAAACTAACATCTGGTGAAGAGGAAATAAAAGAGCAGGAGGAAGGCGAGGAAGAAGATGGGGAGGAGGATGACGAAACATGTTCTGGAGCCACAACTAGATCAGTGACAAGATTGGAGACTCAAAGGTAACTGTTCAGAGACACTGCTGACCGTTTTTTTTTCTGCATTGTTCTCAAGTCTTTGGGGTTTTTTTTGTTTGTTTTGGAGAGAGAGGTATTTAAAGGAAGGGAAAGGTAGGTAATGCTTAAAAAAAAAATCATTCAAAGGAGTCAATTATGAAAAATCATATCTGTGTGCTACAGCTGCAAGGTTGTGGTTTAGTGTAAAACTGAACTCTTGCAAGCAATATACCTTCCTTGGCTGCATCAAGGAAGCAGTGTAAGAGGTGTTAGCTTGGGCAGAACTATGGGTCAGAGAAGTACTGGGTAGCAAAGGCCGCTTGGTAGCACCCAGCTTGACTCTTCTGGCTTGGGCTTGCCAGAAGGGGTAACTAAAAGATTTATGTTTCTAGTATACCTGCCTTCTTAGCCTTGTTTCTTAGTGCTCTGGAAAAGCTTATCCTCTCCAAGTATTAACTTTATGTCATAGTCTGAGCAGTGATTTATGGAACAGGCACTATGGCTTCAGTGATTATGGAGTCAACCTTTTCAGCAGTTGTACCTGCTGTACTGTATCAGTTCTGTACTGGTCTTGCACTGCTCTGTAGTGGGTGAGAAAAAGACAGTGTCAGAGAAACATTTCAAAATTTACAAATGTAGTGTGTGTGACAACTAGAAACACCTTCTTCCAGGTGAAGGGAAGAGCTGTACATTGGCAGATATGTCTTATAGACAGTATAAGCATAACCTGTTTCTTTGGTAAATCTTGGGGGTTTTCCCCTCTATAACTTCCAATAGTAATGGATTTAAGGTGGTGTGTATTCCTGAAACGTTTAGGTTGTAGGAGTGTGGCTCTGCTGAGCAGGAATACAGGTTTCCTGTTGTACAGGTGATCAGTTGATTGGCAACAGCCCTTGAAAGGATCTTGGCAGTATTAGGTAACATAGTCAAGAAGGTTAAATATTCTAGGTTACATCTTGCCTTGCATGATTGCTAGTAAACATGCATTAAATAAATCGGAACGTCAGGACGTTTTGGGCATGGCAGGAAGACTTTACTTAACTCTACAGGTTGAAGCAGCAAGTCAGGGGAACTGATCGATTCTGGTTGCTCCGGTGGTTACCCTCTTGCAAACCTGTTCTTCCTAGGCTGTTCTGTCAGCTTTTGTTTTCAAATGAATTGTTGATTGGAATATGCCATGGCTTGGTAACAGCTTACAGTTGAGTGTTATGGTGGGGTAGGATTTTTTGATGGTGTTGTCTATTGTTATTAATGAGAGCTTTCCAAATAACTTTGATTCTGATTACACCCCTCTAGGAATGAAGAGGCATAAAGGGAGGTTTCGTAAAAAGGGGCAAATGCTCTTGTTTGTTTTGGTTGTGAAGAATAGAAAGCCTCATTAGGAACTGGAGTTTAGATCTTCAGTATTACAGAAGATAACCTCATTCTGATTGTTCCTCCTGGCTTATTTTATGACAGTATTGACTATGTTTTACCTTAAGTCAAGGTGCCTGGGAGATGTTGAAACTGTTAGGGTCTCAGAAGACACACTTGAATATGTTAGAAGGTAAGAATTGATCCTGTTGTCAGCCTTCATCCTAGTGATACCTCAAAATTTGCACCTGAGAGATTTCAGTTCTGGTGGGTAAAAGGTTGAGTTGATCTGAAGATCTCTGAGTTGATTCTGTGTCAGTCTATTTTGTATTTCAGTTTGGGTCAAGGCAGAGATGTAATTTCCAATGTTCATTTCTTTTCCAAATGTTATGCGATTAAAATACATGAATCTGCAGTACTGAAGAAATTCATCCATATTTTAGTCATCTGCAAACTCAGAGCAGAAAATAAAACAAAACAAAAAACCTTAATGCAAAGCAATAGTTTGGTGTGGAGGATAGTCCGGCTTTTTGGAGGCCGTTCTTGCTATTCCTTAGCACAGGTCTGTTGTTTTGTAGGCACTGAAAAGTATCAGAGGCCATTGGCCTGACTCTGCAGAAACAAACAAACAGGGGAAGGTAGTAGCTTTGTGAAGTGTTAATCTGTGTTGCTGTCTCCCAGGGTAGAAATGAAGTCCAGGCCTTGTTCCGTGTTCACTGAGTAAGTTTCTGTAAATACAGTCTTCGTTCTGATTAAGACTTGGGATGCTCACCATGTTTCCTTCCTTCCTGAGGCCGTGTTACTGTATTTTAGCCTTTTGGAACTTAACTAAAGCTCTAATGACAAGGCAGTACATGGTTGATTTTATTGTTTTAGAGCTGACTCAGCAAGTAGTTATGCAGTCTATGATTTATATTAATCCGTAAAGGTTTATGTTCATATATATATATAGGTTTTAAATATGAGTTTCACATTGGTTTTACAGACTTATTTGTGACTTTCTATAGAGAGGTTATCTTTACTGGCAGTATCTACCCACAGAACAAGCTTCATGCTTAGAAATAATTCCGCATGTGCACTAACACTTCTTTCCACAATTATGCTGTACAAGGAGACCTTTTTTTAATTACAGTTTACTTACAGTTTTGTTTCTTGGATTTCCAGTGTTATTTTGCTAGTTCTAACTGGAAAAAGCATCTCTATATTAAAATGCTGCAAACGTGCATTTTAAGTAGTGTTCTTGGATGATTCCACGTGGAAGGAGCTGCCTCTTCAGCATTGCTGAGTTTTTGCTACTTCTGTAATTAGGTTTGTTTGGGAGCTGTGAAGTCAATTGCCAGTAACCAGTTTTCCATGTTTCTGAACTGACGGTGACTGAAGCTCCTATTGAGCTCTTCCTTTACAATAAAACAAGCAAATTCTCTGCTCTTCAGTAGTCTGTTCTCTGTTGCCACTTTGGTGGCTCTGCTGGTACTCTAAGCTTGTATTTTTAGCATGGGCATTTCTGTGTCAGAATTATTGCAGATTTGAACTAGGAGTTTTATTTAAGTATTGAAATATTGTTAGTAAAATAGCCTTTCAGTTCTATGTTTGGTATGAAAATACATTACTCTGCTTTGGATTTAGTCTTGAACACAAGATTCCTCATCATGCAGGTGCTATATTTTTTTTTTCACCTCTTCTTCTGGCAACTTTGATTTACTTGTTGCAAATACTGTATAGTCCTAATTTTCTGTGCTTGAAATGTGTGCAGAAAGCGACGTGGTAGAAGTGTTTCACGATGCACATTTGTCATTCTTTCGTGTTACAGAAAGCAGCCCAGCAAGCCAACCACACGTGCAGCCTCGAAAGGCAGCAGTCCAAATTCAGCTTCTCCTAGAAAACAACAGAAGTTAGCAGGAAAGAAAAGATCTCCAAGTGATACAAAAATGAATAAATCTCCTCCCTTGACACAGTAAGTATGAAAATTAAAGCCGCTTCTCTTGTTTGTTTTGGATGCCACTACATTGATCCTTTGTTCTTTATTGTACTATAAAGATAACTGCTTCAGAATCTGAACGCAGTACTATTTTGCTCTGTTCCATTCTTTTGTGATATATAAAAGCTCTTGGAGGATTTTCTCCTGTTCCTCTCTCCCCTTCTTTAATATTTGAAAGATTGGGGGGTTCTTTGTTTGCTTTTCTGAAAATGCTATCATGCAGTACTTCAACCTGAACTGTGATTCTCTCTTTAGTGGTGGGGAAAGCAACTGTAGTTCAGGTTAAAGCAACATATGATAGATATCTTAGTTCTGATACTTCAAAGATTTTGAAGATTTTCAAGATCATATGGTAAGAGAATCTTTGTGAGTCCTCTTATCAAATTTTGAAAGTATTTCCCTTTCTTTTCTTCTTTGGCACACTTAATTTTTGAGACTGAGATCACTGTATAAGTAAGTAATAAATGTGATGCATAGTTGCTGTCCATTGCGTTGCTTACTTGTAAGAGACTATATGACAAAAATTTACTCTTAGCTGTCCTTCATTCTGAAATATAGCAGTGTTTGCAAGTTTAACTGCTGGCAGAGTAACAGACATGAACTGATCAGCTGTTACTGTTCACCTGAGGAAAGTTATTTATGTAGTTATGAAAATGGCCAGGAGTTTAAGCCACACTTGGTTGCAGCTGAACTGTGATGGGCTTTTATGTGGGTGCCTAACTGGTAACAAAGGTACGTGGTATCTGCCCTCTTTTCCCTCTTGTGCGTGTGAGACGTAAGCCATTATTTCTGTTCCTGTGTGCTCGGGGTAATTCCGTATATTCTGTCCTAATCCACATGTCATCTCAAAAGAGTAAGAAGGAGGAAGGGCTCTAGTCCCAACTCCTGTATTTGGAGCAGTCTCCAGCATACGAATTTAGTAGGCACTAGAATTTGACAGTAGTTTGCGTGGTCTCCCTAGGGTCTGTGCAGCTGCATGTTGTCTTAAGAGTTGGTTATGAAATAATGTGTCCCAAGTGCTTCCTCGGAGATGGACAGCGTTGTTCCATCTTCTGAACGGACTGCCTGTTGCCGTTTTTATATTTTCCATTATTAAAATGATTGATAATTATGTTTTTTAGGTTAAAGATGCAGTCTACCAAGCGTAAGGGGGAAGGCAGCCCGACACTGGTACGCAGAAAAGGCCAGCCAAAAACGGAGGAGGTGCCAATTAAGAAAGCAAAAAGATAATTTCTACAAGCAAGTATGATCCATGGAAAAGCTGAAAGAAAAACATCTGTGCTTCTATTTTTTTTTAAGCAAAAGGATTTGCACGTGCTTGTTTCAAAGCTCTAAGTTAACAGATGCAGTACCTTTAAGTTACATTTTAAACAGCTTTATAAACTATTGTTTATACAGAATATTATGTACATTTATTTCAGATGAAAAATAAGTTTACTTTGTATCTGAATGAAAAACAAAGTAGTTATATATTTTGTCACTGACTTGGAAGTTGGGGTTGCCTAATGTGACTCGCTAATGCAGATGCTTCCAACCCATGAGGTACCCCTGGGCCTACTAATACACTTTGTATATATACTTGTAAAAATAGGTTGTATTTTACTCTGTGTATGAATCTAATCAATGACGGACATTTTATTTATTTTATGGAAAGCATTGGTCTGTAAACTTTAGTATATACCTTAGGTTTTTTTAATTATATATTTTACATTCTATGCAGACGTCAGTAGGAAACTTCCCCTCTGTTCCTCCAGGGCCATCTAAAACCTGAAGTTCTCTAAAATATGCTCAGACAGTTGGTAAAATATTTCCTTGCATGCATTAAAGTAGGTTAGCTTAGTGGAAAGGATTTGGCTCCTTTTTGTTCACATTTGTGACAAAGTATAAAATATAAAATGTAATTCTACTGATTCTGATTATATTTTCATTTGTAAATTTACTACCGGCCTCAAGAAATAAATAGTATTAGGTTAGATTTACTTCTAGTCAGATGACACAACCTCAGAATGAAACAAACTGTTTTATTTTGCAACTAAGCACCTGTTCTTTCAGTATTCACCTTTTTCAACAGAGGGACCCGTTGAAGTCAAATGTCACTTCTCCTAACTGTAGAGCTTCGGTATTTTATGTTACATTTTATACACAGGTATTTAAAGAAAAAAAAAGAAAGAAAAAAAAAAAAAAGAACCTGGTATTATTGCCAGATTTTTTTTAATGTATATTAACTCTGGTAAGAACAAATGTTCAAGTGAAGTTGTATATAAAGTTAAACTTTTCTTATGATCAAATGTGTCTCTTGTAATGATGTGATAAGTTGCCAAACAATCTGAGATTATTTTAAGCGTTTTGTTCATATTCTGGTTTATAATTAAAGAGGATTCTGGGGGTTCGGAGTTTTCCTTTTTTTTTTTTTTTTTCTTTTCCTTTTTTTCCTTTTTTTGAACTTCTTGTAAGGCAGATGTTTCTGTCAGATATTCTGCTTGGTTTCTTACTGAGATTTTTATATAAAAACTATAAAATGTTTGTCAAAAACCTGAGTTGCCATATTTTATTATGTTGTATTTGTTCTTATAATGTACTTAGTTGTAAACCACTGCGTAGATGCAGCCCCATGATTGATATTTCTTTAAAGTCTTTACAGGTTTTACAGGTGTTTATACTTCAAGGGTATAAGAAGAGGGGAGAGGGTCAATCCGTTTACCTGGCCTAGTTTCTCTGCAGTTACACAGGGTATAGCTTGTTTCCTAAGCAAACAATTTATACTATAAATTTTTAAAAAAAGAAAACCACTTGTTTCGATATATAACTCCTTTAATTTTCCAGCTAAACTCTCCTAGCATATTGCTAATATATGCCTGTATGTTACTAATCTATACCTGTTTTTCTTATGAAGTTATAGAATCCTTCTTTTTCCCCTGTTCCACTTGTAGTAGGGATAAAATAGTTTAAAAGTCTCGTCTCAGTCTTTGCCCCCTAAGGCCAAGCAGGCTCAACTCTGGGTTTGGTGATGGGAGGTTGTGTGTTGGGTTTTTTGTTTGTTTTCTTTTATCAGTACGTTATTCTGACTCTTGGTCATACTTGGAACCCTTCTCTGTATCCGTACCCCTTGAGGGTTTGTTGTTTTGTTTTTGTCTTGGCTCTGTTGTGTGAGTGGGTGTTTTGTGTGTGTGTTACACCGGAACTGAGTAGTTGCCTTGCTCAGGAGGTTGCAAAGGGTTTGCAGCGGAGCTGCCAGCAGTGCTGGACGGGAGCAGGACTGTTGGCACCCGCCGCCTGCAGCCAGCAGCTGCCTGCAGTGCTGCAGCTCCCGTGCAAGCTCAGGTGTCAATACTGCACATTCTGGTGCAGGGAGAGAGTTCTGCACTAGGAAAAGAAGAGCTGCTGCCCCACATTTTTTGTCACTACTTCTGAAGAAGTATTGGGACCTTAATTTCATATTGAGAGCATCACTGCTCTGAAAAGAGGATGGACTGAGTGAGCTCTAGCTTTCCTTCTGCAGCCAGTGTCTGATTTCCTTGGAGCTGGGCCTGTTTGTATGGTAAAGAGTGAACTTCACTGCTTGATTTTAGTTCCCATCAGAAAGAGTGGTTCCATGTGAAATGTTTTCAGTTTTAAGATTTAGTGTGGCCATCTTAGCAGGCTTGTGTGATTGCACATTCATTCACCACTACCTCTTAATGTCTCCAGGGTCTTGATCTCTTGGGGTTTCTCAACAGTGCCCGCTTGGTCACTGCAAATACCAGCTCAAAAGCCCTCCTCCTTGGGGCTTCAGCAGCCCTCCATCTTTCTCATGTGCCTGCGGCTACAGTTAAATGGCCCATGACACCCTTATGTGGGTTTTGGCAACATCCTGAAGATCCTGTGCTTGCTGCTTCTACTAGGTTCCTGGTCCCAGCTCTGTCTGTCACACTCCATCTCTGTCAGTTCTCAAACCCAGAATTTTTGTTTCAAGCATGATGTTCTTATCTGCTAAAATGTGCTAGTTCAAACACCAAGAAATCTACATAGCACTGCACACATTTGTGTCCAGATTATGGTGTTTCACCAGAAGTCCTCTAAAGGCTGTTTCTAATTTAAAACCCTTTCTCAGCTTTTTAGCTCTTATCCTTTCAGACTATGTGAATGAAGTCCAAAAGAAAAATATAATAAAAATAAATGTCTCTCTGGGAGTCCCCAGATAGCTGTATTTAAAAGCTAGAAACATACCACTTGTGCCAAACAACTGGGGAAGAAAAAATGCAGTTTGAAATGACCATAACTTAATAGGGCAGGAATAAATTCTTGGAAGTGAGTGCACAATT
>NW_010578144.1:254450-301110 GCF_000705375.1 Tinamus guttatus | reverse complement strand
CTTCTTGCTGCCATTTGAGGTTCTTCACTGCATTTAGACTTAGTGGTGTTGTGTGATCAAGTCTTACAAAAAAAAACAGACCTCTCAACCCAGGGACACAAAAGCATTGGGCACAGACATGTCTCCAAGAACACCGTAGGGACACGGCCTCGAGATTTAAATATAGACTTGCACTCTCCAGAAGGGTTCACTGCAATCAGGCCATTAGCTACACCCTGTATGATGCCATCTGTCTGAGTTATGACAGGGAAGATGGATTCCAGTCCTTCCCCTGCCCATCCTTCACCAGCAGTTCATCACATGCTCACCTCAGGTTGCTAGTCTTTAAAATGAGAGCTGCAGAGCAGGTGATAAAAACAGGTGTCATAACCTGTGAAATTTATAGCATTCTCTGTCTTAAAACTAGCAAGAGGTATCAGTAGCCTCTACTCAGTTTGAGTAGAAGTACTGACCTACTAAATCTGCTTTACTGTATCCATCAGTTGTGATAAATTTAAACCATATCCCACCTAAGATCAAACTTCGAAGCTTCTGCAGAGAAGGCCACAAACCCTCTGGACTTACGAGCAGTTATGTCTACATGGAAGATATTTTTTAAGCATCAAGAAAAACAATTTACTCAGGATAGCCATTAATTCATTTGGGCAGAATACAGCAGATCAGGAGCAAAATGCCACGCTCCAAGAGGGAAGAAAGCCCATCCCTGCTGGCAGGGATTCACCCTGGCTCATTCACCACCCTGGGCACTCCACACCAGTGCCTGATCAGCCCTTCCTCCCACAGGCAAATAAAGGGAATTGGGAAGGAGAGACAGAGGAGCTTCTTGTGGACTATGGGGCAGTCACCTTCTGTTGGGCTGGTCAAACTCAGCATCTCCGTGACTGCTTGACGAAGATGGCCTGATGAAGTGCTGTTGTTATTAATTCTTTCACCATATCATCCTATCTGCCTTGCAGTTCGCATTTATACAGCCCCCCACTCAACCATAGCTCCTTAGCTTTACTTGAAACAATTTAGGAAGTCATAGGATGGTGTAAAACTCTTATTTTTGTAAAGAAACTGGCTTCTAGCGTACCTTAACAATTATTAGAACTTGACAGGAAATAAAAAGATCCACATGAATTTTAACTGATCTGACAGAAATGTAAAAATACAATTAGTAAACTGTACATATATCCCTACAACTTTGGAGATAATTCACAGACATGAACCAGATGGAGCATCAGACACCTTGATCTTTCCATTCCTATTCATAAAATTCATTGCAATAATAAGAGTTCAGAGGTTAGCACTATATGCTCTGGTAGGCATGCAGTGATTTTGGGCATTTTCAAATAATGACACATTTTATGGCAGAGTTCACATTTCAGTGGATAGAGAGTCATTCAGCAGTCATACCTGTACCTAACCCACAGAGAACCAGGGCAGACGCTGCATAAAAGTCCTTCATTCTGTAACGTAGATGAGAAGCTGCTCACAGAGTAAGTGGGGATATTAGTATAGCTGAAAAGTGCAGTACCAAAATGCATTTGTTAAACTCTGTATTTGTTTGAACCATCAAAAGTGATGATCTTTTACAATATCAACTCAGCCCTTAGCACTATATATTCCAAATTTAGAAGTTTACAATAGATTATGAAAGTGTTGCATCATTTTTCCCCAAATTTTACTGAGCCAAAATACTATACCTCAAAAAATGCATTAATTTACCATCTACTTTTGTAAAAGTTGTTTTCTTTTATAGATTTACAGTACAGCCTTTTTCAGGGATTTTTATGTGCAGTCTTTTTTTTTTTTTTTTTTTCTCCAATCTCTCAAACAGCTTCAATTTGCCTTTAAAAGTCCATCTTCAAAATCCTTTTCTACTATTGGAATTCCCCTGAACACAAACAAGTTCTTTGCCTCTTGTAGGCATGCAGCTTTGCAATACTGCCTTCCAGACAAAACGCCTTTCTTCTTTCCAGATAAAAACTTCTCCATCCTGTTGACATTATCCTTTTTCTACATCACAATAGCCTGCAACATCCTGTTTTCTCAAGATTTGTTACTACTACTACATATTAATAAAATCTTTTGGGTGCAGTTTTCTGTTCCTTAGAGATCTCGTAGCCTGCATATGTGAAATGTCAAGCCCTTCTTTATGATTACAGCCACTGTACCTATGTACCTGCACACTTCAGAGGACAGGGATGGGACCTGGGAGCATATGGACTATATGGAAAGGAGATTTGTGGTTGAAACTTGAGAAGTGCATGGGGCTGCTTCCTTACTGCATCATTTCAGTGTTTTTCTGTTTTCATTGACTGCTTCCTGCAGCCTTCATATTTCTCCTCAACCTAAATGTGGAAATTTGAAGTGTTTGAACTCAAGATAGGAAAAAAATGAAGTTTATGGTCACTGGACTTCACAGTATTTTCCCACATGTCAATGAAATAGTTATCTCCTAAATTCAAGATATCATTTCCATGTGAGTGGAACTGGAATCTAGTTGTTTATTCTGAAAATTACCTTTTCCAAACAGAAGCAGAAATTTAGACTGCAAAAAGACAGGTGGTAAATCAATCCAAAGCAGAACTGGAGAAGTCAAGGGAGCAACAATCAGCCAAACCAGTCCTGGACCAAGTGCCAGGGTGGAGATATTTGTGAGTAGTGAAGAAAGCTTGGCTGCCTCGGCTTGGAACAGCAGCAATCATGAGCTTACACGATGCTGTGACACCCAATTTCATGAGCCTGCTCATGAAAAGGCTGCTCCGACACACTACAAAATTGCTGCAGATCATCAGGTATGAGCATCACTTTTTGGGGACACTCTGCAAGCATTAGGCTTGGACATATGCAAAGATGTCCTGCAAAGCTCAGATTCTGAATGAAATTCATAAGCTGAATTTTTTCCTGGGTATTCCTGGATGTGCCTTTACACACAAGCTGCAAAACATGTGCTAGGAGCCACATCTAGCTCATTTTAATGACTGCTTCAGTACAAGCAATGGATTTTGTGTCCTTGGACAAGCCTCCCTCTTCTCTAAAATGTATCCATGCTGATTTAAGCACCCTAATTTTCTATAGCAGGTTTATTTCTTTGTTTTAACTACACCAAAACTCAGTTGCTCAGATGTTTGCAGGAAAAAAAGCCCTCTAAGAAAGGAAAGTACTGTCAAATGGAATTCATTTGCAAATTCAAGATGAGATTCGCAGTTTAAAAAAGATCTGTTATGTTTGCCCAGCTATTTCTCTAATGATTTTTACTGCCTTCTGAATTTGTAATTATGCAGACATATCTGAGAGTTAAATATGGCAGAACATTATATATGAATTATTGTCTCCTAGTATTTTATCGAAGGTATAATTGGAAATACATTGTGCAGAGGAAAAGCTAGTTTCTCATCTGTTTGTGCCTGTGGATATATTTACCTTATATCTCTGATGATATTTATAAATGCAGGTGTTGTCCAATTATTGAGAACATTTTACATAATTCTTATGGACTTGCAAACAGGTTGATAAAACTGACACATAAAACCTCAGTTTGTTCTTGCTCTGTTTTGCAGCCCTCCCGAAGCTGTGTCCCGGTATCGGATCTGAAAGAAGCTCAGGCCTAAACTGCTCTGTGAATGACTATGCAGTAAAGAGGATTTTCCTGAGGTAGGTGGCCCAGGCAAGACAAAGTTCAGTGCATCAGTAGACAGGCTTTTGGTGTATATCATGGGCTGACCATACAGCTCCCAAGCTCAGCAGAGATCACGCAGAGGCCGGCTCGGGAAGCGCAAGGGCTCCCTGTGGCACGTCCCAGCCTGCCCATGCGGGGCAAGACTGGCATTTCTGCTGGGTTTGAGGGGCCATTCACAAATCTCATGCAAATTTGCTATTCTGACATTTCCCACAGAAATCAGAATTGAGCAGGTTTGTTTATGACAGCGCAAAGATATGTTTTACATAAATATATTAAGGCACAAGCTCCTTTGATCTTAATGGTTTATGAAGACAGCTGCATTTCAGGTGTCAGACCAGGATTCTTTGTAGTTTTCTGAACCACATAGTTTTGCCAGGGTCTTTTTAGCATTGTAGTATTGGATAAGGAGACCCAAAATGTGATGGCATTTAAACCTTGATCCTTTGATATATATAAAGCTGCGTGCCCACAGTAACTCAAACTAGCTTTGCTCCAGCTAAGGAATGAGGAAAACAATGAAGAATATGTAAGATCCATTTTTTTTGCTATGGTTATATAAATAGTTGCATAAATTTCAAACTCATGGGACTTGATAGTAATGAATATGGAGAAAAGCCATAAAGGATTGTGCTTTCTGGAGGGATCAATCATATCCAGTGCAAGTATGACCCACCTCACCCAACAGCATCCGAATCTCCACTGAGGCTTAATGACAATTAACGCATTTCCAGTGACAATTTCCAAGATTTGAAAGAGAAAAAGATACAAAATAATCAGACATGGTTTCAAGTGTTTCTCATACGCAAAAAGAGAGCTTTGAATGAGGGAGTGAGGAATTAGTACCGTGTCCTGCTGATCCATGGAGGAGAAAACTGAAGAGCAAGAACTGGGGGGAACAGATATTGCCATAGGCATTAGTGAGGCTACACTTAACTAAAAGTAGTGTGACATGGGAAATATGAAGACACCTGAGAAAGACAGCTCATAGGCAGGAATACAAACAAAACACAAATTAAGGAAAAAACCATTTGATGAAATATGTGAGTGTCTCACATTTGTGAGAAAGGTTCACTAGAGAAATGTTTTTAAAAGCTGATACATAAATTCTAAGGCATTACAGAAGTAAATACAAAGACCTTAAATACCCTTCAGTAGGGCATTTATCTCCATAGAAAATGTGCTAGCTTTCCTTTATAATCTATAGTTAAATAAAGCATTATTCTCTGATGGAATACAATGATCTGACGCATTGTGAACCTCAACCAGAAGCAAAATATTAGTTGGAAAAAGCATGTTGCTTGCTTTCAGAGAAAAGGGAGAATGAAAAAACCCACAAAAGGAGCAAGAAGAATAAAAGGGATCTTGACTGTTAGTCTTTCCAGATTTCAGAGCACCTGTTTTAGAGACTCCAACAAACCCTTTCAAGTCTGAAATAATGAAAAAGAAAAGGCTTCTAGTTAAATACTAGCTTAAGGTTTTAAAAGTAAGAAAAGGTCAAAACATTTAAGAGGGAAAACAGAAAGCGAAAGAAATACCATCGATACCATCACTGCCTGCAAATTAATATCTGCTCTTTGGCAGGAGGGGAAGCAGCAAAGAGAGAAATGGGCACCGTGCTAGTTCCTCCAGTTGTGCTCTTGCTGTTATCAAACACCTCTCGCTGAGGGAAAAGCCCTGTGTAGATCATCCTCCCAGGCGGCGTGCTGGACTGCTGCTCCTGAAAAGCAGAGGGCAGGATGCAGGACTAGGCACGAGGCTGCTCTTGCCAAGCACTCGTGATTTCGCTAGGAAATAACCCGGAGCGCAGCGCGTGCTCGGCTCCTTGGGGCCCTTTCCCGCGCCGAAGCCCTGCAGGATTCCGGATCTGAGCGTTTTGGACACGTCGCGCGAAACTCATTCCGACTGCAGCTCCCCCAGCAACAGCAGACTGCATCAAAGATGCATGTGGAGCACCGCCTTTCCTCAAATATATCGCAGCTGGGACTCGGGAAAAAGCATCTTATTTCTGTTGCCTCAGGCGTGCCGTAGTTTGTTGTTCAGTTCTGTTAATTTAAGCACTTAACTTGAAATAGTTCTCTTAGCAGAACACATTATTAAAAACATATTGCTGAAGTTTTATTATAGAGCTTCCAAAGCTTGCAAATATTTTCACAGGACACTATTTAAAGTGGGTTTGACCCCAAAAGTATTTCTGTGAAGATGTAGCAAACTGTTCCTGGTGGATTTCTACAGCAATATCTTTTGCAGCTGGCAGTTTTCTTTTTTAATACCAAAACTATTCACGTTAAGGGATTTAAAACTAATCAGTTTGCAAGCTGTTCTTAAACATCTAGATTCCTATGAGACTAAAAATAATGTTCAATGATATGTTCTCTACCTACATTTATATCATTCTCTAAATACATTCCATCACAAGGGCATAACAAACACAACATCCTACCATTAACACTGCAAAAGTGGTCAAAATCCATCACTGAAGTATTTGGGATCAGTTAAACTTCCTTCTGTTCTGAAGTTTATTTGCACTTGTAAAAACCTCATGTGTGTACTGCATTCCAGACCCCTTCTACCCATTCTTTCACCTTCTCCTTATCCAGTGTTTCAAGTTAACATGAACATCATCCTAGAATATCATCCTAACTAAAATAAAATACACATACCTATGAGTTTACAAAGGTACCTACACACATATTTTTATATAAGTACATGTATAGATATATCCTGTGTTTTTATACACACATGCACACACAAAACATCTCTCTTTGAAAGCTGCATTGATCTTCTTGTGTGTCTGAAAAAAAAATTCTTTAAAGAAGAAAGTATTTGGCACACTAACAGAAAGATAACAGGCAATGAGATAGAATGAGGTTTTCTCATTCTGATACAACTTGACAATATCACAAGACTTCTCGGAGAAGGTTTGTAGCCTCTGAAGTCAATAAAACCTCATCAGGAGAGCAAGTAGCTCTGATTTAAATCACTGGCACATGTTCCCTGTTCTAGTGCCACCCCACGTCCTTGCAGTCCTTCGGAGAGCTTAGACTTCTACCTGAGGCACTTCTTTGCTATCAGTATAAATTCTCACTTTCCCAGCGAATCTTTGCAGGCTTTAAAACAGCACACGGCCTTGAGAATCGGAGCTTAAGAGTGAGGGAATTTGCACTAAAAGACTTCAAAACTCAGTATAAAAGAGATCGCATTAACACTACATAAACCTACATTGACCCTGTTTATAAGAGTTCTAGAATAATTTGCAGCACAGTCTCTTAAATTTACCAAAGCTTTTTCAAGTGCCTTCAACATATTCCACTATCAGTTTATATTCCCTCTGTTAGGTGTGATTTCAAGAAATGAATAAAGCATTTCTGTAGCAATATTAATTCTCTGCCATGATTAAAGTACACAATACTTCCCAAATAATAACAATATTTTGCCATTTTTCTCTCTGACTTTTAAATATGTATTTTTAGATTTTGGTATTTCAAAATATAATTTCCTAGAAGACTTTTAACATTTTTTCCTGGCTAAGTACAAAACAATATTAGCATCTCTCGCAGAAAGCTCCAGTAATTGGTTTGACAATTAAAAACAGAAATATCAAGCTGCTGAGGGAAGATTACCCAGGTCCAGTAATTTGCAGTTCTGTTTAGCAGGACAGGATGCTTAAGGGCATTACACAAATAGCATAAAATGTGCTATGTAATGGCAGTGACATTTTCAGCTATCATTATTGCAAAAGGCAACAAAATGTATATTGTCAAGTAGCTTACCGGCACCTGCCCACATTCTCAAGGCATGTGTTCAAAGAAGCCATTTTTAGAATTGTCACAGGTAATTTGAACTGGGACATAAGTTCCTTTATTTCAGAAAAACCAAAGCAATAAAAGAACCCCAGCTTTCTGGCAGGCAACTCCCTGTACTGTTGTGATGACAACAGTTCTCTACATGGCAACTCCATGGGCAAAAGACCCACAATCTGCCCTCATCTCTCCACCTTCTCCTTCAGGAAACATCAGCATACCAAAAATCAAGGGTGCAAAGGGTGCCTGTTTGCTCCCTTGCCAGTGCCCATACTGATGTTGCCATACTCTTACACCCGTAAGAGTTCAAAACTGGTGGGTTTTGCTTGGGTTTCTCTGTTGTACCTACATCTATTAACCTACAACGATATCTTAAAAAATTGTTTGGTAATATTATCATTATGAAGAAACAATGTACAAATATCACCTGCAGAAGAAAAAAGTCAACAGAAATTAGCCAAGGAATTCACCCAAGAACGCCATAGACACATGAGAGGACATGAGTATGTCTTTTTCACTTAGAGGGAACTGGATGATACCTAAAGGCAGTAGAGTGTGTTTCACTCTCTGGGTCTCTTATGCATTTATTTGGCCTCTTACTCCCTTCCTGCATCCCTTTTTGTCTCCGTTATAGATATGGCTGGAAATTTAGACTCAGGGATGTATGCAGCCACCCACGTTTACAAGCACTGGAGTCAATGTGATCTCTGGAAATTTTACTCAAGGTAAACAACATTCATGTCAAACAACAAATTTTCAGAAATCACTGTATAATCTGTATATGTGCAAACCCAGAATTTCTCACATTTGATTCTGATATGAATTATACTGCTGTAAACATAAGAAATTACAATAAATATAGTGATAACACACCAAAGGAAGGGAAATAACTGAATATGTTCTTTAAGCAATCCTCCCGAAGAATACAGTAATTGAATGCAGAGAAATCCTACAAAGAAGTCTTAAGAATGAATAAGAAGCAAATGCAAGAGAGCATAGGGCATCAAGCGAAGCATGCAAAGAGAAACAGGCAAACCTAATGGAATTAGATTCATTTCTGCCTATACACTGAGTTCAGATCTTCGCTTTTCTGAAGTTCATGAAGGTAAGAAAAGCAAAGCAGGTCTAGCTTTTCAGTGTAGGTTTCTACCCATTCCGAGATGGAAAAGAAGCAAAATAACTGCTAAAGAAAGGTAGCAATGTGCTGTCCCAAATGCTGGAGATCAGAAAGGCTTTTACAGTTACTGTTCAGGTAGAGGTTCATTGTTTCGCTCTGTCCTCCCTTTGCCCTGGCATACCACAGACAAGCTTTTAGCAGAACTTTTGCTCTCCTGCTCATTTTTCTTATACCAGCTTTATATGTGCCTAATTTTCATTTTATTGGTGAATATTTTTTGCTGCCAGTGATCTCTTTCTTTTAAATAATAAAACACAGGCATCAGCAGGTGCCTAGAAAAGTAGTGCCTAGTAGTAGCATAGAAAGAAGAGGGCTACATCTTCAGCTGGAATAAATCACATGTCTTCTTTCCAACAGAACAGCATTTGAACTTACTCGGCTTCAGGATCTGGACTCAGTTGATATTTGACATAAAGCAAGTTTCCCTGCCGCAGTCTTCCGAGGCTAATGAAAGGAATCTCATTTATTTTCTACAGTTTCTTAACCATCATCTCAGTCCCAGGACAGGGTCCGGGGGGATTACAGAGCACCTTTTGAGCAGTCTAGCGCTCGTCTCTGCAGACCCCTGTGCCTGCACAGCACAAGGCAGCCTCAGAGCCCGCACTGCCCCGACACCGAGCGAGCCTAGCACGTCACAGCTCATTAAGGATCCTGACTGCTGGTCTGAGGAGAAACAGCTAAGGAAGGAGTTGGGGAAAAGATGTCAGAAGTGCAAGGAGGAAAAAAAAAAAAAAGGAATGAAAGAATAAAAAAAAGTGTAAAAATAGCACTGACAAGGATATAAAGGGGCAAAGACAATGATGAGTTGGGTGAGCTGGAAGGGTAAGAAATATCTTGAAAAGAAATAGTGGGTGTTAGAGACTGGAAAGGGAGCACATTTTAAAGGAAGCTACACTCCCACTTTTTGTTTTGAGAAAAAAGGAAGAAACTAAGGGGAGGCAGACAAGTCTGGATGATATTTATTGAAACAACTAAAACCAGTCTCCCAAGCAACCAACCAGGGTAAAGCTGAAGGAGCTCCTGTGTAGGATTTCTGAGAAATGAACACGGACTGTTCATGACTTATTCAGGTGCCAAGCTCTTAGCTATCCCTGCCTCAGCAGTTCATCATGCCACAGACCACTTCAATACGAGCTTGTTTGGTGCCCTCCACATTGGAGGGTGTTCAGCCAACAGGACACCCTTCTTCCAATGAAGCAAACGCAGTCCCTGTGCTTTCCAACCCCCACCAACAGGCATCAGGCAACTGCCTCCATCTTTGAGGTCTCCTCTTCAAGATTTACATTCAGAGATGGCTTGTCAAGATTGCAAAGGAAATCCTTCTCCATGAGACTATGCAGTACTGCATAGAATTTTATCAATCAGATACAGAACATTGGCTAAAAGATTTTAAAATAACTTAATTAAAAAAGGCACAAGGCACATCTAAACTTGTGGCCTTCTATCCCAACCTCTAGCTCACATTGTCAGATTAAGAACAGCTAATTTCCCTAACAGTATCAAAGTTTTTGTTAGGTGAGAGGTGCAACGCATGTGCCACATGGACCAGGTAGCTCCAGGTGGAAAAAAAAAGAAAAGTTTGTAGAAGCAGGACTTGAACAGAAATTCCTCCACCCCCATAGAACTTAACCCACAAATAGCACTCTTGCTCAGAGGTTAAAAAACACACACACTCTTCTGTGCAGGTGTTCAGCCTTACTGAGTTATGATTAATATTTAGAATACTAGGCAGTCTAATACTAAGTAAACTTATTAACAGTTTATAGTACCTCATGCTGGCATTAGATTTAGTTATATTTTAAAGTAAAATTGCGTTCTAAAATGGAAATATAAAGGATTTTATCCTGCCAAGAGCAAGTTTTAGGTTGCAGTTCTCCATCTTAAATAACTATTAGAAATGAAAATCCTTCACTATGAAGTATCAACTTGAAAAGAAAGTACTGGAATCTCCAGCAAAATTCCAGATTCCAGGGTGGGGGACATGCAGAAAGAATAACCCTTAATCTTGTTCATTTAAATGCCTATATTCATAATTTCTGACAAATAAAGATTCTTGATAAATGACTTGTGCATTTTTTCTTTGTTTGCAATAGGTACAATCAATTTTTCAGCATTTTAAAATACAGACCATGAATATTCTCCTAAGCTTCTGGTAGTTTCTGCTTTCTACAGCCAGCTCCCAAAGCCCCTCCGTTCATGACCCACATAGACAGTAGGAGGGTTGGAATTCTCTGCAATTTTCCTAGAGTTGAAATTCCCTAGTTACCACAAAGACAAGAAGATCAAGTCTTACCACCTTCCCCTGCTACTACTACCTCCCCACCACTTTCCCCACTGAAACTAGAGTTTTGGTTAATGTGAAAAATTGTCCTTCATTTCACATTGTCACCCGAAATTTCATCAACTTTTGCTTGCAACATACGCACTGTAGGGTTGTAGCAGTAAATAACCTGGATGGTGGCAAGACAGTTTTTATACTATATCTATTCTATTTAACACAGCATTTACCCTTTTTCATCATATTACTGTACATTATTGCTCATGATCATATCCACACTGATCCCTTTTCAGCATCCCTGTTTCCAAGGCAGGCTCCTACCCTTGCACCTGGCTACAGCAAACTGCAGCTGATGCATTATGACAAATTGTTCTCATAAGCAATTGTTTCTCTGGCTTGTCTTCTTGTCTTTCCATTATTCACTATCTCATCAAAACACACATGCAAATTTAAATAGGAAAACTAATGCAAAATCTGCTAAGTCAGCATCAGCACTATAAACCTCGACCAAAAACTGAATTAGCAGGTCCTGTCAAAACCGTATTCGCTTGCCGCAGTTTCTGTCATCTTTCCTCTCCTACTGAGGAGAGGCAAAGGATTTTTGAGAAAATCATCAGGATGAGCAGTTCCTCCAGCAACTTTCCTAGGTTCTAGAAGTGTGCTTAGTGAAATGCAATTCACAACTGGGCAGATCCCTACCGAAAGTGTGCCTCTGTGGTAGGGTTTGGGATATCCTTGCACAGTTTTCCTTTGCTTTGTTCCCTGTATATGATTCCTCTGCTCACTTTCTGCATCTTGCAGAACGTTCATCCTCTTTCCTAAACACTGGAGCCCACAAAGACAACTGTCCACCTTTCTGATACTCCTTAGGATCACAATCCATCTCCTCCATTAGAAACACAAGCCTGTCCTTCTGGCAAACAAAATCTCCTTCCTTTCAAGGCAGTCAGCCATGTTATGCAGTGACTTATTAGAATTTAAACTTTGAATAGAATTTTTTCATTAAACATTTTGTAGGCATTACTCAAATGTTTGTTATTGCATCCTTTAAACTCAGCCAGTCTATTCCTTCACTAAGGCAGCAAACTCTCTACAGCAAATCGCAAATATCAAATCAAGGTCACAGGTCTTGCAAAAGAACTTTAGCAGATCAAAGCTAACTTCACAGCCCTAACTTTGGCTACTGAGGACCTGCTACCTTACCGACACAAAATAAGAACCATCTCCAAAACAAAAAGTCAACATTTTCATTTGCAGAAGTCCAATTGTTGTGAACAGGGTTGTGATGGACTAGATGCATGTCATTTTGAATAATTCAAACTTGATTTTGTGAAATTACTTTTATTTGTAAAGGCTAGCATATGGCTTAAGAACCACCTGCAATGATATGTATCTGTTTATTCAACAACTTTTTTGGAAAAGTTGTATGCAAGAATTAAAATTAAACTCCAAAGAGAAGTCAGTCAGAATTAAACTGTCTCAAATAGAATTTGGGTATAATTCACTGAAGCTAGCATCTTCTCTTTTGAAAAAATCATTTTAAAAATTATTCTGTCCTCTTAGTTCAACACTGTTAACTTGCATGATGGTCATGTACCTTGCAAATCTCTCTCAATTAAAAACTACTTTAAATCACAGCAGTTTTGAGCCACTCAATTATCATTTTACCTCCTCATTACTGAAAATGTGTTGTCCGTATCTTAAATTATTATTCACATACATACTCTGAAATTCCCTTTGGAAATCGTCACCTTCACTGAGAACAACTCATCTACAATGGATAACAGCTCTATTAGCACTGAATAATCCAGATCAGATTATTAGATTAGGACTGAGCGTGCATTAGTAAAATGAGACAGAAATCTATTCCAAGTAGAGTACAAACAAGCCCTACTTTAGAAAATAAATGAAGGCAACTCCTCTTTGAGTACATCATTCACTAGAAAACAAAGATGTTTTGCTGAGAAAGCCTGGAGGAGAATGCGATTTGTGGAATGGGCAGTGGTCCAGAGAGCATCATGTTTTGCTTTCCCTTTTTTCTTTAACACCACTCCTAAAACCCAAAATCCACATAGACACTATGGATAATTAAACCATTGGATTTTTTGCCACACACTGCAGAGACACTAGTCTGCGTTGGACAGGGTTTATAAAGACTGGGCCAACCTCACCAGTTTCCTGGAATCTCTCCTTCATAAACTTATGCAGGGAATGTTACTTTAAGCTTTTCCCCCAAAACTGTTTCTAGTTTGGGTGGGTTTTATTGCTTTTGTTTGGGTTTTGTTGTTGTGTTTCAGGATCCTTCTGCTCCATTCTATAAACCCTTCTTTTACTTAGAAGTAAAAGAGACACTTTTAACTATTCATCCTTGCTTAAGATAATAAGGCTCAGATTATTTAGCAGAATAATTCTCCATCTCCAGGAAAGGAGATGACTTAACAATAGTACTGCATTCAAAAATCCTAGTTCTTCTCAGTCTCTTACACCAAATGTAAACATTCAGCTCAATTTAATTCCTAAATCTATTTTTTCTATTTTACAAATAGTCAAGAAAGACCTCAGAGTTGGTGTGGCTTTGTGAGATGTGTGACAGGGCTGCTTCCAGCTTCTCAGCTCAGTGGTGGTGTTCAAGCTCTCCTCCCTCCATGTCTTGGTTTCTGTGGCACATGTACTTGAGTCCTCCTCTTACAAGTCTTCAAGGTGAATACAGAAGAGAACAGCTCTGTGAAATGTGGTGGAACTTATGCATGCACTTCTGACCACATAAATCAGTTATAACATCAACTCTTTCAATATCAGCTATTTTACTTTAGATTTGATGACAGATGAAGATTGATTTGATGACAGATGAAGGACTGAAGATAGCAAACGAAATGGAAGATTTACTCTGAATTTCTATTAAGTGTCACTTCTCACAATTAAAAGTTAGGGCACTGGCCTCTAGGTATTCGAGCAGTTCAGATAACCAATTACACCACAGAAATCAGATCTGACTTCATGAGCCAGGAAGCATAGACACTGCAGAACCAGACTTAGCTTTCAAACCACAGGGTTTTCCCATCATCTTGTACTTTCTGAATGTCACCAGGATAAACTGGGCCATGGATCTCAAAGTAGAAACACTTGAATACCTTAGACCTTTATCAAAAAATAGATGTCTGAACACCTATCGCATGATTGCAAAAACGAATACCTTAGACCTTTATCAAAAAATACAGATGTCTGAACACCTATCGCAGATTGCAAAAACAGAAACAGATGGCATGTCTACCTTGCATCCAAGGCAAGCTAGCTTTCCACCACCTGTCTTGTAAACCCTCACGGCCTGTTCCAAAGCTCAGAGCAGGCTGCACCACCAGAGCAGCATGATGAAGCGCCTGCAGAGCTGCATCTTCTCTTTTGCTCGACACCCATCAACGAGTCCTTCCTGCCTTTCCCAGGGAACTATCTAGCCTCATGGTCAGCACTCATTCATACAGGCATGGAAAATAGGAGGTTAGAAGACGTGATGTCACTGCAGTGCAGACGCACTGTTAGTTTATTTGAAGTTCTTGTTAGCCATCTCTCCTAGCTAGCAACTTTTCTGATTTTAATCCATTAAAACTAACTTATCCTGCCATTGTTTCATGTGGATGGACCAGACCTTCAGGTGTTCTTCCTGCATTTTTCTGTAATCTTAAGAGGAAACTGAAAACAGGCTTGAAGACATATTCCAACTGCCAATTAAACATTGTGAAAAGATAGATTAATCTCAATGGACCTCAGAGTTGACAAAGTCATTGTTTAATGTGTTTAGATATAAACCAAAAGAAATTTGATAACAGCAATAAGGCAACTCAAAGCATATCGTTATCATGAAATAATTACATCCCAACAGGATTAGAGATAATCAGCTATGCTGTCTCAGGACACCTCAGGGGGCGATTATCTCACCATAACATCACCACCCATTGCGTCTCAATGCTTAAATGTGTTCTGATAAAACAAAGTTTTACAGTTAGCACGGCTGTTTGTGTAAAGAGAGGGGCAAAAACAATTATAGTCAGAGCATATTTTCTTTTCCCAGTAACTTTGTATTTAAAATTTAAATCTTGCTGGAAATTCTGAAATACGAAAATATGCTCAGTGTTTAAATTGTGACAGAAATAATCAATATTAGGAAACTTAAATTTATCTTGGCAGGCTCTGTTTTTTTCATGCTGCTCTGACTTCAATCTGTGTGATTATTTTAATATCATTAAAATACAGAAGTATGCTTAACACATTTATGAACTGCTAAAATGAAAAAAGTGTTTCATAGATTATAAGGCACACAGAGTATTATTTACTTAAATGACCAAAAAAGTAATAAATTTTAGTTTCTCCAGTAAATGAAACTATTATGCCTGATTGAATGTATTTATCTATACTAATAAAAATGTTATCTCCACAGGTATTACTTCGCTATCATTTCTTATGTGTTGTCAATGTGTTAGCTAAATATAATATCTAATTAAACATATGACAAACAGAACTTCACCATGCTATTGTATACAGTGTAGCAATACAGCACCATATTGATTCTGCTATATGTCTTCTTAAATTTGTGTGTGACAGTAAATTTCAGCTTTGCTGTTGGAACGCAGCATGTGCCATGCTGGGCGCCAGGTCTATCAAGCCCAGTGTCTGGCATGTAGCAATGCCATGAAGTGGCTCAGTCTATCATTGATTTATCCTTACAGAAAAAAAATAGTGGTGACAGTTTGTTTATTCTGCAGATGATTCATGTTATTTGTGTGATCAGATAGTCCCAACTCTTGTTATTTTAATGTACTTCACAGCAGCTATATAGGCTTGGTTTTCCTAAATGCAACAATTCCTTTTACTTCAAAGGTAAACAACAGACAAAGCCTGGCTTAATTATTTACTATGGGAGTGTTGTGGAGTCACACAGAACAAGAGTGCCCACAAATAACAGAGACCCGATTTCCACGTAGAGGATACTAATTTCTAGTTGAACTACTACAATCTAGATGCAATTTAGGTGTCCCCAGCACTGCAGAATGGCAATCATTGCTGCCCTGGCTTAACCACTGGCTGGCAATGCCCTTATGGAGCCTTTGGTTCCTCTTCTCACATGGGAGCAGAGCTGCCCCACAATGCTCAAGCACTACCTGATGGCTGTAGCATGAAATTTGCAGGGGTTAATTCGCTTCACTTTGCAGTAAGATGAAGAACACAACTGGCATTTGGGCTGGGAACTGAAGAACTTATTCTGAGCATATGATAATCCTTGGAATTGTAGAGGCACAAGGAGCACAAACAATAAATTACAAATAGAAGGAGATTTAGTGAAAGCAACTGCTTCTCAGAGAAAGATCATGTTTTGGCCTTCTTGACCTTTCTGAAGGCTGGCTTTCTGCCTTATTACGAAGAACTTTAAAGGCTGTTATAAATGGTTGACTCGGCTATTCTAGAAATGAATTATGCAGACTATAAAGGGAACTTAACACACCTCATATACAACCATCCTATGAATGACTATTTTGCTCTGAATTAAAAGTCAAAGTGAAATTAAAATGGCCCTCTTTTTAACTACTTTCAGGGATTTTAAACCCATAACTGAACAAAATAGAAATTTGCATTTTTATAGCACATTACTCAAGAATCTCACAAAAAGTGATTATAAGAAATGTATGTGATCCCCATTTCACAGATAACATCACTGAGGTGCACAGCTAGTAAGCAACAAGTCAACCCAGCATCCTTATCGCCATTTACAAACAGAAACTTTTTCTATTAATGCTTACTAACTCTGGTCCATCAATGGTCATTACTATATCGTGTCATTTTTACACTGGTTTCCACTAGAAGAGCTTGTCCTTCAAGAATACTAGCAGGTTTTGTTCAGAAAGCCAAAAGGATGATAAATAATGAAACCACCCCTCTCCCATGACTCCATCTTCTTTCACAGGACCCCTCTGAACTCCTCTTTTCTGCTCCTGCTTAGAAGATCTAAATGAAGCTGTTAATGCTTCATGCTTGAAGAGAATCAGAAGTGAAATCAAAAGAACAAACTGTCTTACCGTGAAGGCATCTCTCAATTTGTTCTGTGCTGTACTGCAGGCAAAGAAATAAAAGCCTCTGCGCTGTCACTAGGGCTTTGTTCTAAGTATGCATTGCATAGATTTGTAAATGTACTCTTGTAACTGTGCCTAACAACTTTATATAGTCAAAAATCAATTATTATATTAGAATTTTCCAAAGAATTTTACAGCTTTCCAAAGGATATTTTTGAGTTCAGAAGACTTATTTGGGGGGACAATCATTGCTATTTAAATCTCACAGTGGAATATATACATAAAACAAAGAAAACATTTTGCTTTACCTGAATATTTTTCTTCTAATATCTATGACAGCACCAACATCTCGGATCAACAGTTATTTTGGGCACTGAATGCTTTTCATCAAATTGCAGTCAGTAGAAATACTTTCCCTAGCGATCCTCAAAACTCTGATATACATGTCATAAAAATCTATTCAGAATTCAATATCCACATTAGTGCTACTGTCATTTGGGAATGTATCACTCGAACAATGACTCAAAACACTGATGTAAAGGATGACTGGATGAGAATGATTTCCTTTCTAGCTAGGTGCAACAGGCCGAGCTTAGTCTGCTTCATATCTCCTCACAAGAGGCACAATGCAGGGAGGAAAAAAAAATAAAATAAAAATCTAATCCAGTACAACTGGCTATTTGAAAAGTCTTCACAAGGACCAGAAACCCTGGGTATCCAGAGCTCGAAAGCAGCTGGGAGGCCTCCTGAGCCATAGCCTCTTTCTGCCTTTCACTACTACTTCAGGAGCCACAAGAGCAACTCAATTTAAGGATGAATTAAATAAAATAGCAGAACATCAAAACCCTATCCTTGCTATCGTAGGTAAGCATGATGTATAATCTTTATAAACTGATAAACCTGTCTTAAAATCTTACTACTCCTGCTAGAAGGCTTGTAGCAGAACCTCACTGTACATTAGAAACCTTTCTTGCTTACATTTCTTGCCTAACCTGTTTTTATGATGCATTTATGGTTCCCATTTTAATGGTGCAGTTTCTACCATTTATTCTCTAACCAATAGGGCTTTTTTTTTTTTTTTTTGCTCTCCAGATGTAATAACCCCCCTTCTTCCTCATTTCACTATACTAAATAGCCCTGCCTCATTTATTTTATCTTTTTATGGTGGGCTCTCCATTTTCTCTCTGATGCTGTTCCATACTAAATCTATTTTAAGCAGTTTAGAATCATAGATTTAGACAAGATTTTTCAGGTATTTCAACTGAATCATTCCCAGTATGATGGAACCATCATGATATTAGTGCATTTATAGTTCCATGAGACATGGCTTGCCACACACCTCCTTTACATTACAGATGCCTGTTCATGGTTAAAGCACACCCAGTGACACACACGCATCTTGGAAGGATTCATCTATCTATAAGTGAGATATCTAATCTCTATTAGTTATTTGGGTTTCCAATAAGACAGACAAGCTGCTCCAGGCAGCTTTTTCTGCTGCCCTCCTACAATACAGATTTTATTTAGATGCAGTGAATTACAGCCTGGAAGTGCCCACATTTCTGCACTAATAATAGCTCATACTCCTCTCATGCTCTATTACACTTTAGCCTGTCTTTTTAGTAGATGATGTTTTTAACAGAGGTGTGCCAACACTGTTAGTTCCTAAGTTCACAAAATCATCCCATGAAATTTCTCACCTCTATTATTCTTTTTACTCTATGTTCAGTGTATCACTCTGATCCTTCTTTGCTTTAACCATACTTCTCACCTACGCACCTTACAGGCACCTATGATAAAATGGACCTTGACAGACAGAAGGAATGAGAAAAATGAAGGCTTCTTACAACTCTGCTGACACCACCTCTTAAATTGCAGGAAAAGTCACAAGCCTCATCTCCTTCCACACCATGGGTGCAGAACTTTGCAAGTCTTCTTTCCTAACTCATCTGTTTGCCCATCCTAGCTTCTGTTCCCCCATGCACTGTCTGCATTTCCTTATCTTTTTTCTGAAAACACTTACCCTTCGGTGGTCCTTCCCTATCAGTATAAATTTGACAACTTCATTTTTGCTTGTTCGCCATTTTTTGAATGATTATTTTTCATTCTAAGTTTGTTGAATTTGTGTTTGCTGATTGTTCTCTGTATTCCCAAACTAGACTATGCAGCATTCAGCATTATTTTAGTCTCAGAGTAATCTCTAAAACACCATTCTGCTATTGCTTGATTTCTGAATAGCCCCTTTGACCAGCTTTTTTCTTGAAATTGTGTCTCCCATCCTGTAACCACCACACATTACTCTGTTCTCCTTCATCACTTTGTAAACAAACCTTTTTATCACTCTTCCCACTTCCTATGTGGTTCCACAATGTTAGTTGCTCCCATGGTCACCATTTGTGCTCCTGGTTCACCACCTCCTTGGAAGCTCCAATCCAAAAATCCAAACTAGGTACCCACCTTCAGGCTAATGTTAATGTTTCACAGATCTGCTTCTCTGCTCCAGTTCTAAGCACGCACTTTTTCTGGCATCCTAAGGAAATGGGCAAAGCTCAGGAAGTTCAAGCAAGTCCCACCACTACCAGTGTGGACACAAGCAGCATCCTGCCTTTCCCACAGGCTAAACACACATGCATCATCTCAGACTCAAACCTCACTCTGGCTTCTCCCATCCAAGCTGATTCCAGAAGAACCTTTCTGGATATTATCTCTTACATTTAAGAGACCCTTAAGCATTCATGTGATTGGGATTCATATTGGATCCCAATTGCTAAAGAGGAGGATACTTTGGCCCAGAATAGCTTTTCATACTGCTGTTGTCTGAAAACAAGAGGCATCAACTTCAGATAATACTCTGAATAATACTCCTCAGCTGAGGAGTTACACAGTTCCTTAAGGCATGTATTTAGTTTGCATAATACAACTGGATTGACAGATGCTGCAGACACCCTAACATTTTCTTAGCTGAGGTATCTGAAAGCTGCATCTTACCACAACTTTATTTGCTAGTGTTTTATCCCTTGCTAGATATTTCTTCATATTATGTGAAAAAATAAAGCTCTAAGAGTGAAAACACACCGATTCCCTCAACTCAAAGCTTCCCTGAAGATTTCAGTCATAAGCAGCAACAGTAGCTACTTTTTTCCCCTCCTTATTTCATGTAGCATGGGACTCTTTCCAGTGCTCACTCCCTGATTTTTTTACTCTCAATAAAACAAAAGTTGTTTTGGAGGAAAAAACACTTAGAATGGCTGCTAAAATTTCTTTGTGTTCTAATGAATTTAATAAGCTCCCATGATGCTCCTTACAACGTAGAGAAACCTTCAAAAATATTAAATTCTGTTTACTCCACCAGCAAGAAACATTCTAGATGACTGGTAAGATACATCAATATTACAAGTGTTCTGTTAATGTGGAAAAAGAACTCACAAGAGGAAACAATTATTCACTTTGATGCTTTCTAATATTTTTGAACATGACTCAACTACAAGATTCTGCCTGTACATTTATTTTTTGTTTCGCCTCAAATATCTCTTGATTTATGATGAAACCTTATTTTCTCACCTACTAATTTAATTTATACTGCACTTACAGCTCCTATAACTTAATGTAAGTTGAAGTTTGATACTGTTTCTATGACACCTAAACTAGCTGTACAACCTAACAAAGAGTCCCCAGACTTTATTAAGAGTTTTGATATACAGAGCTCTTTAAAAAGGATGCTCAGACACTCCCCAAAAAATTAATCTTAAACTATAAAAATTCAAGAGGAACTTTTCAGGAAAAACAAACCTGCACAGACTTAACATTCAGTTGAATGTTTTGGAAATCCAAAAAATATGCTTAATCATAACCCACATAATATATATAATTTCATAACATATGCATGGCTAATTCCATCTAAATACTCAATGCATATTTCATTATACATTATATGTGTATGCTTGCTATATGCACACATATGTGCATTCGCTAGATATAATTACCTGCTGCCACTGCCGGAGCAGGAGCTGCTGTTTGGAAGCCTCAGTCCGTGCCTGCTCCCAGCAGGAGCGGTGGCTTCCTAGTTGACTTCAGCAGCAAGTCATCTGAGCCCTGGGCTTCCCTCTTTTCCATGTATAAAAAGGAAATCTGTTACCACTTTTAAGTATTTTAAAAAATCTAATAATTATGCAAGTGGATTTTTCACATATCAGGCTTATTAACTGCATGTCTGAACTGTAAGGCTAACTGAATTTGCATAACAATCTGTTCTGCTGAATTTAACTGAAGCAGAATCAAACACTTATCTCAGTTACACTTTTAAATAACTTTTAAAGAGGTAAATTATTTTAAGGTTGATTTTTTTTTAGGCAAGTAGATCACATTGCTAATATGAATTGCTATAAAAATGTCTGATGCCTCCAAAATATGAAGAAATGGTAACAAATTACAAAGATTAAATGAGCACATTAGTGATAACAAGAGACTTCAATTTCCAAACTAATTGGGACAAGAAAGAAGATATTAAAAGGAGCAGTTTGCAGAGTGACTTCTTACTAAAAAGGAATCCAAAATGAAGCTGTATGGTGGAGAGAGTGAAAATGCCCCTCTTTTTGATCACAATGTACTTTGATCTCACAGGATAAGCCACAGATCCTGACTTGAGTCAAGGGTCTGGTCATCACCAAATTACCATGTGGCAATTTATGGGTGGACTGCTCTAGTTTTGCCCATGATTAGGAGACTTAAAGGAAGAAATGATTCCCTCCCAAAAAGGAACTTTTCCTGGTTCAAGGCTTAACAAGTCTCCTAGAAACCAGTGCAGGCCTTCCAAAGCTCTGGGGTCAGAGCTTTAACTGCACTGCAAAGCTGATCAATAGGTCCATCATTATTCCAAACCACCAGCAAATCCATTATCAGGCTTTTCTAACTCCAGACCTTGTAATTCTTTTTCTTCTTGACAATTCTCCTTTTTATGTCTCAACTTCACAAAACTCTCAAAGAAAGGAATTACAAATCCTCATTAAATAAGCCTAAAACATTGGTATATTTCCATCTGCTTCTACCACACTCCCATTTTATGGAAAATCTTCATATTCTTTCATTAATTTTACTATTATTTCCCCTAAACAAAGTGGGTAATAAAAAGACTCCACAATTTTGATACAGGAAAGTATTTTCAAGCACATGAAGCACAACAGAACTATGCCTGAGAACTCACATGAAGGATAAGTGTGCATTTAGGCCATTGAAACTGCAACTAGGGAGATACGGTTTCAGCTCCAGCTCTTAATTTCCTTTCTGACCTTGGGAAAAATCATTTGGTTTTCCAAATGTTTCTGTCCATCTCATTCATAAAATGAGGACGATAATATTGCATTAAATACAGCCCCTTTTATAGTTGACTTTTTATTCTTAAAATTGCAACCTAAAATACCTAACTCATAAGCATATACAGCATGCAGCACAGCTGCTCATTCTCACTCTAGGTCTATAGTTAACCACTATAGGTCTAGGTCTATAGTTACCAACTCAATGAAGGAGCAGTTCAGCAGTTCTTAAGACCGATGTAACAACAATTTGGTACTGCATCAAAATAATATAATAGAAAGAATTAGTTAAAAATAAAATCTCCAGTCTGGAAATTATAAACATGCACATACAGGCAGTCTCATACATAGGTACATGCAGACACACACGTAACAATCCTCTCTGAAATTCAGCAAACTGGATTAGGAATTTTAACTCATTTAAGAACTGTCAATATACCTCTACAGGGCTGAAATAATTCACGTTTGAGCTGATGGGCAACCCAGCTAATGAAGAATTTTCTCTGATCTTGAGGTTCCACATCTACATTAAAAGCTCTTCAGCACTAGAGAACATATGTGAGGAGCACAAATCCTAGTATGGTTTCATTAAGAATACAGGGCTAGATCTTAAACATGGATGAGAGTTGAAGCTCTGCAGTACAATTTTCATTCTTAAAGATATTTTAGCAGAAAAATTTTTCATCTTTTTTTCATCTTGTCAAATCTGAACTGCCAAATTATTACACAAAGGATTTATAGAACTAGAAATAGCAAAGAACAAGCAAAACAAAGTTACTGACTGAATTGAGTAGCTTAGCAACTTAGTAGAAAAATAAGGCAGAATTGTTTAAGAAGAAATAAAGCAGCAAACTTTGAAGCATAAAGAAGTTCTAAAGGGAATAGAAAAAGAAAATGCTACAAAGGATATGTGGCCTCCTATGACATATATAACAAATGACCATGCAACTCAGACTAAGAAAGGCCAAAGCAGTAAGGGATTTAAGAGAGAATATCATTTTATTCTAGCAAGACTATAAAAATGCATGATATAAAATCAAATGACCTGCAGTGTGTACAAGGAATAAACATTATAAATTTTTGAAATGTATTTGAAGGACGAAAATCTTGCATGAAAAAAAGAGGAGGGAATGGCAAATTAAAATGAGGAAGCAAATGCAATCTCTCCTGGCCATTTCCTCTGTTTAGTTTCAGACATCCCTGTTTTTTTAGCTAGTAGGGCAGGTACTTTAATTGACATCATCCAGTAGAAGTGCTCTTTATACTGGTAACAGTATGCTTATATCAGGCTTCAGAGTTTAGGCACTGCACGTGTCCATTACAAATCATCTGAAAAAATACCATTTAGTTACACTATATGCATCACAATTTCCTCTAATCTTTGCATTGCATAGAATAACTCTCTAGGAGCTACCATGATGTTTCATTTTCTGTTGGTTGACAAACACCACTCATCCATTTCCATTTTTTCCAGTAAATTTTCCTGCAAACGAACCACTTCATGCAGGTAGGCAGAACCACCAATGCAAGCTGTGTTGCAGGAATAATTTTAAAACATCGTGAAACTTGCTATTCATGCATAATTTCTCAAAATCCACCAAGATGCTAGAAATTTGCCATTCTTTAAAGAAGTGTTGTTTCCTTATTTTTATAAAGGAAGGAAATCAAATATTTAGCACATACACTCTTTAACTGGTGTGAATATTCTAAATATCCTTGCAATATTTATTAAAGTTTATCATTTTAAGGCCCCACATAATTTTTGGAGACCTGAGTACTCAGGCTTCTGAATCTGAAACTATCATCAAAAAGATTAGTTAGAAAAAAGATCCATAATTAGTGCTTCTAGCTATCTGAATTTAGTTCCTTGCTTCCACCAGACCAAAATGACTATCTAAAATTGCTTAAGCTTGCTCATAAATAAAAATCTTTCTTCTCCAGTTCCATAAAGCAATCCCAGTTTTCTAGGCTTGGAAAGTGAAGTTTGTACATCAAGTTTTTAGAAGCTCAATTCTTTAGAGAGTGGGGGAAAGAAAAGAGGAGGAAAATCATTTTCAGATGGAAAAGACTTGACCAAATGACAATGCCATGTACAAATGTATGCTACAAAACATATTTTTTTGTGCCTAGTCCACAGGAGAAAGATTTCAAAGATGCTATTAAAGAAAAAGAGGATCAATCTTAGGCCATTTAAATAATAACATATGATTGCTTCATGTGGTATATTTTCTACTGCCTTGTTCAGAAGAGTCTGAAATAATGACAGTTTCACTATTTTCTTTCTCAGTAATCTAATGGCTGAATCCAGACCTGAGTCAAGGTCCTGAAAAGTGTTATACAATCTCTGGAATAAGAGGGAACTACGAAATCCCAGCACTTTACAGAATTAGCCCTATACACCCCATTTGCAACTGAAGGGAAGAAACCCCAGAAGTGACACAGGGAAGAACAAAACCAGAGTTAATTAACATTAATTTATACTTTTCTGTGGAGATGACCTGGTTTCTTTCATGGTGTACCCACAAGTGCTACATACAAAGAAACCAGATCTTGGGTAGCTGCGAAAGGGTGGGTAGCATCAGCACAATAAAGCAAAGAGCAGGTCATCCACATGGAATAAGTAGTTGGAAAACTAAGGTTGCGGATGGTGGCACAACTAGGCTAACACTATTGAAAACTGGTAGCGGAATTATGGACAGATGTGAGGAGTCCAGCTCTTAGGAGAAAGGGTATTTATTCAATGCAAAACCACCTCAGTAAAATAACCACATATGAAAACACATATGGGAACATAGAGGCACTGTCACACTGATCGGAGATCAGTACTGACTCAGAGAAAGTCATCATAATTACTGATGCCTCTGGCTAAGCATATCTAGCATTTTTTGGTTTGAGATCCAGCCTTTCTTTGCAAATATTCTTGTCTCAATGTAACTGTTGAAATTATCCAAGTGGGAGATTTAATTCCCGATGGTGATTTCTTTTATTTTTGAACTGCTGAATAAAGTATTTCAGCTATTTTTTTGAAATAAGGTTTGATGAAAATGTGTTTTGTGTGTGTTAGTCTGCAGTACAGTCTTACCTAGTACCTCAGGCTTGGGAGCAGAGACCTAGATTTTTAGCCACAGGACTGACACATGGAAAATTTTTACTATCACATTAAAACATTCGAGTTGAGGCTCATTTAAGTCTCTGAAATTATCTGATCACTTAGAAACTCACTGGAATTTTACAGCTAAATACTCATCTGTATGTCTTACATCTCACAGCTCCTTATTTTGAAGGGGCTTGGCAAGCACCTGATTCCCAAGATATCTTGACCACATGCGACCAAGACTCAAGTCATCGCAGCTCTACAAACTTCAGTGCAACCTTCCAAGGAGCCATTCCCCCCAGATAACAAACATTAGTGTCAAGAGGCATCACACTGTTGGACTGAAACTGGTCCATCCATCTCTTCCCTGCAATTAGTGTTAACTCCTGTCCAGAAGTAAAAAGTAAAAAAATTAAAATCAATCTGTCAATCAATCTAGCCAGGATGCAAACAATTGAGATTGCCTAAGTTTTGTATGTGTTTATTATATAGCTATATCTTTTATAATATATAATGCACATACACATATAATATCTTTGAGAATTCCATGAAGAGCAACTATGTCAAAAGCAATCGTTAGGGCTGTAAAATCAAGCACTCCAAGGTTAAAAAGACTAAGTAAGGCTATTGCATGGACTGCACACCAAAGATTTATTTGGCTTCTTTCAGTATACAGATTCTGAAAGGACTTTTAAGTAGACAATTGTATGAACTTGACAGACAGGAGTCCCACCTCATTTGGAAGACAAGGTCATGAATCCAACTGTAAACAGCTGGGGTTGCATTGACAGACATGCTGAGCACTCACATCTGCACTGTGACCACCAGAAACTACAGTTTAAAGATAAAACAGGCTACTTAAGGCACCACTCTGCAAAAACAGAGACTAGTCACTACAAACTGCATTTTCAGTATTAGCGCTCGCTTTTAGTCTGAGCTCCCTCCCTCTGCATTTACAGAGGGACCGACACAACCTGCCATTGCAGGGTGCTCTGCTAATTCATGAGCAATTGCAAATCATCACAGCAGGACACAAAACACCAGCAGCATTTGAGGTTTTAGTTGTGTGGATGCTGGGCTTCAGCAGCACTCAGTAAATAACAAAAGAACAGTGATAACAGGAAATACTGACTCACTGCTTCTTCAGAAAGAGCCCTGAACACAGCCAAGGTCCTTTGGAACTGGAAAATATGGGTAAAGTTTGGGACTTCCCACAGCTTGAATTTTATGCTCTAAGCTTTCTTCTTTTTTAATATACCTATGGGTTTGGGGAGATGGGGCTGTACATAAATTCGACTAATGCTACTGGGTGGAATTCAGACTACAATGTAGAAAATTGCTCAAAACACAGGTGAAATTTAAAGGCTTCCCAGTTGTAATTAAAGATATGCTAAATTGATATAGAGGCAAATCTGTCTGGAGGGAACATAACGACTGTGCTGGTAATAAATCAATCCAGGCAGAGAAATGTTCAAAGATATTACAAACACCTGCTCAGGTAGGCAAAGTATATATAAAAAGCAGCAGAGTAAATATATTTATCATCTCCATTTTCTTGATCATCTCTATTCTATCACTAAAATAGTGCTCTTAATGTTGCCATCACTTAGAAATACTTAGATCTGTCACTACTCGCTCTCAAACTGAAAGGGAAAATGTAACATGGATGTATCTTTCAGGATACATTCCCTCAGGACATGGAATCCATGGCAAAGCTGTAGCAGTGCTTTGGTGAACACCTTTTGTTTGAGCATCTTTTACCACCCACCACACCTGTAGAGTGTGCACAGCTAGAAAGGACACAGCAGCTGCCACCCAAAACACAGATTCCAAAAGTATTTAAACATTCTGCAGGCTATAGAGCCACTTAAGTGAAGAATTTCTTGAAGACAGAATTCCATCCTACCCACAGCCCATCTTAAGTGCCAAAAACATCTCTGGGGCTGTGTGGTTTAGCAGTTTGCTAACGACAATACAGGCTAATGCAGTAGGAGGAAGGAAATTCCTGTATTTGCAGTATCAGGTACCTGCCCCCTTGAGCAACTCAGTCCCTTGTCAGCGTCGCTCTTTAGCTACCAGCCCAGAGCTGTTTCTATTTGAGTTAGGATGCCAAGACCCTTCTGATTAGGTCTCTAAATAATATCCCTGTTGTTGATAGCTGCTGCTGCAGCCTGCAAGACCCGATTCCAACAGGATTTTTCTTGTGGAAGAAGGGAGGCAGCACTAAAAGGGTCTGATGCAGAAAACATTCTTCAAAACAAAGTATGATTTATTTTGTCAAAAGGCATGCAGTACTCAGACAAATGGACTGAAAATAACAGACACCAAGGCACATACTGTTACTTCTTTGCACCCCCTTCAATCCTAAGGGGATGTGATTTAGCTGAGACACCTACAGCTCTCTTGGAGCCAAGTCCCAGCGGCCCTGGCCCTGTCTCAGGCTCTAAATGCTCTTGGCAGCTCCCTGCTCCTCTCTCCACCATGTTCAACAGTCCAATGTGTTACCAGATCAGCACCTTCTGATCTCCTCCTATCCTTTCTCAGCAAGCCAGCCCAGCTGTTAGAGTTAGGGCTCCAGAGCTTCAGGCATAAAAATATGATCCCTCTGCTCAAATATTTGGAATTTCTAGAGTGCTCCTATTCAGCCCTTTATTTTATCTTTACTTGCCCTTTCTGTATCATTCTCTGTTCCCTTATTTCCCTCCTACATATTTTACTTCATGTGAGGGCCCTCACCCCAAGAGCCAGCCCAACACCATATTTGTGCAGCATCATTCAGGCACTGAGGAACAGCTTTACTAGGCACAGATGGAGGCCCTGGATGCCGTGCAGGATCCCTGGATGTCCATGGGGTCAGGCTACAGCTCTTCCCATCCCTCCCATGCCAAGGCTCATGCTAAGTGTCAGTCTCCATGGCTGGAAGCTACAAACTTTCATTATCCATCCTGAAATCTCTTCTTCACTCTCCCCCACCTCTAGGAGATAGAATTCCTCTCAAACTAGATTAAAATGTTTAGATTTTTTTAAAGAGAAAAATATCAATCTCATCCTCGCCCTAAGGTGTTTACCTTACTATAATTTTCTTTGCCACACAAGGAACTCTATGAAAGTACTATCCTGTCTACCACAGAAACCTGTAATTGCACTGTAATTGTTCAACAGAAGTGAAAAGGGAAAGGTAAAAAACTAGGATTACAGAAGTGCTCAAAATTTACTGGTTACAAAATGACATGCCTAAAGACCATCAAAGGCATGACTTTAATAGTTTTGAACAGCACCTTGGGTGTACTGTGATTCTCAGATGCAGCATTTAGTGATATTTTCCCCTATGTTAGCCAAGTCTTCTTTTATAAAGTAAT
Source organism: Tinamus guttatus (assembly GCF_000705375.1). Next base: position 272,364 of record NW_010578144.1, on the reverse strand, counting down.
TTTCACTTTCTCACAACCCAAGGGAGGGGAGTTATCAAAGGCTAAATGAAATATCATAGCATTATGCCATCTCTCTCAAACGTTGTGGGTGTGAAAGTCCAGAAAATGAGCTGTAAACAGAAGATAACATAATAGGTGGGAAGGAGAGGGGAGGGAGTGACTGCATGAACTCTCATCACTGATGGAATCGAACAGTACATTTACATGAAATTAATTTGCAGTGTTGAAATTATGTTACAGTAGCAACGATCACAAGAAAATATTGATAGCAATAAAATGGAGTTCTCGAGAAACTGGCACTAAATCAGAAGACAGCACATTGACACTATTTATGTTAATTTCTTCAAACTTCATCCCAGTCTGCATTCTTGTTGACACCTCATGCAACCAAGAAAATAACTCAGGGAGTGAAGAATGCAGCTGCCATTAGATACCTATACATTGCAGCAAGCAAATGTGCCAACTCATTATGACCTTGATCTAACACACACAGTAGTCAGATGAAAGACTCATTGAGTGCTACACTTTTAAATGTAGTAAAGAACATTTTAGGAAGTTACAATTCTCTTACTAGTTTTCAGTTATCAAAAGTAAAAGACTAACAGAGGAGAGAGTGGGAAATTAAAAATGAGAACAAAAAAGGAAAAGAGACAAAGCAAAAGCAATAAATGTACCTCTTTCAACATTCACAGTAGTTTTGAAACTGTCTAACAGGTCACACACACTAAGGGGCACTTACTTGGGTCACCTTAGCATTTTGTTAGTGAATTGCAGAACCTGGCTCTATAGATATACTCTCATACATGTAAATAACAAAATACTGTATGGCTTTAAGTTAGTCACTGGTGGGGCTTCTCGCAGGGCCTCTTTCCATTGAAAAAGTAGATACACTGAAACATTAATCCCCATTTATTCAAAGCCATGAGGGACAGATTTGGACCTTATTGAAGTCAATGGAAAAATTCCCATTAAATTCAACGGGCTTTGAATCCTACAATAAAATCTCAATAACCATTTTCCTTGGCTTTAATTTAGCTGTTGCCCCTTTTCTTTCAGGTTCAGCTGCCATTTGGTCTAATTAACTGTTACCAGATTCAGGAGATAGGATTTTGAATGCAGCTGTAGCTGCTTCTGCTACATTTTCATCTTATAAAACTTCTCCTTTCTTTTTAATTTAAAAATTACTTTGTTAAATTTAAATTGCTTTCAAGATAGTCTGTCCAGGCCAGCAGATGCACTAATGAGGATTCTTTATCGTTAAAATGTGCAAAGGGTAATGTTCTTATTTTATTTTGGAAGATTTTAGTCTGTTTTACTCCTCATTTAATACCAGAACAGAGGGACAGAAACATAAGATCCTTTGTTGCAATCCTTAATGGATTAGTGGTATTGATCAAAGAGCATTGGGTGCTGATGCGAATTCATCACTTAATCTCATAGGCATGTTCAGCTATTTACCAAGAAATCAGAGTGCCAGGTCTGAGGCTAAGGGCTACTGCTTCTGCCTCACTAGCTGGAGTCACTTATTAAGAACAGGAAATAAATGGTCAAATTATATCTTATCATGTATTAAGGTGAGGATTGCAGTTTCTTTTTCTATCACCTAACTTCACTTAACTTCTTCCAAATAGAGCAGTTTCTTCAGGGAGGAAGCAATGCGAGACAACCTTCTACAGAACAGAGAATAAATCAGGTAGTAACCTGTGCAGCGCATGTTAATGGGAAGGAGGGCTGGATCACTGGGATTTCTTGCTTTTTTTAATTAAAGACAAAATCAGTTTGGCAAAAGGACATTGAGTGGTCTTGATTTTCATTTCAGAGATGCGATCACACTTATATTTGTTAGGCAATTAAAAAATGCTGTATAAGATTATTAAATTAGCTCTTCACATATATCATGTTGGTAAATTAAATCTAAACTGACCTAGTTTAGGTCAGTTAGCAGAAAAGACTTCCAAATTTAAAAAGAGAAGTTTAAAGGCAAAAATAAGATTACCCTGAAATTCAGTGTGTTTACTCTTAGCTGTAAGCAAAATGTCAACTCAAACCCTTTATGGAGAGAGGATTCTAGAATTTTTGACTTCATTCACAAAGATAACTGGGCAAAGAGTATGTCAGTTGAAATACCATACAGAATCACAGCAACTATAACCTGGCAGTGGTTCAAACACAGTTGAGAAAGGAGCTATGGGTTATGATATGAGCACTGCCTGAGAAAAAAATGGAACAGGGTTTCTCAAAATATTTAGTCCAAATGTCCCCTCTGGATGAAAACCGATCCATTAGAATACTTAATCTGGCCTTCTCCCTGCCACCTCTCACTGACTACATGGAATCAGTCTGTACTTTCTGTCACTCCTATTCATTTAGCTGAATCTGACGCCCCTACTATTCATGGCATCTTTTTGCTAAACTGATATTTTCGCAAAATTAGTGTGGACTCAGAAGGCTACAAAGCTTTTCATCACCAACATGGATTGTGTCAGCTGGGACTGATTCTGTTTCCATAAGGTTGAAACTTTTCTTCAATTTTGGGGGTATTTTGCAGTGTAAGTGATGCTTACTCAAGCACATTTTCCCCCCTCCAGTAAGAGCAATTTCAGGTATTTTAAAAGCTATGGATGATAACCACAAAGACCTAGTAGCACTGCCTGAAGAGTTTTACCAAAGCACTGAAACCATTCTCGTCAGTAATTTTGTAAGCAGCACATTAACCCAGACCTTCAGGAACCATGTCTGGCTCTATCTGAAGTATCCCACTAAAACAGACCTCCAGTTCCTCCAGGACCTCCTGAGACATATGCTCTGCTTACCTTGGTTAGGAAAAATGCACTTTAGTGGACTATAAAAATCTTTCTACCTCTCTGTTCAGTAGTATGAAGCAATGAGGCATCTGTAACTTACGTTTTTCGACTGTCAGCACAGTCTTCTGTGTATCAACATTTTTTCTTTATTTTAAGATAAATTCCCATAAAAAACTTGTGTCTTGCTAGTCCCTGTAATGACATAGTTCATCACAGTTCCTTAGCAGCAGGTAATTCACCAATTCTTTTCCCCACCTGCTCCAGTTTTGAACACAGTCTGAAGCACACACTGACTGAGAAGACAAAGCAATGAGGTCTATAAAGGGCATTTTCACTGAACAGGGTCACTGGGATTTATAATCTATTCTGTCTAGGCCAAAGCTTTAATGGAAGTAAGGTCTAAAGCTATAAACATTCTTCCAATAGAACAAGAGCAGTGACATTCACCATAAGTTAAACATTTGTACTTGATAAACTGGTAATCATCGCTCTCTCCAGTAATCACTATGGTGTGAGCCACAACCCAGAAACCCCTTTCTGCTCTGAGGATTGAGGTAAAGATTGACACTCCTATTAACTAAAAACTGCTCCAGCCTTTGTTTTGGTCCCCACATCCATTCCTAAACTGCCCCTTGAAGAACTCATCCATCTGTCCTTTACTGCTCATAGAGCTCCTCCAACTCAGTGCTGCTCTTCCAAGGACCTTCTTGCTGTCTATCTCTTCTCTCTCCCTCCTTAAATAAAAAACAAAAAGAATAAGGTGGTGAGAAAAAACTGAAAAGAAAGGAAGAGAGAATCATGCAGATTCTAAGACAATTCCTATATCTCCATCTTCTGTTCTGCAAGAGGCACATAAGGATGCAACTCAAGCTCAACATACATTTTTCTTTATCCTAGTACAGTCTACCTAATAAAAGGGAATTATAATTGGCATTTATGCTCTCCTAGCCTCCCTCCAGTAATGCTGACTGCTGAGCAAAGACACAATCAACCAGGCAGCCCTTGAGATCAGGTACAATCCGATCCTGAACAACTTCAGGCTCTGGTGCCATCACTGGCTCAATACACTCAACATGCAGAAGGGGAACAGCTGGATAACACTGTACAGTGCAGTGCAAACCAAGCCCTCGGTGCATTTCTTGTGTGAACAAATTAAAACAAAAACTACTTCGTTCAGGTTCTCAAGGGATGTTTGACAGTCTCCATCTTTAGATGTGTTTAAGACCAGGCTCAACAAAGCCCTGTGGAACTTGGTCTAACCTCATGGCTAGATTAGCTTCAAGGATGGACTACACAGCTTATGTGGTCCCTACCAACATGAATTATCCTATGATCCTAAGTTGAAAACAATCTAAGATGTTTTAATTAGACAACCCACTCAGTTTTTCAGTTAAAAAAATCAACACTATGTAGCAATTCATCTTTAATTGTTTTAAAATTAAAATAGAAAACAGCATTTCAATGATATCATAATTAACATGACAATAAAAATTTGAGAAACTGGTGTTGAAATGGGAAAAATAAAGTAGACAAAATTTAAATGATGTCTTGAAATCTGCATTTGCTGAACTAAACTATTGCAGAATTTCCAACTGAGAAACATTTAACACACTTGCTTTTCTCTGACCTAACAAAAATGTTAAAATACGGCCACAAAATGGAGATCCACCCATTTCACTAAATGCAAGTGCTGCAAAGAACTCAACCACTTAGAGTGGCCACTGAAATGACATTTGATTGCTGCCCACATAATCCTCAACATTATCAGCTTTCCCTCATGCTTCTGCATAAACTCCAGGGTCTGTTTATAAGAAACGCAAACCATCAAAAAAAAGATGCTGAGGAAACTTCAGAAATGGAGCTGTTGTCAGCAGAGATTAAATTGTATACCAACTGCATGACATTTATGCACTGCTACTTAAACTGTGACAAATGGTTACAAACGTGATAGTTTCAGAATCTCTAATCTAAATGAATGGTGCTTTTAGCCTACCTCTGACTGGAATTCATTCTGGAAATAAAGAAGGATTTCCTACTCAGTTGTGTGCAGAGCTAAAGCAGCCATGAATCCGAGGGCAGGAACTGTCGCTTCCGCAGATACCTGCAGTACCACCCAGCACCAGTAAGAGCTCCCAGCACAAGCTGCCTTCACACGCTCATTCCCTTTGAAGTCCCAAGCAAGGTCTGGGACCTAAATTAAGATTTTACCTACCTGTCTACCTCAGACATTGCTTTCCAGGAGGTTTTTCTCCTATTTCTGTTGCTGTAGCAGAACATATCATGTAAACTCATACAGAGCAGCAAAGATTACATTAAAATGCAATTCTTAGAATTAGAAGTATTCCACATGATGAGTTATTAGAAAATCATTTCAATCACTATCTGTTTAGGTACAATATTAGAGAGTGGAGAAAACTGATGCCATAGTTTATCGTACTTATTCTAGATTTTTCCCTGTATTATCCTCAGACTCCCAACCAAGGGAATCAAAAGCAAAATTCTTGAAAACAAGTCTTTGCACAGTACTTTTTGAAAAAGTGTTTATGGTCTTCTAATGCAATATTTATAAAACAATCAACTTATACACATTCCAAGGTACTTCAGCTGATAACACAAAAGAAAAAAAATCACTGTTTTATAACCCCTCATGATCTCAGTCTGACTTGACTGTCCCCTTCAGAGATTTCTAAACTGGAAAAAAAATAAAAGCTCACTGGAAATTGGAAAAAAATCTTAGAAATAAACACAGAAAAAACATGATGCAGTAACAAAGAAAATATGATTTTTGTAATATTCAGGCAACCAGATTTTGATGGTTGCATGAAATTTCTGCAGCATTCCTCTTACAGAACTGCAATATTGGCAGTTAGCGTGGGGGGAATAAACAGACAAAGTGTTCAGTTAAAGTTGCTATTTTCAAAACTGAAGTTTACTCCAGCTTTTTTATTATCTTTTTCTAGAAAAAAAGACAATAAAAACAATCTCCCCTGTTCTGTTTTGAAGGAAAATACAATCTGCGTTCAGAAGAAATTCTTCTGATGAAATACTTAACTGAGAGCAAGGTTAAACCGCAGCTAAGGGCGCTCGCTAGCGCAGGAGCGCACTGCCATCGTGTGGAGCAGCAGCCAGATGAACCACAAGCAGTGTTTAAAGGGCTGCTGTCTGCAGTTCAGGGAAATAAGAATATTCCTAAGCAAATGCATCTGACCAGCCATGACCCAAATATATCTATATCCTTTAAAATATTTAGAGTGAAGAGATGAGGATGAAATTTGGATTTGCTTGCCCACCAAGGCTACTTGTATTCTGGGAGACTTACCCTAATGTACAGACTGAAGATTCACTGCATGGTACAGGGCTCACTCCCAGCACAGCTGCAGGGAAAGCTAAGGTGGCTCCTGGGGTGGCAGTGACACCTGTCCCTAAAGAAGAAAATGGCAAGAGCCAAGCCCAGGCTCTGCCACCCGCACTCTGGCTTCTCTGGGCACAGCTCTGCATGTTAAACTCCACAAATGCATCTTGCAGCCCTACCCAACACTGATATGTTAACAGAAGCCTGCAGTGGGGCCCTGTTATTCTGCCAGCCCTGCTAGGAATCACCTGATAGAGCAGAACCCCCACTTTTTTCCCTTTTTTAGTTCAGTATCTGCTATTTCAATATATTAGAGCTGAGATATTCAAAAGCTGCCTGAGGGTTTGGAGAATTAAATTCAAAATGTTCCAGGCAGTTCTGAAAATTCCTAAGAGGGTGATTTTACAATGCTATGAGTCTGATCCTTCAATCCGTGCTTGTGTAAGGAGCACCTACTTACAGAAATAGCTTAAGTAGTTAAAGGCATTATCTTCAAGCCAAATTTTGACATTTAGCTGCTGGCCATGCCAATAGCACATTTTTCCTTGTGTTCTCCAATCTCCAAGTAAACTGGAGGTGAGCAAAGGCAACCATCTTGCCCTTGGGCAAGGTGCATTCCTGGATGTGCACAGAGAGGAGAGCGCCTGAAACTCAAAGAATGCAAAAGCAGTAATTGAGACACAGTACGTAAAGGGAAGCTAGGTTCCTTGTACACAATGATATACATAGGGAAGACTTTTTTCTGCAAAATAATCAGAGTGCCTTGGCTTGTTTGCCTGCTTTTGTGCTGGGAGTTTTGTGATCAGCAGGCTCACAGCCCAGCCAAGGCTGTCGAGCCCAGAGATGGGAAGAACAGACCAGCATCTCCTAACTGCGATGGATTCACTCCTAATGAAAAGATGGAGCAGAGGGAGTGCAGCAGGCAAGGCCATGCCCAGCTGCCTGGTGAAGATGCACAAACCGGCCTGGAGCACCTCCAGGGCCACAGCACAGATAAAACACAGAGCCCAGAAGCAGGCCCAGGCAGAGAGAAGGTAAGTTCACCCCCTGTTTGAAAGCCATGCCAGGGAAAAAACTACTGAAAAGAGTCTAGGCAGGCTGAGTATTAGAAAGAAACCGCCAGGAATAAGTGAAGAACATGTCATAGCTTATCTTGAAACTATAATGCCTGTGAAACAGTCCAGCCTGTGTAAAGCATGAAAGTAAATATCCTCTATTCATGTCTAAAATAGAATTTATTCCCAGCACAGCAGGCTTGTTTTCACACCACCCAAGGTAACCCTGAACAAGTTGCACGGGATTGCAGGGATGTGCAGAGGAAGGTGACAAAAGTTGCTGAAGCGCTGTAGGAAGCCCGTGTCCAGCTCCATCCAGTCTGGGGATTTCCCATCTCACTACCAATCCATGAATGAACTCATCATTTTATCATATCTAGGAGACCATGGCCTACTTTGTGAGGATATTTTGTGATGGAGAATAGACAGGAATAACCTAGATAATAGGAAAAGCTTGGCAGGCCTTCAGCACAGCCAAACTGAAACCGAAAGTGATGTGTGGAAGGTCCAAAGTTTTGCCCATTCCTACCTCAGATTCAGTTCCCTAACACAATCACTAGATTTTGGTAAATCTTTTCTTCTTGTCATATGCATTCAACTCTTCTCTTTAGTGCCTGTTGCTTCTCAAAACACACATGGACAAGCATCACAGGATTTTTCTGCAACACATTTGGTAAGCTGCATAAGACTGAGATTAGACAAGGACACTATGCCAATAAAACCAAAATCCTTATAAAGCCTTTGATGAAAACAAGGACTTAGTACATCACCTTTGATTTATTTGGTGTTTTAAATCCACTATTCCAAATACTTATCAAAGCAATCTAACCATATCTGGACTAACAACTCATAAGATTTTTTTCCCCCTCCCAGATACATATGTTACAGCAGGTCATTCTACTAGGAAACAGTGTTTGCAGAAGGTAAAAATTGGAGCCCAATAAGCTGAATTTCAGTTTTGCAGGTCAGAAGGTACCCCAGTTAGCCAGTGAGGCATCGTACCAAGCCACGTGGGGACTTGCAAGGATCTCAGTGTGGTCTAAACAGCAGATGAACCTTCTCTACATGCTTGGGAAGTGGATGGACACAGCTATTTCCCACGAATGGATTATCTTAATCCTCCGCCAATGTATCATGCACAGATTCCCCATACTTCACATTTATGACTTCGTGCTCTGTATCTGGGTTTGCACTTTGCGCTCCTTCCTTGCCTCCCTCCAGCAGGCCCTGCCTTTTAGCTCCAGGTATCTAATAAATGCAGGAATTTACTTTGTCAGCTGTGGCCATTTTAAACAGTGAATTTTGTCAACCTTAGACCTGCCTGTCGCAACAGTACCCAGAGGTCCAGCCTGTTCACCACCACACTCTGTATAGTCCCAGCTTCCCAGGAGCTAATTCAAGATGAATAATTCACCTGACAAACTCAGTCTGCTTGGGAAATACCCAAGGGCAGGGTTCATTTTCTTCTACCATAATCATTAGTCAAGATATGCTAGAATAAAGATGGTGAAACAGGTTGAGAGGAAGAAAAAAGAGTGGATACCTGTGAACAGCACACCAGCTCCCCATGCTCCCAATTTCTATTCCTCATCTCCAGGGGATGAAATTAATTTGGACAGAAGAGAAAGAAAAGTCTTTTCCAGACTATGACACTAACTTAGATCAGAACAAACAAAACTAAAGGACTAGCATAAATTTGGCCACACTGCATCACAAGTACACAATCATGTTTTTTTTTTTTCCTCCCCCCCTCTATCACATAAAGGGATCAAAGTGCCTATGAAGAGGTGGAAAATCCTACAGACACCCATGAAGACATGCAGAATTCTGCTCCTCTGATGAGGATGACTTGGAAGTGGGCGCTGACCATGGCTCAAGAAAGACCAAGCAATAAAGATCACATATGGTGAGCAGAAAAGCCCACAAACAGTCCCCACCAACCTGTCCTTTGTCCTTGGCATCTAGTTACATGATGCAAGTATGAAAGCAGACCAAGTTACACATGGGAACAGCTCACAGGACATATGGCTGTCACAATAAAGGGCATTTGTATCCTGGACTGAGGATGGTCACACTTCTGCTCAGATGACATGAGCCACCCCTGTTCTTCATGCACTATGTCCAAGCTGAAGATTCAGCACCACTAAAATATGAAAAAAAAATGTATCTTTGATAACAGTTGGTAATATTAGTCCACCACTAAACTGGTTCAGGCTATAGGAAGAAAGTAGTTATCCATAGCACCAAGGGAGATCCGCAGGGAGAAGTAATGCTGTATTAGCTTAGGAAGTACAGCAGTTAATGTTTTCCAGCTGAGATTTGTCCTGCTATATCAAAGGCTAACATATCTAAAGGAAGACTCTTGCTTCTGCTACAAAACAGAGATAAAATAAGAGCTTTACTCCAGACCTTGTTTTTAGGTGCATCAGAGTGACTATACCCTGACTGCAACCAAATTATTGCAGGATTACTGCAGAAATATGAACAGATTTTTAGACAATATTACTGTGCCAAACAAAAATGATTAATATCTGACCCATCCTTTATCAAGCAACTTTACTGCTGCAGCTCTATGGCCTTGAGGATATGAATGTTATTTTCCCTTAAGCCTAGTGTCTGACCTATAATTGGAATTTCTCTAAGACAAGGAATTGTATTTCATTGTTTAACCAAAATGATATATTTTTTCCTTATTGAAGTAAAAAAAAGGCATTTCTTTGACTACGAATGAGCATGTGGCAATTACCATATTGTGTAAGTGCCTAAAAACCGGTCCTAACTGACCATACATGATTAAGAACCTATACTGAAACCTATGGTGTCCACTTTCCTTTTAGTCCTTCAACACAGAGCAGCAATTTGGAGTCAAAAAAAGGAAAGCAAAACAAAACTCTGCCACTTCCTTCTTTCCTTATCCTTTAACAAGCTTTGCAGCTTGGGTAATGACACAGCAGTCAGAGCACACATCAGTTCTGTGCCATATTGTCAGAAATTCTGACAGATTTCTTTGTCTTAAATGTGGGATGGATACTTGTTTACTTCTTACAAATATTCAGTTAAAACAATCAGTATCAGTTACAGTAATCAGCCATAGCTAACAATATAATTTATAAATTCTAGTTCTGCATGTCCCCTTCAGAAATGTGATGTTTTGGTTAAATAATTGCCCAAGATTGTCTGGCAGGAGGCTTACCAGCGCAAGCACCTCCCAGGCAGGCAGCAGTTCAGTCTGCTCAGAGCATAACTCTGCACAGAGCTGCTTCAAAGACAGAAGATAACTAGGCAGATCTGCCTTGGAGGTAGGTCATCAACAAGGGGATGTCTCCAAGATAGCAGCCTGTTTTTGTCTGCATGAAGAGCGAGTTATAAGCAGCCTTTGTGCAGCACCTTTCAGGCAGGTAACTTGTTCAGGTCCACATGGTAGGCAGGTCAGCACACACACCCCCCTAGCAGACACCAAACTGTGTCACTCTGCAGCTCCTCCTTTCAAGGACCCCGTGGTAAGTCAAAAATTTCATTCTAATGATTTCAGGAGAAAGCCATTATTTCCTGTGTGGAACCATTTTCAGTACAGTTGCTGAGTATGTCAAACTGCAAGTTCTTTAATGACACATTCCTAACGCCAGAAACAAGAACAAAACTCTTTTTATAAAGTTCGGGTGGTGTTATTAATATAGAAGGAAATGCTGGTTTAGGAGATTTGGCAGTAGGTTACGACAGCAGAATGTCCCAAAGAACAATCAAGTACAACTGGAAAAAAACTGACAGCAGACATACTAAAAAAAGAATATGTATCTATAACATATAAGTACAGATGTGGGCCTACTGCATAGTGAAGTACAGAGAACTGGAAAAGCAATGAAGTTTAAGTATTATTCATTTGAAATGGATTTTTTTTATAAAAAAGTCTCTGATCAATCAAGGACTTCAACAAAACCATAACTTTAAATCACTTGACTAGAATTTTTTTTTAAATAAAGATGAACAACTTACTCTGCGCTTATCACAGTATATCTCTAAATTCAGACAGATTTCATTTTTTCTTCATGATAATATTAATGCATTTATGTTTTTTACATAAAAGCTGAGCTATATTCCAAATACCTTTCCTACCTGTTTGAATAACAGCTGCCATGCATGCCAGCCCAAAATTAATAAACATTTTTGACAGAGCACAGAGCAATAGGCTGGAGCCAAAAGAAAGAAACTCTCATGCTATTCAGCAGTTTACATCAAAAGGTTGAAAATAAGAAACATTTAAGGAGCAACCACTGTCAGAGAGGAGAAGCAACTAGCACCAGCCAATACCCTTGTAACAGGCCATTCCTACCTCCTGGGGAACCAAATACCTACAGCTGCTAAGCAGGGGAGAGACCAGATCAACGAAGCTCCAACACAGGGTTGGAGCTGTACGTGTGCACAGCACACTGCAGTGCTAGCTCTTGGTGTACTGTAAGTCTACAAAAGACATAAAAAGAAATACCAGTGTGACTTGTGCAGCAACCAGCATGATATAAAATATTGCCACAGTAACTTCCCAAAACATAATAACTTGAAGCATTTGGTATTATTGATGGTTTCTTTGAGGATAATATCAAGTACAGCAATGACACCTGTCATGTGGGGTGCATTCAGAGTAAAGCAAACCAATACAAAACAAAGCAGAAGGCAAACAGGTCTCAATTGAAACACAACGGTTCAGTATAATTCAGAGCGCCATGAAGCTGCTCTTTCTACCTGCACAACCTTTCCAGGCTCCAGATGCAAGCTCTGGTGTGCAATCAGGAACAGATATGAAAGACCGGCTGCATAACAGAAACAAGGCAAAATTCTATAGCCTCCAAATCCACAAAAATGGAACTCTCCTTTATACTCACAAAGGACATAGGACTCATTCTATGCAGCCGCATAACCCAAATACCCTAGTCATATCTACACTGACAGAGCTTGGAGTTCATACCAAACACATCAGGCATGATCCCATGTTTGCTTGGTAGTATAACATACCCTTTTAAGATTTCAGACTATAAACTGCTTGCATTAGTTCACCTGTTATTCAATATACAGTACAATTTCAGCTCCAGAAAGCCACTGAACAGACATATCAACAGCTGTTGATTCAAGGTTCTGAAACACTGTTTTCAATTGAAGAGAGTGTTTTGCCAAAAAGTTCACTTTTAGGTAGATCATTGGTTTGGCTTTTGTATTTTACAATTTATGAAGTTTTCTTTTTCTCCTTTTAGGTTTAATAGTAATGGACTAAAGGCACTTTTCAGCAAATTTGCCTCATCCATATCTAAAGAAAGATAAAAGCAGTATATCTGCACATCTGAAACCACCACTGCTTCATGTGTAAGCAGAAGGTTGGAGATGAAATGATTTTATTCTGAACTGCCTTTCCCACAAGTTTGCTACTGGGACCAAAGGAGACCTCAAACCACAGAAAGATCTCTGGGCTGAGTGTTTTTTTTCCCAAAATGAAAAAGCCCAAAAAAGGTTCTCTCCAACTGAAGAGCAGATAAACAGTCTGCATTGCCAGATACAAATGGCCTGTGCACTGTGCCCTTTGCTGCTACATCCTGCAAATACCTGTTTAAATCTCTTGGGTTTTTTGCACATGCTGAGCTGGATTTAAGTAGGGTTTGAAGTCCAGCTCTGACTTTTATACAACAGTGTTACATATGGGTACCCTTTGCATTATCCAAAACACACCTGGAAGCCAGAGCCGCTCCCCAAAGGAGTCCCAGCAGAAGCACAGCCATTTCCTCCCCCGGAGCAGAGGATGGCAGGAATCAGGCAACAACCTTGTCCAGGCACTGGTGCCTCCCATGGCTGCCCGAGCACGCTGAGGAACATCACTGCCATCGCCAGGCTCCAGAACACCCATTCCTCTGCAGGGCACACTGAGATACTACCAAACTGACATTCAACCTATAGCACAGAAAAGGTGGACTTACTTGCAATGTAGGTAGGAGAATTAAATAGCTTTATAGCTCAACATACATATGCGCACATTCCACTTCAACTGCTGTCATGAAAATGGAGAACATAAAGGTATTTTACCCTAATACCTCTCCTATATCAATGCACTGCATAGTATTTCCAACAGAAGCTTAAAACTGGCTTCACGGTCACATCAATGTGGTTAGTAAGTCCTTTGGTTCCAACGAGGAGCAATTGATGCACTCTGCCTTTGCACCAATGAGCAATTAGAAAATAACCTTAAAATTTCACCTGTGGTTCAGCAGTTGATTATGACCCTGAATATGGCATCAGTTACACTGCTGTAGCTATAGATCAACTCTATAGGCAACAGTGAAGCCAGTTCTGACTTGAACCTGTGACTAAAATTGAATCTGTCCTTTAATTTAAACTATGGAATCATGATCACAGGCTTCTTAGTTAAGAGAAGCATAAGTGCTCAACTGAAGCACTAGAAAGAAGGAAGTGAAGTATCTAAAGACTGTCAGTCTTTGAGTACATTCATAGGAGGACACTCAAGAAGCTATGAAGAGGGAAAGAAACCATACAAACAACTTCAGTTGAGGTTATATTACAGAAACTCCAGTAATTATACACTCAATTATATTTCTCTCATGTTTTTTTTTCTTGGATACCTTTGTATTTGTCATCTCTAAGCACTTGAAAGAAACCTCTGAAAATACATTTCGTAGAGTATCTACCAAATCTTGTGCAATGTGATGCTATTCATAAAAGGATACTTTAAATGTGCTTACAAAAAAAGAAAGCAGAAAAAGTTTTCTCTGCAAGATCTAGCAGTCATGGGAAGAGGAAGACAGAACAAATTACATGGCAATAACCACTCTGAGGAGATTGCCACAGTTATTTCACACAAACAGACAACTCTGCACCTCATGTTCACATTCATTATTAGGTCAGTCAAGTATTTTAAGCAATTAAAATCCAAGTTACATTTCCATAATAATATTCCACCGATATTAAGGAAAAAAAAAACTTGCGGGACAATTCTGTGCAATTTTAATAATGCGTTCTAGATTTATAGCTCTCCACAGATGGGAAAATTCTGACCAAGCTAAATAAACTAGATTTACTATCAGAGATTCAAACTGCTAAGCTTGGATGGTAACAAGCATTTGGAAAAAATACAGACCTAGCAAACCATTAGTCTCTGAAAAGGCAAAACACACAGCAAGAAGAGCAAGGCATTACACGCACCATAATTACACATATACATTACTCCAATAATACCTGGCAGCAATCAGAAAGAGTAGAAGTTGCTTGCGTTTCATCTGAGGAAAGTTTGAAGAGTGTCCTGCATTTTGCTGGATGATACTGCAAGTCTCCCTTCTTCAGGGACCCCAAAATGCACATTTTGGGGTCTGTGCATGAGGCCACAGAGGTCTGGATTAGCACAGGCAAGTCCAGAGGGGCAGGAACCTGGCCTGAGCAGATATATAGATGGGAGTAACCACAGTCCCCATCCCACCTTCCAGACCCTAAATGACATGAGGGTTTGCACCTGTACTGATGGAAAAACTCAGCCGCAGCTGAAGGCTATTGACCACGTCATCCAAACCACCACCCCAATCAAGGCAGTTTTCGGTGGGTTTAATTAGTATTGAAATAAGGAAGTGATGGGGATAGCTCTAGTTGCATTCAGCCTTCACAAACAAAAATCTCTAGAGCTACTGCTCACAAAACATTTTGTTTCCGAGAGCAGCTATGCTGTCCTTACGCTGCTCCAGTTTGACAGAGAAAAGAAATGCCTTGTCATCATCCCACTGAATACAACCGCGATCAAAAATTACTTCTGAGGCAGTTAATAACAACTTTGAGAGTATCAGCAAAATCTTGTAAAGCACTACTTAGATTTGACAAGTTTAAATGGCTTTGAAATAACAGGTGAATAATATATTTGGATTTGCCTCCATGGGCAGCCAGAGGAGAGAAAATTACTGTAAGACAAATTTTTGACAAAAACACAAGATAAACAACTCAGCCGCTTTTTGTCGAGTGTAACAGAGTGGGTGTATAAATAAAACTCAGTAGGCAGAACATCTCTGGAGTTTAGCAAGGCCTCTCGCACGCCACCACGCAGAAAACTCATTAACACCAGAGAGAATCGCGGCGTAGATCAGTGCAGGCAAGGGACAGAGATTGCAAGTGAAGAGAGAAGTGCCAGGCTAAACAGTATCAAGGAGGTGCATTTCCCACCTGGGAAACGGTACCGCGGTAGAAGCCTGTCCCCTCGGATAGTTCAAGGTGTAGTTCAAGGTGTAGGGTTCAAGAGAGCGAATTTATTAAAATCTGCCCTTCCATCCCATCCATCCCAGGCTTACCATCCCATCTGACATAACTTAAACACACAAAGCCTTAAATCTATACCATGATTAACCTCTCATAATTTAACATGCCCTGTGCAAGTCCTTCTTCTCCAAAGACTTCCTCTTGCACCATTCCAAAGTGAACTACTGCGCAATCTTTGCTTCGTAAAGTCACTCTCTTACAGGACTTCTCTAAACACCATTTAAAAGATTCTTTGTTTGACATGTATTTTATGGCAATCCAAGTGCAATCAAAACAACCACTCAGTCATCCAGATTTGTTGTGAAGGACAGAAGCAGTTGTCACAGGCACCTAAAGTCACACACAAGCAGTCACCTAAGGAGTAGCATTCAGTGGAAGGTTGTACTCTTCACTGCACACCAACAGTCACCACTGGGTTTTATTTCTCTTGATCAGGTTCCTTTGGGTTCTCCCTTGAACCGGCCAAGTCTAACTGAAATGCCTCATTTAGCCAGTAAATACTGAATAAGAGTTATCTTGACTATTGACATGCACACAGGAATACCACAGATATTCCTTGCAAGGCCAGTGCCTTTTGACATGGGAGAAAGGTTCTCTCATAGGCACAGTCCTTCCAAATTAACTTTTTCTAAATATTTCTTCAGTCACTTCCTATTAGCACTGTCCTTTAAAAAATGCACACCAAAGAAACTACTGGCCACTAGTCTGCAACTGTGGGAAGGAGTACTTCGCATTCCAAATCTTTGGAATATTGTTAAATATTTCTTACAGTGACCTCAGACATCTCTCTCTCTTTGTGAATGAAGGCAAAATTTCAGTCAAAATGTTATCAGTACACGTGAAATATTTCCCCATTCGGCATTGCATTTACGCAGGCCCGTTCCTGCTTGTTATTAGCAATTCAGCAAATTGCAAAAGAGGAAAGAGAAAAAATAAAATAGTACAATCCTGCCCGACTGCAGCTATCTTGAGGAATATTCTCCCCCTAGCACTTGCATAAATGTTATCCCAATCAATAATCTAGTAATTAAACTCACCAGCATTTTGGCCTGTTTACAAGGCTTTTTATCTGGAAAGAAAAAAAAAATTCTCGCCCTACTTTTTCAAACTGTCTTGCAAACAGAACAAGACTCATTCGACCGCCCCCGTCCTTAACCCCTGCACTAGCTATTGCTGCAACGTCAGTGGAAATCGTTCTGTTTTCCTCTGCGGACACGGCATCATTTTCTCCCCGAGTATTGCTTATTCCTATCTCATTTTGCCAGTTTATCAATAAGTCATAAATTCTGATTTTGTTAATATCCCAGTAGTATATGTAGGGATGAAGCTGCGGGGAAATTTGTGTTGCGAGTTTTTGTTTTTTCACTTTCAGTAATGAAAAGCAAAGTGAACGCTCCGACCAGGCAAACATGGGTAAGCAACGCCGGCCCCTCACAAGCAACCAGGGCCCCCGCCGCTCAGCTCCAGAACATTCCAAGGGCGAAATCCTCCTGCCGTTTTAGTCAGCGGGACTTTGGCCATTGCCTTGCATGGGGCTAGAACTTCATTCTGGAAATATCTAATGTGCTTGAATGAGGAAACTTGCACAGCACAAGCTCAGAACGGAACTTCATTTTTTAAAGGAACTAAGCCCTTTGAGTATTAAAATCGAACTTTAGAGTTTTCTAGAGCACTTACTTTTCAAAAGGTCGGTGAGGAATGGTGTTTTCATGCCCATGGCGAGCCCTGCCCGGCGTCTCGCCGCTCCAGCCGATCCGCGCGACACATGCGCCCGTACTCATGGTGCCCGGACTCATGGCGCCTCCCGACCACCCCAAGCTGAGGCTGGTGGGGACACGAGGCCGGGACGACTAGAGTTCCGGCACGAGGCTGGCCACGACTCAAGAGTGAATCCACGACTGCTTCACGAATCCAGCCCTGATGCAGGGAGAAGGGCGACGTTTAGACAGTAATGACGACGCGAAGCGGCTCGTGGTGGCGACCACGTATAATGGTGCATCGAGGGCACTTAGCCAGCAGCCTGCTTCCCTCGGGACAACCCACACCGTGATCTTGTGGTAGCTTCAGCATGCAGACAGTCTGCTGATTCTCTTTCTAATGGAGAAACGAATCCAGCCCTGATGCAGGGAGAAGGGCGACGTTTAGACAGTAATGACGACGCGAAGCGGCTCGTGGTGGCGACCACGTATAATGGTGCATCGAGGGCACTTAGCCAGCAGCCTGCTTCCCTCGGGACAACCCACACCGTGATCTTGTGGTAGCTTCAGCATGCAGACAGTCTGCTGATTCTCTTTCTAATGGAGAAACGGGAGCAGAGAATAAACTGGTGCTGGTTGCGACCTCTGAGCGAAGGAGCTCGGAGGGAGGCGCGGGCCGGGAGCACAGGGCAGCGCGATGGCACCCACAGCCCCGCA
>NW_010578144.1:218764-253595 GCF_000705375.1 Tinamus guttatus | reverse complement strand
CCAGGAAAGTCGGGAAGCCGCCAGTGACGGCACCAGAGCTCCACGGGAACACGGGCATCCCCGAGCATCCCTCAGCAGAGCACAGCGAAGCGGAGAAGCTGGGCGCACTTTAGCAGCCTGTGTATTTTTCCTGCTTTTTTTGGTTTTTTAAGATGTCTAAAATGTATATTGCACGTTATGTTTCTTGATTTGAATATGACTGAAACAGCAGGTAAACCTTAAACCCCAGTAATGGTGGATTTTTTTAAAAAAATGTAGCTAGTTTAATTTTGCTATGTTTAAATATATATATATAATTAGCGATTAATTACTCTTTTAATTTTGAGGCACTCTGTATGCTTTAAAAACTTGCTAACTACCATTCTGGGACATTCTGCAAAGAATACTTGTCTTTTTTTCCTCCCCTGATGCCATTTGTTCAGTTCTCCAGCCTTGTTTCTTTGGCCAAATGCAGGGACCGAAGAAAAGGACTTTGTTACTGCCTTTAATCTCAATAAATATAATGTTTTCTCTTCTTCCCCTGTGCATACACCAATGAAATCCTGGAATTTGTTATGGAGAAATCATCAAGCACAAGATCTTGGGATATTGTGGATATTAATGGAACTTGGTTCTTCCCTTCCCCTGCACTGCCTCAACTGACCCTGACCACCTTACGATTATCATTTTAAGGAAAAAATCTTTTTTTATCTACAGGACCTGTAAAAAACTCCTCCTTTAAAAGCCTAATACAGCAAAATACTGAAGGAAGGTTCCAGTGATGATGCATGCTGTGGCTCTATACATGTAATGAAGGTTACTTGCAGGTTCTGTACATTCCTGGATTGAGACACAAGTTTTCTGTTTTTAGGTTTCTGTCCTTAGTTTACTTTTAATAGGTAATAAATTGCTTCCACATTATGATCTTTGGTTTGGTTGGTATTGATTCCCTAAGCTGAAACTCTTCTATGTTTATACAGAGTGATTTTATTTTTTGTATATTGTGTGTGTATGGATGTAGATTTCTGATTTTTTCATGAATTTTCTTTTTTAATGGCTTTGAAAAAGTTTGTCTTAAAAAAAAACCCTGTACTTAATTAAAGCTGATCTTTACAGTAAATTCTGCGTTCTTAGAATATGTTAAAGACTCTGAACTACTCTATAGACACTATAAATAAAACCAGTTGGCTGTATCATTTAATGTGATACTTTAAATTGGCAAAAAAGCAAGGCAGTTTCAAATAGTTCAGGGGAAATTTTGCATTAAATAGGCTCAGCACTAGCATGGAGGGTCATTCAAGGTTCATAGGAGGGTCAGTGAAATACAAGAAATTCCATTTAAACCTTTCTGGAGTGAGAGTGTCGGGCTCTAGAGCAGATTGCCCAGAGGTTTGAGCTGCTCCGATCCCAACGGGGCCTGGTCCCGGCACCAGGGCCTCTCCAGAGGCGCCTGCCAACCTCAGCTATCCTGGGACCCTGTGAAAGAAGTTATTCCAGTTTTCAAAGTGTTAAATGATGTTATTGCAGTTTCAAGAGTAGTTAAAACAGTAGGTAACAGTAGTTCTTTGCAAACGTATTTAGATTTAATGTTATATTTCTATGAGAGTTGTCTAAAGGAAGAAGATTTTTCACCAGAGCATTAGCTGAAAGCTCAGCACTTGAAGCTCTTTTCATGAATAATTTGCACAGTTCTACAGGAGTTTGGTTTTCTCACTTAAAACAGGATTTCATATCCCTGGTTTTGTGCAACATTTATACAAATGTTTTTCTGCCTGCTTCCTCGGAGTCACTGACAAAAGCAGTAGCAACCTGCAAAAGACTTGGCCATATCTCCTGCTTAATGTGGCTCAGTATAGCATTAAATTCTCCTGTGCTTACTCAGGATAAACTGTTGAGTTCAACTGGGCTTGAAGATTTCAGTATTATGCTCCAGGTTTCAATTACTAAATAATACTGGAATTCCAGTAACACTGATTGATCTCGACAGAAATTGGGCTCCGGAGCCCAATGGCCCAATATTCATGGTATAGGCAGATAATATCTATCCAAAGGCAGATAATATCTATCCAAAACAATTATGATCATAATTTCTCTGTGGAACAGACCCCAAGTCTGCACTTGTGCATATGCAATACTTGATGTATTTGAACAGAAATGGGGGCAAACCCCTACCTTTGCTGAAGTTTATTTACAATTTAAAACTTCTCTGCCTCCAGGAACAAAAACAGATAGAGGATTGAGCTGTTACTGTTTAGTGCTTTTCTTATAGAACCAGGGGAAAAAGAAAAAATTTAATTTCTACAGACACAGATGAATTAATGCTCAGATCTCTCATCTAAACAGTATAAAGCAAACTCTAGCTCACTTGCTAGGCATTTTATTGAATTTATACTATATGAGTTTGTGTTTGATAACAATTCTATTGTATCAATTCTACTTTTTTAGTCATCTGGTAGAGAGGCATTGTTTGTGGCATGCACAAATATATATTTATAAGCCAATTTTTTTAAACTTGAGTGTTTACAAATGAGTTCCTTAATTGATATTCAGGCACCAGAATGATAGGTGTTTTTTCCAGAGGTGATGAGCGCCCTCCTGTTCTACTGAAGACATTATTTTTTCAACATATTTGTGTATGCTGCTTCTGTATGTATGAATAAAAGCATGCCTAATACAAATCCTGTGTTTGTTTTCCTGTATACACTTGGCTATTCAATTTATATGATGCATGGATAAAGCAAAAATGGTGAGTTATACACCATTTGATCCTATATCCTATTAAATGATTGTTAAAACAGCCCAAGCATAGTACTTTATATAAATCATTGTACTTAGTCTGCTGTAAAACAATATAGAAAAACAGCACCAAGCAAAACAAATAAATCATGTTGTGTGATTTTACTGGTTAGGTTTGAAGAAGTATTTGAATGTACTTGGAAGTATTTGGCTATTTATAAGCTTATCATAATTTCAAAATACTTTTAATATGCCTTAAAACTCCGCAAATTTACCCTTTGGAAAGACCTTTCAGATGTCAAAATGATTCTCACAAACACTGACACAGTCAGTTTCCCTTTCTGAAAGCCAAATAATTTAAATCAGCAGATACTCCCCCCCTATATATTCTATAAGAGCCCGTTCATATGAGCCTAAAATGGGTAAGGGTATGAAAAGAACCCACTGGGAGCAAATTTAAAGTCTTTGATGTCATAGGCTACTAGATCTCCCAGGTCCCAGGAAGAAGAGTCTCTCAAAATAGATCAACTTCCACAAAAAAAAGAGCCATTTTCTGTGTTTTGACCTGTTCAACTGTGCAACACTAAGATACTATGTTGACAGAATATCACCAGAAAATAATAATAAAAACCCACTAAACTAAAACAGCTAACTAAAAGAGAATAGTAAGGTCCTGAGTGATAATAAAAGCTAAAGGAGGATGGAAGATGGATAAGAGAAAAATGATATAAAATTAGCTAAATCAGGCAGCATGCTGCCAAGGAAAAAGATCTGGGGGATATATTATGCCAGGAATCCTTTGAAGGTTACAGAAACGTGTTTCTAAAGAATTAACATGGGGATTGTGGAGGAGGAAGGGAAAATTATCAGAGGCATAAAATATACTGTAGGGTTTTGCGAAAGCTTAAGAAAAAAAAAAGGATTTAATACTGAGGGGAAAAAAAAGCGAACTACAGATGCTCTGATCACACTTCTTCAAAAGTTTTACAAAATTTGGGTTTACATATGTATCTAGACAGCCCAGTTGCAGTGCCCTATTTCAAGTTAAATCCTTTAACTAGCATAACATATTACGGAGTTGCAAAAATCTTGGGAATTCACAGCGTTTTTGAAACGGTGCGGTAACGAATGCCCGATTCCCCGGGAGGAGGGAGGAGGGAGAAGGAGAGGGAGAAGGAGAAGGGCGGCTGGAAGCTGTGGCCCACTTAGCAGGATGTTCTCCCTGGTGCCGAGAGAGGTGCCGGTTCTGGCCCGGATCAGGGATGGCCCTGCGCCTCCTCCCGCCGAGCCGGACGTACCCGGCGTCGCTGCCGCCTGTTTTGGGCCTCCCAAATGGCCATCCCGATGCTCGGCCCTGCAAGAACTGCAGCACAACTGGGCATGAGCCGGGCAGCCAATTAAAGATTTTATTTTGAAACTTAGAGTAGGTATTTAAGGTCACTTAGGCAACGAGCAAAGACCCTCATGAATTACTCTGCTACAATTAGGAACCTCGGTAGCACCTAGCTGCAAATTCAGAGGTGCTTATGTGTTTTCCCCAGCAGTTTAAGGCAGGCTTTTCTCCAGCCACTCTTCCCTGACCTCTCAGCTATGTCATTGCAATTCTTTGTGGATCTTCTGTGAAGCCAGGTGGGACAAATGATTTATGTTTGGAAGAAAAGAGAAAGAAATCTGGCTCTTACAGGGATTTGACCTACTGATACAAGTGGACTGCAATGCAACAAAGGGAAAACAACCCCAGTTTCAGCACTGGATAGAATGTTCATGTAACTAAACACTTAGATACTGAATTGCTTTAAAAGAGCGTTATCTTCTCTCATTCGCTTAGTATTTTCACATCACACTAGTGTTGGAAGGTTTTAATTAAACATCTGTAAATTGCTCTGGGTTCTTCCAAAGGAGAAACCAATAGAAACAAGACAATTTCATTGAAATGGGGGATGAAATAAGTAAGTGATAAAAGCAGTTCTATTCATTACAGCAACTCTAACATCTCTAGCATCTCTGATCATCTTTCTTTCACATTATTAAAATCAGCCTTTCTTTCCAAACGTAAGTATGCACATCGTTTTTAAATGCAAAGATTATTGAAAAAGGCAATTGTTTCAAGAACAAGAACTTGGCAGAAAGAGTTGGCATCTGTCAGGTCTCGATAAGATCAGTCAGCTGTGCTCCATCCTGCAAGGGTGCTCGGGAGGCAGGCTGTCCTTGGGAAATGGCATCTTTGCTATGAAAAGGAGCAAAATGTGATGAATTCTGCAAATAAACAAGACAAGAAAGCAAACCCTCAGAGCTCCTTTTTAGCCGAAATACCAACCCCGTATCAGGGGGAAAAAATATGGGATGAGAGGAGGATGACATCTTTATCCAGCAGTAGAGGATTGTCTCATTTTAAATTCTAATCTAAAGTATTAATTTCATTGAAAAGATAAAGGTAAGAGGCCACTTAGGCAACAATAAGGGTGATTTTGATGGACATCAGGCGAGATGTTTTTCACCCCGAACATGGTTGTCCAGGCAGCCTGTGCCTCCCTCTTCCTTGGAGACCTGCTCCGCTGGACTGGGAAAGGCCCTGAGCTACCCTGTCTGACTGTGGTGTCAGCCTTGCATGGAAAAGGCAAGGACAGAGCAGAGGGCATTCTCATCCTCATTTTTTACAGTGATTCTATGAAATGAGGAGTTTGTGATTCTTTGGGGAAAAAAAAAAAAAAGAGGGAGGTAGAACAGAATTATAGGAAAAAGATCCCCAAAAAATTTAGAAAATTGATAAGATTTCATGGGAAAAAAGTCTCCTAGTGCTGGGCACTGCCAGGCTCCAATACTCCAAGTGAAAATGAGGAGTGTCCAGATACACATGTCAGCATTCATGCTCCTGCAGAAATGAAGCACTGAACATGCTTAGAAAAAGGGGGTTCAAAGCAGAAACAGTCACAGGTAGGGCCCGGTTTCTAAGGCTGTATCAGGAGGGGTTCTCAGGTCTGTTCTGGGCTGGAATTAGTAAAAAAAGAAAAAATAATGAACTGAATGACGGGTTAAGATTTACATTAAGAGGTGATACATTTGGAGGATAGGTTTAGAATGCAGCGTGAACATGAAAAGCAAAGAAATGTTCTTAAAAAGATGCAATTCAGTCCAGAACTATACAGAGAATACTACATACAGATAAGAATAACCAACTGCAGAAACAAATGATGAAAAATGACTAGAAGAAAATGATTTTGGAGGTGTAGCATATCGTAAACAAAATGACAAACCTTTCCAAAGTAAACCTCGCACAGGGATGCATATTTCATCAAAATTGCTTTCTGTACTGTTTTCTATGATTATTAGCCCTTCCACAATTTCTACCTATGGAATATCTAGCTGGGTGGAAAATCTATTTAAATTTGTAAATTAAAGGAATATTACGTGCAGGGAAATACGTAATCTAGCTACTGTGGCTGTGCAAATGCAATGATGGAGAGGGACTTGACACTGTGAATGCCAAGCAAACCAGGCAACAGAATGACACAGGCTATTTATAACCTATTAAAGAACTAATAAAGGTCTATCGAAGGCATGTGCAGCAGAATAAAAAGAAGTTATGAGAACCTGAAAGCTTCAAATGGAACATTTAAGGAACACATGATGCTCCAGAGCCTGGCAGCGTATTACAAATGTATAGACATGGTAATTAATGTATAAGAAACCCCTGAAGGAAATTTTAGCCAAGTGAGAGTTTCTGGGCCAGGCAAGAGGCAGCCTCTGGAACACGCGATACCTGAAGTGTCTCCTTGCTCCATGGCCAATGCTGGAACGGTTGAGCCCACGCCAAGAGCCCCAAAGGGCCTCGAATTGCCAGTGACACAGAACCAAGGAGAAACAACCACCTGCAGCAGTCCCCAGCCTGCCTGGGCTGTGCCCAACACCCAGAATAAAGCCAGAGACTACTTTGCTGCTACACAGAATGTGTTACTGCTTATTTTAGCATCTGCAATGAAATAGAACAGAAATGAAATGCATGTTATGGTGTGCCTTGACATTCCAGCAAATGCCATAGCATTAGAGGGTACTTTACTACACGAGACAATCCATTGATTGGCACGTTTCAGCTGCCTATGACAAACGAGCAGATCCTTACCGTGCAGAAATCGTATTTCTCTGCTGTTCTGGTGCTGAAGGTTCACACAGTTTGTGCCACCTCAGCGTATCTGTGAGGCGCCGGGTGGCCCAATTTCCCCCGGCATGAGCACTATATAGGAAAAGTTACTTAACAAATCAATACTGTTAGGAAAACACCACCACTCTTTAAATGCTTTAATTAAGCCAGTTAAACTGTTTAATTAATTAAAACAACTTAAAAGGCACATTCTCATTTCCATTATGGACTTTAAAGATCTTATGGCCTCTAAAAGTATAAAAGGGTCCAAAAGTAGCCGCAATGTAAATAAGAATTACCGACGCTATTTTCCCTGGCATTATTTACAGTTAGTGATCATCATCCTAATTCTAAAAGGCTAATAATTTCACTCCATTTCCCTCCAGAACGGGTTCTTTCTTTCATAAGTAGTTTAACAGATGCCAAAATATATTTTAAAAAAATGTTTATAAGAGCCTAAATGATGTAGGGAAGGGAGGCTGTTGAAAGACAACACTGGGCAATTCCTGCACCAGTGATTTAAGAGATAGTTGGCCACCATCTCCATCTACTTTAAAGTCATTGTCAGGACCAGAACATAAATTTTGGCAGTACCACTCTTCACGGGCTGGTGCATTACCTTAAACCAAACGAACAGCAGCTTCAAAGGGGACATCAGACTGTCAGTTGTGGTGGCTGAGGATCTGGTTACTTCTGCTAGCTCTGCTGCCCACGTAGTGAGCTCAGCCACACGAAAAGGCCAGACAGCTGGGGCAACAGCACCCAGAAGTGTACAGACAGGAACTTCCAAAATTCACCTATCCATAGCTAGCTTCATTTCAAATTCCACAACGTTTGGGTCCTTGGAAATGAAATTAAGAAAATTTGGGGAAGAGAAAAAAGCAACAGCATTGAGATGTTGATTAGAAATGCAGACACACAGTATCTACCTATGTGCTAACACTCTTCTGTGTACTACTTGTAGACCAATAGCCACCAGGAACGCAACAAAACTGACCAACATTGGACTGAAAAGTAGTACAAGAGACCTACTTTGTATATTTCATAAGGAGAAAACGATCGTATTAACAGAGAATAATTTATAAGGGTGATGGTCAGCAGGAGAGCAGTGAGCAGAGTGCCTCGTCTCCCACGGTCGCTACCACTTACTGCCTGAAGACGTCTGCAGCGGGACACAGCGGGCAGAACCAGCCATGCAGCCAGCCAGAGAGCCAGAGCCCAGAAACAAGACCTGCTCCTCCGTGTGTGATAGAAACACAGTCAGGAACTTCACATATTCTGTAATCTCCACTGAAAACCTCCCAGGACACACAGCTGCTGTTCAGCAGAGACGAGCAGCAATTCCAGGCCCAGGAGAAAATGGGAATGAGCTCAGCGCACGCTGGGGAAAACACAACCCATCCCTGTGGCTACCTGACCACGTATCAGACGTGGTGTGGGCTAGTTGTGAACCCCTGGCTAGTCAGTCTGCTGGCAGGATTGGAATACTCTCTTAGAAAGTCTCCCAGCCTCGATTTCTCTCAGGTTTGGTATTCTGTTATGCTCCTATTTTAGGCAGAAGGAAAGCCTACATCTCACTTTAACATTTGAGGATGTGTTTCCATTCCTAATAATTGCGTGTCACCTTGGAAAATAAAATAACAGCTCCTGTTCTAATTGTATATGAAAGTATAACTAAAGCAAATTTTATGGCACTGATTAAGCACTGTATTCACTGAAGTATAGAATCCTATTATGGATCTTCCTATACTGGTGTTTGGTATGCTGCACAGTAAGTAAGAAAAATCAGATTTCAGTGCTTACAAGCATGACAAATAGGCACTGAAGTGGCCTTTAGCACTGTGATGTAGGAGCTGAGAGGAAATTAAAGTATTCAATATCCTGAGGTGCCCGAGTCCCCTGCAGATGGGTCTGGGAGACTTGTTACTAATCTAGCCAAAAGAAAATTCCCTCAGTTTTTTAAACTTTCAAAAGAAATAATCTTAATGCACGCAGTATAATGTGAATAACAATAATATGGACACTAACTTGCAGCAATTACTGCAGGTGTTCATCTCCAAGCCAAATTCACAATTTAGCATAAAAAGTACCTTTCATAGTAACAAAACTTCAATTTCATGTGGTTATTGTTTATTTCTCTGTTAATTGGGAGCTCTGCTTAATTTAATTCAAGGTTGCTGATAGAAAGACTTGCAAGCAGGAGTATTTTAAACTTGTGACTGACAGTAACAGCAGTGCTACAGTCTACTGTCCTAGCTGGTCTACATGTTCTGCTCATCTTCACATCCCAACATTTCATTAAATAAGTTAATGGTTAACAGCTTATTTTAAAATGTACATCTATTTCGTAGTTTCATAGTTGTATATATCTGCACTTTATAATTGCATGTATGATTTAAATGCAGACATCACATTACATGCTTTTATTTTTATGACTGTTTCGATCTGGGAGGCACATCTCTGGAGATAAATGTATTCGTAGACAAACATAAAGATATATAAATATATAGGTGTCCTGAAAATATCCATATCCACTTAGATATGAAGACGAGATCAGTAGGTATCTGATAATTAGATGCCATTAGCACATGCATAAAGACACTTTTGTTTTAATGTGTTTCATTTCATTGAAAGCATGATGGCTTAACCTTTTAAATTTAAGAACTTCTCTGGTTTAGATTTGCAAATAGATGGAGGTGTTACAATTCTGAAATAAAGTTTAATATTAAAGAGAGTGCCAAGAAATAGTAATAGTGATACTTCTCTAATCCTGCAGCACACATAATGCTGCATCTTTAAATGAATTACATTTAATTATTTGGGTTGGAGGGCCACTCATCATGTGGAGTACTAGCAGATTAGAACAACAAATTGGTTATTACTAAGTAATACACACAGGTGTGACCCAGCAAAGGTCAACAGCCAAACACTTTGTTCAGGCGTGGAAAGCTAAAAATACACCATGCAATTACAGTTTATATAAATAGGTAATGCACAGCATACTTCCAAGGCCAGTGCAAGTGAAAATGTGTGATTAATTACCTCAAATTGAACTGACCTATACATGACAAGAAATATGAACAGCTGAATAGTTTTATGAAAAAAATGAACTGGTACTTTACAAGAATAATAGAATTTATGTTGGCTTTGTGAATAACTGTGTCCTTGATTACTTTGTTTTCCCACAGCAAAAGAAATTTCCCACAACAAAAGAAATGTAATTATTGCTTAAACAGAATCTGAGCGCTTCCTCAAACACAATAATTTAATAAATCACGATGGAACCCCAATTTGAAGCAGAGCCCATGTGGGTGCAGTGTGCTGCAGACTGACACTTTGCTACCTCTCCTTATGCTACAGGACAGAATCAAATCAAGCAAGGGATGAAATCAGGTAGCTGTTGTTTGTGCTAAAACTTCTCCGTTACAGCCAGCCTCTGCACACCTGCGATGCCTTCAGGACCAGCCCATGGTCTGGCAGCAGTGATTGCCCACCAGGGGCCCACAGTGGCCACCTGGACAACACTCTCCTTCAGGAGGGAACAGGGCTGTGTTCCTACTCACCGAGAAGAACCAAATCAAAATGATAGCAAAAAATAATAGACTCTTCTGACTCTTCTCAGGATGGCAGGACTCTTCTCAGGATTCTTCTCAGGATGGCAGAGCTGGTGACAGCTGGGAATGCAGCTTGCAGTGCTGAGGAATGCTGCAGGCTCTCCGAAGACCGAGGCAGATATTGCTGCATCCACTATGTCTGCATCTAGGTAATAAAAATCAACGCAGATTTACCTGGTGATATTCTTCATGCCTCCTTTCAGTGGAAGGAGGGTTCTTTGAAAATTTAGTATCAATGCAAAGACAACCAACCACCACATCTAGCAGTGACCTATCTGTAAAGCTTTCAGAATCACACACGAGGTCTAGATTCTGCAGCTGAGGGTCATCCATGATACTCAGGTGCAAAAACTAATGCTGATTTAAAATTGCATGATTCTGCACCCTCAAACTGCACATTTTTTTAAAAAAATAATAATTTATACAGCCAAGATTCATCACTAATCAATTTTATTAATATAGCTTGGTACACTTTCCATAGTACTTAATCTTTTGTAAATACTAGTTACTGTCTTTTATATCTTTTAGTCTTAGAAAGTCTTTAAATTCAAAATATATCTGGTACTTGTGTTCCAAGTAAAGATTAAAAACTAGTAAGAAAGAGCTTCAGACTGACCTGAAGCCACCCTAGAATGGTTACAAACATGCAGAGGTTACAGAGAACAAGTCGGAGGCCATTCAGCAAAGAAGCCTACCTTCTTTTTTCCTCAAGATTAAATGTGAGCTTAAGATCCAAGAGAAAAAAATGAAAACTATCAAAAACACACAGAATGCGAATCTGCAGCAAAATTTAAAATAGAATTGCCTTTAGCTATTCAGCACCAAAATAAATAGTGGGAATGCTATAGAATGTGGTCAGGTGAAATTAAATCCAGCAGGGACTAAAAACTCTGAAGATGATGTTTAGACTGTCCAATTTTAGGCAATCAACCTATATACCTAGAGAGGGAATCTTCTGCTTCCTGCTGCTAAACCATATAGGACAGCTACGCTCTCAGTTCAGGTCTCTAGATTGAGATGCCCAAATTAGATTCTCTGCATCTCACCGAGACAGCTGTTCAGTCTCAAGCTTTCAATAGGACGAGACAGCAATTTGCACTGAGGTTGAAGAGGTTTTACTAGGTTTTACTATTGAGAGTAAAAGTAAAGCTTGATGTTGTCCAAATGAACACATCAAATAATCACCACTCCCCAAAAAAGTTTGACGCACTATTTATCCAATAACTCTATCAACTTAAGGCTTGAACAGAGAAAATACATTTTTTATGTTTTTTTTTTTTAAAAAAAAGGATGGAAATTGATGGAACTACAGATATGTTAGTCTGACCTCAAAAATATGTGAGTCTTTAGAATTAAATTTGAAGGATTTTATTTAGTGGAAATGAATGGAGAGAAAAACAAAGGTTACATACTAAAAGCAGATTGTGCCACACTTGCACACTCTCTCAAGAAAGAACAGGAAGAAAATGCAGCCAAACTCTACCCGTGTTTGTAGATGAACGACCACATGTGAGGCAAACCCAGAGCCATCGTGTTTTCCGTAATATTCCACATGCAGCTGCGAATCTCTGCCTTAATGCCAGTTCATCTGCAGAGCTATGCAGTGAGGAAAGGGAGTGCTGGCCTCAGTACTGGAGAAATCCACCGCTGTTCAAACACTGCAACCAAGGGGCTGCAACCTCACATCCTCCTGGACCCCAGCAGGCCGGAGCAGATGGGACCTCAGTAAGCACTAAATGAAGGAATAAACATTAAGGGTTTGAAAGGATATTAAAGCAGGGGACCAGGAACAGCTCTGCTGAAAGCACTTCACACTTACATCTTTTTGTGATGCTTCCAATCAAGTGAGGAGCTCATGGTTTGAACCAAGACTAGCAGCGTACCATTGGTCTAAATAAATCATTTTTTTAAAAAAAAAAAAAAAGAGTAAAATAAAAACCAAAGAAAAGACTCCTTGGGAGAGCACAGTGTGGCTCTGTATTTACGTGGTGCATCAACTTCAATCAGTCCTGCAGTTATCTGAGCTTTTGCATCCTTGCAGTTAAGGCAGAACTTATCCCTTATGTCCTGCAGTAGGAGGGAGCCTTTCAGCTTGTTTGGGGTTTGTTTTTGTGGAATGCCTGGCATTCTTCTCTTTTATTCCTACTCCAGCTGAAATTTGGATTTTTTTTTCTCCTTCCAGTAGTCAAAGCTCTAGAGAGCAAATAACATGAAGATGAAAAATTCTTCTTGCTCAGCTCTTAAATTAAAGACTTTTTGTGCTCTCATTTTCTGTGTTTCTTCTAATTCTTTGAAATCTTACGGTCAGTAGAAAATGTACCATTTAACTGCCTCTTTTTTCCTGAAACCATAGCAGAAACCCTCTATCCTTTTGGGACAAGCAAACCAAGATAAGACACTCCTTTGTTCCTCTTGCCATGACTGAAGACAAAATGGCTTGCACCACTGGATTATAACTTCATTTTACAGGGATTTTCTTAATAAGTGGAAAGTAGGAATCAGACCAGAGAAAGAAAGATGAGGGAAGAAAAGCAGAAGAGACCCATAAGAAGAAAAAAAACCTCAAAAGCCTTTTTTTCCTTTTTTGCAGATACCATATCCTAACTTTGATGTATACCACCTCCTTGTAGAGTGATTCCTATTGCAAACTTTTTTTTTCATATGAGCTATGTTGCGTTTAGGGAGGTTTTTCACATAAAATGTCATCCTGTACATCCCATTGCCTTACAAGTGGCCCTACTGTTTTGCCAGAAAGCATTCCTGTCATTTTATGAAACACCCCGAGGACAGTGTTAGTTGCAACAGAATTAGATACAGAAGAGGATGTGAAATGAAGTCTTAATTCTGAATTCCCTGGCCAACCTTCTTGTTCAAATAGAAATAAAGAGTGTGGAGGAAAACCAAACAGGCGAAGGAGAACACAGTTTCCTTTGCTTATTCAATGGATAAAGATATCCTAAGGGAACTAATACAAGAAAATGAAATTGTACATAGGACACCTCTAGTACATCTAGTAAGTCTTGTAGGAAAAAACAACAACAAAAATCAATAACAAAAACGTATTCACAAAGAAGAAAGCTAGGAAAAAGTCAAGCTTGCTAGAAGCAACACTTTTGAAACGCATATAGTTTGCTGGGTTCTAAAACCTGAAAATTATTATTCATAAACCAGGCTAAAATTTAATCAAGATGTTTAACCAGAGTTCACCTCTTCCATTATGTAGCCAGGTATCAATACCAGGGAACGAGAAAACCTGGCAAATCTCTTCAGCATAGTCCTCAGCATGTCCAGTTTCAGCTCAAAACAGGAGCTTTTGCATTCTGCACAGAAATGTGTGCAAAACTAGACCACGTTATCATTCTGCTCCCTTTGCATAGACGGTAACTTCTGTTAAAGTTGGCTGATTTTTGCACAGGACAAACAGCAAAACAAAAACATTCATAGCAAAAAAAAAAAAAAAAAAACCCCAGCTTGCTGCTCCCTCTGCACAAATACACCAACACTGCACAGGGTGGAGAAGAGGCAGAGCCAGCCACTTCTGCAGAGCAGATTTAATACAACACATGTAACAGGAAAGAATAAGGACAGGTTTTTAAAATCTGTTTATTTTAAAATCCTCTTCAAATTACCCCTATAATTATCTCTTTCTGTTGAAATGGTACATAGCAAAAATAAGACTCCAAATGAGAATTGAATCAATTCTGAAACAAGGAAAAAAAAATTCCTTGAGTGAACTGGAATGGCATTCAACTGAAAGACAGGAATTTGTCTTCAGGTCTGCTATGATGTACATCTATATAAAATCAGACAAAAAAAAATACACATTACTAGTCCGATGCACATAAACTAACTTGTATTTGTAAACGCAGACAATATGCCTGTAATTCTTATATCACATGTGTGTAAGTCGGTCTTAAGAGACCAGTCCTTTGCAAAGCTTTTGAACTGGGAATGAGACCAGGATGCTACAGTGGTACTTACATTTGCAGTTAAGCCAATGTCCCAGGAGTCATCGTATGTAAGGGACTGGTATCTCAAGTGGCCATCTCTCAATTTGTCGAATGATACATGTTACAGATGGTAGGAAAAGTCCATTTTTAGTGTATTTAAGGACTGGTCATGCATTCTACTGTATTAGCATCAACAAAGTCTGGAAAACAGAGAGGTTGTGGTTGAAATTCATATTAATACAGCACAAGGTCTCCCTTCTTTCTCATACTAAATGCTTTGTTAAAAATTTAACTAGAAGGAAGATAATTATATTTTAAGGCTACTCTGCACTGAGCCCACATTTACTCTATAAGAGCTTCCTGCACATGGTCATTATTAAAAATAAATGCAAACATAGAGCATATAACAAAAACTCTTTTTTTAGCTCTCCAATAAATATGCCATTTATTTTTCAGGAACTGCTGAATGATGACAGTGCTGTCTCTAAAATGACTTTCTGCAGTCAAACTTTATGCCTCTAATACAACTCTTTTATTTTAAAATATGCAATACTAAAGTAGAGCACAAGACGGAATCTAGGAAAAAAGCCTTAGGTACTGATTCTTATTACATCATATTTTATAACCTAAAGCCTTAGCTGTGTCAAAGTTTTAAAACATTTAATTCTTACATTTCCCCGCTCTGTTTTTCTGCTAAGCTGCACTTTATCAAACGGTTACACAACTAAGTAGGGATGGCCTGACTGACCTCTCTCTTCTCTTAAAAGTCCAAGATGAATTCCCACTTACGATAAATGATCAAAGTTTTATGGACTAATGACAGGTTAAAATACTCTTTTTTTTCAATTTTACTGCAATACTGTCATTAAGACTAACAATCTAAACTAGCTAAGAGAATGAGTAAGCAAGATGATTTACGCAAATGACAGCGCAATGGAAAGAAGTAGGGCAAGATTCTTCGAAATCTTTTGTTGCTAAACCATTGAAAAGATTTACACCAAGGTCTTTAAGTGGAAAGAGAGAATTGCCAAGGAGGTCTGGCAAGCTCTCCTATCAATAAAATACTCTGCCACATAAATTTAGTCAGACTCTCGGGTTAAAACCTGATTAAAAGCTGGAAGGAACTTGCTTTTTCACAAGAGAGAGCCCACCAAGCCGGTATCCAAAGCGACTGCCTGCACCAATCAGTGCGGTGGTACTTTTATAAAAGCTTCCACCAGCACTAAATCTCCTCTATTTCTTCATGAGGTGATTCCATGGTAATTTGGGAAGTACTGAGCATAAGAAAGGTAGAGCACAGGTTTGAAACCAGGACAAGGCTATGCCAGCATTATTTAGGATGAGGCACAGCATTAAAACTATATATGTCTCTGCAATAGGCTGATCCATACCCTACATTGCAAAAAGCCTTGACTTGAGAAGACTCATAAAATACATACACGTCCTTATAAGGTTTTATTTCTTCAGAAGGTTCTTTAGTTAGAGCCTGATGTAGTACAAGGTCATACATTTTTCTCACCCACCTACTACAGTATTTGGTTGTTAGGGATAGCCCGAGGAGGCACTGATCAGATCTGGATTCAGGTGTAAGACAGGTTGGTGTCAAAACTTGGTTTTACAACTGTACCAAAACATAAATTTGGAATGTGAAAGCAATTATATTCAACAAAGTTTGCAACACAATTTCCAGACTGAACAGCTGAAAGAAACCAGGAAGCTTTCTGCTGCTTAGTACAACAGAACATTATTACTAGCTTGGTGCCAAAACCAGGCTTAGGGCTGTAAAACACAACTGTTTTGACAGTCCTTGCTTCAAGATCAGCTGTTCATAACATTTACATCAACTTGGACTGCAGCCTATCCATCTCCAGAAAACAGGTGCCTTCCAGTTTTGGACTTCACCCAAGTTCAACACTGTAGGGATAGATACTCAGATGCCTTCTCCCCCTCTGAAAGCCTGAATAAAGACACAGGGTTTATCCTGTGTGATCCAACAGTCAACAAAATCGAGCAGGAAGAAAAGTAAGGAGCCAAAGAGGTGCCCCAACACAGAAAAGAGCCCGTTGCCTGCTTGGTCCTCTCATGCAATAGAATTTCAAGTGTCTGTGCTGTCTGAGCCCCAACCCAAAACCAACAACCCCCTTGGCAAATCATTGCTGCTCTTTGGCTGTCCCTAGGCAGGAAGAACGGTCAAGAGATTTCAACCACCCACAGTGGTCACGGGGGCTGCCAACAACATGTGCACACTTGCCCCGGGAGCGAGGCCGGCCCAGCTCCTCTTTCTGCCCGGCCTTTCCCGACCTTTCTGGAGTTTGGTCTCCAGCGTCCAGTTCTCCACCTTTGCCCAGGCCCCGGGCTACCCACAGAACAGCCCTAGCCAACAGCTCTAACCTGCTGTCACAAAATCCAGCCATCTGCATAGCACAGTAATACAAAAAATCTTCAGGAAGCCAACAGCACATCAAAGGAAAGTCAACATACAAGAATAAATTTTATTCTTACTTAAGCTCTTCTATCCAAACAGAAATATGATCTATTGCTACCTTGAACATATTTGACATCTCTGGTAGTCTTCTGAGTAAGACAGGAAAAAGCCCTGAAGACTGCTTTTGAAAGTATCGCTTCTTTTGGTCAGAATTCTTTTGAATTCTTTTGACTTCATATTTTGAATACAAATAAAATAACTTGTCCCAACATTACATGTGCTCATTCAAAACCAAGCATTTATATGCACAAAAAGGAGTACTCTGAAGACAGAAATGTCTTCTAAGTAAAAAATGGGATAAAAAGTGAACCTAACGATGACAAAGCTTTAACTGAACGCAGAGATTTTAAGCAGTGTTTCAGATGGGAAGAAAATGCTTGGTTCGTGTTAAGTAACAAAAAAGTCTATCAGTCACAAAAGAGCATCCTGAAAGGCACAAAGATGGGAATTGGGAGAAGGTGACTTTGGGAACAAGAGGAAGAGGTGTTTGGGAAGACGTGGTGGGAAATGAGTGGAGGCAGTTTGTGTATTTTCAGCAAGATGTGCTCTCAGCTGTGGGAATAAGGGTTCACATAAGGGCTGCTTATGCTGTTTCACTCTGAGAGTCACCACTTGTTTCAAAAGCCAAGAGACTATAGACATTTCTGCAGCTTTGAGAGGAACGCCTCTTCTGCAAAGGCAAATACCTCAGCTTACTAATTGCTGAAGACAAGCTCGGTCATAAACAGAGTAATTTTGCCCTCAGGTCAACATCAGCATCCAGACATAGCATCAAGTTGCCAGGATTTTGATATCAATTCCTTCTTCATGTGGATGAAGAAAGAACTGCACATCGTATGCATTCATACTCAAAAATTTTAACTGAAAGTAACTTTCATAGAAAAGGACAGTATCTTTTTTTTTTCTCTTAGCAATCTGAGAAACCAAACCCATCATGCATTCAAAAACAGTTTTCAAACCGATTTGTTAAAAGCACCAAAGAATGCTTTTTGCTTATATATTTTCCCTCCGATGATATGTTGACCGCATAAATACAAAGCCCCCGTTCCTTTCAGACCTGTTTCTAGAGACTGTGCGAGAGAGTTAAAAGTGACAAGAAACATTACTCATCCGAGTATGTGACGCTAGATAGGTTCAGAGGGGACTGCAGATGTGATTTTTTTCCACTGAATCTCCTTCACGCCAAGTACCGCTTGCTGCACATGTTCACAGCAACACTCCCCTTTGGCTGCACAACCATTAGCTCTCAGATTTCAATCCTGAGCATCTCACTTGAGGGAAATGCTGTGTTTTTCTCCTGTTCTCGGTGTGCTGGCAAAGCACTCCAGCTGACTCATAAAGAAATGAATTATCTCCATCCACATTTCCTTTCTAATGTGAAGCACAATTTGTAAATACTGCACGTTGATGACTTGTGTGCTATTGTGATTGATTCATAGCCCTCGTTTCACTCATCTTCGTTGCAGCTTTTGATTATGCTCTTTGTTTGCTTAAATACAGATGCTTTTTTGCTTGACTTAGTCTTTCAATTACTTTTACAGTGTACCAATAGGGCAAAAAACTTAAATTTCACAGTACTTGATATTATTTGTTCAAGAGTACCTATTATGCCTTTCACCAGGAGATGGCAGCAAGTTGCTGCTTAGCTTTTAAGGGCCCTGTGCAAAAAGGAAACAAACTTTCATACAGAAACAACTGTTGTTTGAAACCTGCATTCCTGTACATTTTCTCACAACGAAATATTGTACCCAGGTCTCTTACAACCCCTCCAGGGGTTGAGTGAAAGAGTGAAGTTTTTCTTCTTTCTCTCTCTCTTTTTTTTAACTAATGTTTCACAGAAATCAAAAGATTTCTGGAAACCAGAGATAAGCCAAAGTCTCTTGGTTCTGATACTGAAAGGTTTGTAAATTTTGAATTCCAGCCCTTTATCTGCAATCCAGGACTTCATTTCTCTCAGCAGAAGAAGCTGTTCTGCCACTGCCTCTTCAGAATTCTTGACATAAAAAAAAATGCTATTATACAAAAAATCCACATAGGTAAAAATATTTCCATATTCTTACTAGCATAAGGAGTGATTGTGGTGTATCCATAAGTATAAATCAAACAAAAGTAAATAAATTACTCTGAAACTTTACTACTTCCTTGTTAAGTGTGTTCCACATTATAATCTTAAAGCGACATGCAAAAAAAAAAAAAAAGTAGGATATGTACGGTTCTTAATCATTCTAAATTCCTAATTTTCCATGCCTTCAAAGCCAAAATAGGCTCTAAATGAAGTGAGCGTTGCTATTTGCACTTGCAATCAACAGCTTCTTCCCATCAGTAAACACTGGGCCAATATGACAAAAAAAAAAAACACATTTTCCCTCCATTATGTGCATGGGTTATTTCACCTCAAAGCTGTGGTTCTTTCAGGGTAGAGGTTTAGGGCATAGGTACTGTAGTTTTCTGCTTGTATAGGCAGATTTCTCTTCCGTCTTCCACTATTACTGACACCTTTCATTTGTGCTAATACAGCAACTGAAAAGTCTAAGCGACTAATAAGTAGTTTTATAACAGCAAGAATCGTGGGGCCAGCTCACCTGCGTCATGTTGATGCTATGGCTGGAATGACTTGGCCACTGCAAAACACATGTTAAGGAACTTAACATCTTACTTATACAACTTACCTTTACATGCACAGGAACTTAAGGAATCGAGAATCTAATTTGGATTTTCCGTGTTTTGTTCTTACCTGCGGTGATCTTGTTAGCCTTCCTCCGCCTCCCAGAAGTGACCCAAACTCCACATTTTCCATGAAGCAAGTGGCAGCTGCTGGAGCACTGTAGTGAAAGAAACCCTCTGTGAAACTATATAGTGCTTTTACATCCCAACATGTCACACACGAGATAACAACAAAGCAACACCTCAGGAGGGCCTGCCCACATGGAAAAGCTTAAAAGTGCTTTCAAAGAAGCCAGGCCACCGGGTTGGGCTCAGAAGGCTCCAACCAAGCACAGAGACAGCGGGTGCTGTGGGAGGCCCGTGCTGCCCGCCGGGGCTCCCGGCGTCCTCGCTGTGCGCTGACGTGTCCCCACGTGGCAGAAGGGCCACGCGCTCCCTCGGGCCTCTCCTTGCCGCTCACCAGGTTATTCCGCCTCTGCACGTCCATCTGCCAAGGAGCAGAAGTTGAAACCAGCTGCTTGCTCGCTGAGGGCAACAGCAAACTACGACGCAGAAACACCACATGATTCCTGCCACCGACTACCTCAAGGAACCCAAACTGCACCAGGCCTCAGAAATTCAGCGTGCTTGGACCTAAACTGGAAAGAAAGCTGTGAAAATACTTTGTACTGCTAAGTCGTATTAATGGAGCAAAATGATGATGGGATTTAAAGACCCCCAAGGTAATGATGGTTTGAACAGCAGCAATTACAGTGATGCACAGCAGTAAAAGGCTTGCATCAAGCTAATGCTCTATACACAGGCAAACAGATTTCCACTTCTCCAGCTTCTCACTCTGCCCTAATATATCCCGCTTTCAAGTATTGCTTCTCATTTTCTGAACAAACCTTATATTCAGCATGACAACTAATAGCTTGTCTCTTTGATAAATACTCATCCTCTGATTTTTCATTTCCCTTTTTTACTGTACCATTGATCCATATTTTCTTCCTCGCTTATCTCTTCCTGTATCCCAGTGTTTCTTCTCCTATTTCTTCAGGTCTTAATAAGCTTCATCCAGTCCAATATTAAGAGGGAGAAAGAGGAAATCTTCTCTAAAGCAGCATTTAAAAAAAAAAGAGAAGGTTAAAGGAGGGGCAACAGGATCTAATGTCATTACACATTTAAATACTACTAATAGTGCAGGAGCCACCATGCCAAAATCCACCAGCTGTTCCTAAAGGTACAAGCCAGCTTTCTGTCTCCTTGCATTATAGCCCAGTTCAACTTCTGTCTGAATATTTCTCAGGACAAAAGATATAAATGCTGCTCCATTAAGAGCTGGAGCTCTAATTTATCTACTTTCAAATAAAAGTTTTGCTCCCTGGGAATAGTTAGAAAGATAACAATTATACTCAGTGCTGTACATAGCTAGCACAGCACAAGTTTAATGGTATTTGTTAATGCAGAGTGGTTTAGTTTGACTAACAGGATAAGATTATGCAGAGCCACTAAGCCACGGCACATATATAAATAGAGAGAGAGGAACTATGATACTTCAAAAAATCAGCAGATTTGGCTTAACTGAGTCATGCATGAGAAGTACCTCTGGACATAGAAAGATGCAAGAAATTAAACCACGGTTTAGAAAAGGCAAGAAGATAATTGTCCTGTCTCCAGCTAATAGAACAGCTATTGAGCTGCAGCTAATAATATCTGATCTAGACAATTTCAAATGTTCAGGTTAATTGGGGCCTAAATGCAGTTAGAAAACAAACAGACAAAAACTTACGAGGGGGCAACTCCCTCCCTGTCCCCACTCATCATCACCATGGCTAGGCTTCACAAACGAGGATATGGGAAGGGCTTTACCTACGTGCAGGAAAGGCAAGTCCGATTGCAAAAGGCACAGCGGAAGGTCTCCTTAGGCAGTATTGGTGAGGCATGGTTCTTTCTGCATCTTTTCTCTTCGAGACTGATTCTGTATGTGTTCTCAAAGGAAGCAGCAGCGTTATGGGTGGTGCGTCTCCATGTCTAGAAGCTCGAGGCCAGAATGGACCACTGATGGTAGTCAATATGGCCAAAGCTGAGATATTGTTTCAGGGAGTCCTCGTATCTCCTCTTTGGGGCTCCTGTCTTGCAGTAGCCGGTGGCAGGTTCACCACAGAGCACAATCTTAGGGAGGCAGTGATCTTCCATCCTGGAGACATGTCCTGCCCTGCGCAGCTGCGTCCTCAGCAGCATGGCCTCAATGCTGGTGACCCCTGCCTGTTCAAGGACAGCCACATTAGTCACGTCATCAGTCCAGTGGATGTTTAGGATTGTATGGAGGCAGCGCTGATGGAAACGTTCGAGGAGTCGCAGGTCGTGGCGGTAGATGACCCATGATTCAGGCCCATATAAAATAGGAGCCAGTACAATGGCTCTACAGACACTACTCTTTGTACTTCTCTTCAGGTGTTTATTGCACCAGACTCTTTTATAAAGTTTTCCGAAAGCTCTGTATGCCTTTGCTAACCTGTGCCTCTCTCATTGTCAATCTTACCATCCAAGGAAATAACGCTTCCTAGATAACTGAACTTTTGAACTGACTTAAGCTCTGATTTGCCTATAGTGATGTGAGGATGATGGAAGACTTCCTGAGGTGCAGGTTGGTAGAGAACTTCTGTCTTCTTCAAACTGACTTCCAGCCCAAAAATCTCAGCAGCCTCTGCAAAGCAGGATGTTAAGCGCTGCAGTGCTGCTTCTGTATGACCAATGAGGGCGGCATCATCAGCAAAAAGCAGCTCACGGACAAGGTGATTTAGGATCTTAGTGTGGTCCTTCAGACGCCTTAGGTTGAATAGGCTTCCATCGGTACAATATCGGATGTAAATGCTGTTTTTCATCGAGGTCTGCCATGGCCCTTTGGAGCATCATGCTGAAGAAGATTGTGAATAGAGTTGGTGAGAGGACGCAACCTTGTTTCACAGCATTGGTTATTGGAAGGGCTTGGAGAGTGCATCGCCATATCTGACTTGGCCGTGCTGATCCTCATGTAACAGGATAATCATTTAGAATCCTTTGTTCTGTTCCCTGCACTTTTCTTGCAGTTGTCTGAGAACAAATACCATGTCTGTGGTACTCCCATTGGCTCTGAAACCACATTGGCTTTCAGGTAAAAGTTCTTCTCAGATAGCGAGTATTAATCTGTTCAAAAGTATTCTTGCAAGGATTTTTCCAGCAGTGGAGAGCAGAGTTGTACCTCAGTAGTTTGAGCAGTCTGACCTTTCTCCTTTCTTCTCGTACAGGGTGATGATGACCGCATCACGGAGATCTGGTGGTAGTTCACCTTTTCCCAGCAGCGCACAACGAGCTCGTGAAATTTGGCATGGAGTGCTTGGCCTCTGAGCTTCCAGACTTCAGGTGTGATTCCATCAACCCCAGCTGCCTTGCCACTTTTCACCTGCTGTATGGCCTTAAGAGTCTCTCCCACACTAGGAGCTATACCAAATTCATTTTTCACCCATTGTTGTGTAATGTACTGAATTGCTGAACCCTGGACTATACGGTTGGCACTGAAGGGAGTCTGGAAATGTTCAGATCATCAATTCAGGATGGAGGTTTTATCTGGCAGAAGTATTTGGCCATCTGTCCTGAGTAGGGAGTTTTGAAGGTGGTATGCGGGTCCATACACTGCTTTCAGAGCCTCATAGAATCCTCTGTGGTCACCTGAATCTGCGCAGAGTTGAATCTTTTCTGCCAGGTTGGTCCACCACTTGCCCTGAATGTCTTGAAGTTTCTGTTGGAGCTTCCTGCATGCAAGATGAAAGGCTGCTTTTCTTACATGACAAGATGACTGAGCAAGATGTGCTTGGTGAGCAGTTCTCTTCTTTGTCAACAGTTTCTGGATCTCTTGATTGTTTTCATCAAACCAGTCTTTGTTTTTCTTGAAGGAGAACCTCACTGCCCCCACTACTAAAGAGTGAAAAATAGGGCCTCCAGATCAGAGGCAGAATGAACTTGTAGAAGAGTGTGTGGATACAGAGAATCTGGATATGCAATTTTGGCCATCTTCATATGTATGTGCAACTTTTAGTGTTGTGCATGGCTTCCCCAGGCCATGGCACACAGGACTGCTCTTGGTGCAAGTCTGTCACTGGGAGGATTTAGCCTGGCCAGCGACACCCACCTGGGACACCCCAGCAGCCCAGGTCTCCCAGCCTTGCTCCACACCTGCAGCTAAAGCCCTTTCACATTGTGAAAGGGTTCCAAGGAATTCTTCTTCGGCAACCTCATGTTTTAAGACCGAAGAGATATCATCTATCTGCTTCCTTCCAAGAACTTTAGCACCGTTATTAGAAAATAAAAGAAGCTCTTAGAGTCCATCTGATGTTTCTTGGTATGTCTTTAATATTGCCTGCAGTGAGTTACCCTTGTCCTTTTGCTACGTAGGTTCCTGCGCCTCCGAAATAACTCCACTTACCTGTTTGTAAAACTTTCATTTCCAGTTTTCCTGACACTGCTACAGATGTTTCAAATAAAGTATCTGTCCCTCTTGCTTTTGCGTTCAGTGCACCAAACACTTTGGAAATGAGCCCAAGACACAATAATCAGATGTAGCTTCCAGAGAGACAGTAGAGCTACAAAAGTCATCTGTGATATATGAGTGCAGGTCTGACTGCTGAAATTACAGCTGAATTCCTTTAGTCCTTTCAAGAGCCTATGCACAAAACATCCAAAGATGTTTTTAATAACCTGCCTCATCCTGAAGGAGAAATAGGAATAGGAAAGCAGAAAAATGTGGGCATGTAATCCAGGACTGTAGACTGATAAAAGAGGATTTAAGTCACACACAGGCATGATTTGATGCATTTTCCTCTATCAGCAAATTGTTGGGTATGTCACTCTCCCTTTCTGTGTCCCTCTGGGCAATTGTTACCATGCACGAAGACCCTGCAAGTAGGAAGCCTGCAGTACCATGGTATGAGGGATGTGTAGTGCCTTGTAAAGCACGTAGCAATTATTTGTTGCCTAACAAAACAAACTGCTGGGACAAGCAAGCTCACAGACTGAGCGGTGCGCAGCTCACTACTCCCAAGCAGACAGGCAAGGAGAGTTTGCCAGCCCAGCAAGTCCTGTGAGGAGGTTTGGCCTCCATTTCCCCCTAGAACAGGCTGATCTTCAGTGCTGCAGAGTCGTCACCTTGGATGCGGGTTACAGGTACAAAAGACAATTCTGGAAAATCCTATCCAGGCTACCTTGTGGGGAGCTGCATCTTTCATTGCCAAATCGTGCAGCTATGAGGAAGCAGAGAACAACAACACAGACCTAATCAAATAAAAATACCTCTTTGCATCTCATTCAGCCCTGACACAATGATAGCAGGGTCACCTCTCCCTGTTTGGGAGCACGACTCCCACGAAAGCAGATGAAAGCACATAGCAGAGCTCTTCATTTGCACCGAGTTAAGCAGCAATGCACTTATGCCAGCAGATGGTTCATGCCTGCGTTTGGCTTGGATTTGAGCACAGAAATAGCAGAAGCTGTTAGTGGCCATCCTGAACGACCTCCTGCCTGCAGGCACTGATTCTCTTTTAATGCTGAGTACAGACACAGCGAGCGCCCAGAGACAGGTCAGATGGCAGGTCTCATTAGCTGCCACAAACAGAAGCAAAGCAGGCACCAGGTAACTACTCTGCCTCCAGCAGTAATTGCAGGATAAACCACAGTCAATCCCGGGGACTGCGTGAGACCCTGCACGCCCTGGGAATGCAGGCGGAGAGGAATGTCCAGGCGACACTGCAGGAAATGCCCAAAAGGGGCAAAAAGGCACAATGGAGGTAACAGCAGTACTGGTGACACTGCCCCTCCTCTGGGATGAACAAAGTTCCACATGCTACTGTGTAATCACAGCTAACTGAATAAAACTGATGCTTTATCAAGTTGAATAGCTAAATCAGTGTTTTCCACCCTTTCCCAATTGACCAATCCCTAAAAAAGCTCCAATATAGAAGCAGATTTCTATGCTGCAAATTAACTTCTCAGAAGTTTAAAAATAAAGAGAAATCTACCTTGGGTCAATCTGTCTAGAAAACTTATCTTTTAGTAAACCACATCCTATCTCCTTACAAAGACAGACGATACCTCTTTTCTCTACCTGTACTTGCTTAGGCATGTTAGGATGTCTTTAAGTTCTTTATACCCTGGACTAGCTTAAGCTTTAAAAACATTAAAAATATTTGTGTGGCCTTTTGGAACTATCCAAAGTTAACCTTGATATTCAGTAATTACAAATGTTTTATGAAGATTTTTTTAACCACTCCCCACACCAAAGATGATGTAAGATAAAATAATATATCTGCTTTATACAAGAGATTATGACTCTTTCAAGAATTGTAATAAGAATGAAAAGGAAGTGGATTTGCAACCATGCACCAATCGTATTATTTTTTCAATACTAGATGAATGCAATAGCAAATTCTAATCTCTCAAATCGTAGCTAAGGATCATTTTAGCACAGCTCAGTGGATTTGATTTATAAAGTTAAAAGAGATTTTCTCAGTAAAATTACACAGCAAATAATTTCTTCATAATGCAGGTTTTCTTATTTTATCTGCTAGGTTCAAATACAAAGCATGAT
This sequence comes from Tinamus guttatus, assembly GCF_000705375.1. The sequence goes on along the minus strand of NW_010578144.1, from coordinate 227,428 downwards.
ATATCTTCTTCATATTCTATGGAAAGAATATTTAAATATTTAAAACTGTTATATGCTAAGAAAAGACTTCAAAAAATAAAACAGATTTGTAACTTCTTTTCAAGTGTTCTCTCATTTTCTCTCCTGTTTCTCATTTAATTTTCAATTCTGCTAGCATTCCTGTTCAGCAGCAGAGGCTGTGGCTCTTTGAGCAGTACCCACAGCTCCTGGAACCGAACGGCTGCTTTAGCAGTGGGTTCCAGCAGCAAGACCCCACTTGCCTTCAGCAGTTGTTTCAAGCTTCATGTTGCTCCCGGAGGCTGCCAGCCGTCTGACACACTTTGCATTTCCCATAATCTGTGATTTCTGCTGTCATTCATATCTGTAATCAACTCAGAGTGGCAGATTTCACACCTTGTGTGAACCCACAAGGTAGAGAGCTATGGTAAAACCAACTCTTATTTTTTCTGTTCGCTCTAAAGTAACAATTACAAGACTTTGTGAAGTAATTTCATTTTGAAACCACTAAAGGAATCGGATCTCAGATCTCTGAATTTGCTAAAAGTGAAGAATTCCAAAACTTATGTACGCCTAAACCTGCCTGAATAAAACCTTTTATGCATCTGTAGTGTTAGGTTACCAAGTGGAATCGATTAGGACATATGCCACAGACATTTTAGAACATCAGACCCCGCAGAATCACGTATGGCTACAAGATTTCTCTCAAGTGAGCTCTTCAGAATAAAGCAATACGCAGATACGTTGGATCACACCAGAGCTGTGGCTGTTTGGAAGCACACGCTTACACACAGGAAGGACAGATATGTAGTCACGTAAATATAACACATCCAGAGCTGTGGCTGTTTGGAAGCACACAGGAAGGACAGATACATAGTCATGTAAATAAAACGCCGTGTGGAAGTGCAGAATGTGCTTAGAATCCAGGCAAAAGCTCTTTTAGATCCACACGAGACCACAAAAGAGCTGGAAGCAAACGTCCAAATATTTCCAATAGACAAGAAGTTCACTAAGGGAACGTGAAACTGAATTAAAAGCAGAAATACTGTTTACGTGATAAATAATTGTATTTCAAGTTAGAAAAATGGGGCAGCATTTAGTATGCAGTGTGAGCCAGCAATTACTAATTGCAGCATATTTGTGTCGTTAATAGTCCTGACTTGTTGCTTCCACTGGTATTTTCCTATTCCTTGTCTATGACTTTGCAAGCCATGGAAGAGCAAAAAGACTGTGAAACATAAGAAAAGTAGCTTTTAAAAAAAATAATAATAATTAATATTATTTTTAAGTGTCCTTTTACAGCTTTATACCTATACAGTGAGCTCAATGCTGTAACATTTTATGGCTAACATTCCTCTGGCAGCTACCTGGATATCAGTAAGTTTTGTGCTCAGTTACACTCTTATTTACATGATATATTTAAGTGACTTCTCGATTTACAGTGCTGTAGCTGAGATCTGAGCCGTGCTACCTCATTAGGCTATTCCAGTGAGCAAATATGAAAGATAAATGCCCAAAACATGCATGTGACATTCTGGTCTTTAAGAGCACACAGATTCCAAGTGCACCATAAATTGTACTTAAATAATGAATGGTTCTAGGGCAGCAATTCATAACACTCCAGCAACGTTCTTCTCTTCTATCAGAAAAAGACAATCTGCCTTTTCTTTTCTCCCCACATTTGTGAATTTGCAGCAGGGTGACAGCCAGCTTTTTTCTTCACTTTTGTCAATCTGTGCCTCAACTTTCATGTTATTTCAATATATTTTTCCTACATCTAATATATCAAAGTATTTAGCATTGGTTTTGATAAGCCGCAAGTCAGTTTAAGATATTTTCCTGATTTTCATAGCCAAAACCCAGCAGGTAACTTTTACACTCCCTGCTAGTAAAATACTTGCTATGAGTCTGCATGTTTCTGGGGGGATGAAAGCACCACTGGCTTCTTCCCATATTACTTACATAAGAATTTTATCTTCTGTGCAATTAAGTGACTATGTGACCTCTCTGTGCACAGGACAGATGGACTGGATGGAGCAGGGAGAAACAAGGTGAGGGACCTAAGAGAGCCACGAACTCTCCCACCAGGATGCATCGTCCGGAGACACGCTGCCCACGACGGGAATCACAGGAAGGCTGCTTGGAGCCAATACTTTCTTCACACAAAATGAGAAAATGCACACAAGAACCAAGAACAAGTACACAGGGAAGCTGCAGCACGAATTAACCCCATGCAAGGAATCCACCTTAAATTATATAAAGTATTCCCTGAAAAATAAATAAATAAGTAAATAGACAAACCTTTAATGACTGGTGGCGATACAAACATACAAACTACTCTGAAGGCAGAAAAACGAGCAGTATTCCTTGGCAATGCAGGTACACTGCCCTCATATGCTACGATATCTTTATATATTTAGCATTACAGTGACTCTAATTAGTATAATTTGTAAAAGCAGTTTTAGTTAATAGGTCTTTTTACCCATTTCCTTTAAAATGGAATTTTCATAATTACTTCTTCTGATTATTATATCTTATAAAATCTTTTCTTTGTTCCTGTCTTATACATACCTAGCCATAGCTTATGAAGTTTAAATATCTAGCAAATTACAGCATATCTAGTAGATTTTAAAACAAAAAATGTTCAAAACTTCAGCTGTCCTACTTAAATTAATCAGCTCTTTATCAGCTGTGAAACAATATATTATATTCAGAATTAAACTGTCTATAGTGCCTCCCGGCTATAGGAGCACACACAACTGTGGTGGGCAAGACTAGTTTCAGTGCTACTTGTTTCACCTGCCAGTTCTGCACATGGCTCCAGTTCAGGAAAGCTTCTCTGTACAAGATACTTCTACCTGACTGAAGTCCATAAAATTGGGCAGCTGCTGAAACGCTTTCTCGAACAGGCCTTCAACACAGGCTGCAGCATTTTCCCAAATTGGAGCGACCAAATACATTAGATTCACCAAACTAAATACCTAAGTTTAACACATAAAGTAAACATATGCATTTCTTCTGACCATGCCACCGATTTCCTGCAAATGTTTCCTCACATAATGAAATACCATTATTAATGTAAAAAAAGTTATAATAAAAATATGCTGAACTGTTAAGTTTGATCTGGTCTTAATAAAAACAGGAAAACTAGTCACCAAATTATCGTCTAGGACCTTTTGTATCAATTCCTTTAGTACTTGCTCAAGTATTTTGCTCAGCATTAGACTCTGACTAACGATTACTAATTTCCTGGATATCCCCTTTTATTCATTCGTTCGTGCTCATAAAAAGGTCTAAAATGTATTGATTACCTTTTCTGCATGCCTCTTAATTTTAATTAGGGCCCTACTCTCACCAATCTTCTTCAAGTAGCATCAGCATATCTTCTGCAAGTTTTGTTTCATCAAAAGGTTTTATTTGTCCACAGGATTTGATCTGGAGGCATCTTCTTATGGACTCAGAGACCTGTGAAAAGAGGTAAATTATGTTATTCCTCACTTGCTTGATTTGTGAACTCCTTTGGAGACATGCAAACTATAGCAAGCGCAAAAAAAATAAGGTTTAAAATTACCGGTGAGCTATATGTTAGTTCAAATGGTTCTCAAGCTCAAAAACTAAGTAAAAGGGTGAGGAGGAAAAATAGCTCCATGTAGTGGTTAGTCACTCCCTTCCAATGCCACACTTTAAGTCTAAAAGTCTAAAATGAAGTCCCGTGAGGATGTGAACTGGAACTTGAGAGTGTCGCTGCACGGCTTGAGCTGCCCGAGTGGAAGGAGCTGAAGCAAATTGCAGGAGCAGCCCCTTAGTTCCAGTTCAGACGGGTCAGTGCAGCGAACCTCTGCACATTAGCTGCAGGGAGAGAAAAGGTGCATAGCCCAAACAAACTTGATATAAAATTGGAACGGAAAGGCAACCCCTGTTTCAAGCCATGTTAACAACTTCAAGACAACTGAGCACATTGGATAAATGCAAAAATTGAATAAATAAAAATCTGAAGGATGAGCAGCAAACAGGCAGGAAGTGCTGCTGTTGATACAGCAGGAGAGAAATGAGTGATAAAGTTGAGATTTAAAGAGGATGTGGAAGTCCTTAGATCTAGTCAAAGAAAACCCTCAGATAATCTGATGGCAATGTGTGAATCATGGGGAACATGATGCAAAACAGGCCAGCTTGCCAGGTCCTGCTTGAGGAAAAAGTGATGCTAATATTCCTGCATGGAGTTGGATGAAACTGGATGAAAGAGGCACTGAAGTACAAAAAAAAAGGGGGAAGTTGATGGAAAAAAAAGAAATCTGGGAAAAAACAAACCTGCGGTTGTTTTTTTAATACGTAGCAAGTATAACCAGAGAAGATAGTCATAGAAAATCAACTTGTAATGATTCAGAGAAAGCTCTACATGGTTCAGACTGAATGGATGCATAAATAAAATTAGGTGTGCAACTAACACAGTGTCAAGGGTTTCACGCCTATACGGATTTAAAAAAAAAACTTATATTAAAGGTAGGCATAGATCATAAAAAGAAATGTCAAAAAGGATTTATAATCAAAGCTAATGTGTTTATCAGATATCGGAATGTGTAACAAAATGAGAATTATTTTAAAAAATCAATAAAAAAGTACACAGGATTCTTCAGCCTTATAAAAATACACAGAGGGAATGGAAAAAAAATCTATCTCTTTAGAATGAAGAAAGGAAGTAAAGATAGTCAAAATGTTCCCCAAAGTGAATATGTTGTTTAATACATTAAGCTTCTTAATATTAGGGCAAAATTTAGTGAGCTAATACAAGCGACAGGAGAAAATGGAAATGGAAGTTATAGTATCCATGGCCAAAGAAAACTCCCACAGCTGATATGTTCAGACAAGCTTAGATGGGAAAGCGGTGGCAGGCAATCTCCAACCCCGAATTCTCAAATAACTAACATATGAAATTGCAAGTCAAGTCAAAAAGAATGGTAATAAATCTATAAAATCAGGAATGGTATATACGATAGAACAGCGAATGCAATCCTCATCCTTAAGAATGCAGAAAGGAAGAGAAACACAGTATCAGCAAACCTGAGGTTCACCGATATGCAAAGCTGCCAAAAGCAATCTGAAGGGAAAAATAAAGGCCTGGAAACAAAGGGAAAATAGAAAATGGGACAAAATTTGGATTTTTTAAGAAACACAGATTATTCAAGGATGTGAATATTTCATTGCCTGTCTTTGATTAGGTTACTAATTTTCCAGACAAATGAAATAGAGTCAGGACTTCAGTCAAAATGTGATTGGATGTCACATTGGAAATTATTAGAAATGCTGAAGAAAGTGATTAGGAAAAAAAATAAAGAGACTAAATATGGTTTAACAGGTTTTATTCCAGGTTAAAATATGAATTTGGAAGGAGATTACAAATAGTTGGTCAAGTATTAATCTTGGGTCCACTATACTTCGGAAGTCATAAGAATAATTTTGGTAAAAGGTGTTACTTATTAGCTACAATAAAGAAAAGCAGACAGATCTGAGTCATAAATGTAACATATCCTTGAAAAAGAAAAGAAAATAACAACATGTATCAGAGAATACATGTCCAGTCAAGATAGATGACGCATTAATGACATTCCACAAGGCTTTATTAAGAGCTAACTTTCAATGCTCACCCGTGTTCAAGAAAGATTAATTCCAGTGGATATGGACAAAAGAAACGCTTTATTAGAATGACAGTGAAAACTGAATCCTATTGTCTGAGAGATATTTAAATTGCCTGGCTCACATAATTAATAAAGTTTGAGAGGGAATCTGTCTGCACCTTATAAATTTGTCAGGGCAAACACTGTCAGAGAGAGGAAGAAGAGTCAGTTAAGATAAAGCACAGTGTCACAAAAGGACAAATGTGCATAAAAGTGGGTATCAAATATACTGAATCTGGAAAGAAGAAGTTAGAAAAAGGTTTTCAAATGCCAGATGAGTGATTTTTTGGAACAGCTTCCTCATGCAGCACTGGGACTCCAACACTCCCAAAGTCACCAGTTTTAAGATGGAGCTTGAAAAGTTTCTAAAAAGCCCTACGTCTCCCTGAAACCAGGGCAGATGGACTGAATGTCAGAAATAGCCCTTTACGGTCTCACCTTCCTGATATTTGAGAGCAGAGTGAGGAGGGGACTTGGAAGGAGAAGAGCCAAGGATGAAGTTGGTGTTCTAAATTAACCCAGAGAAACAGGATTTGAGAACTGAACTGGAGTAGAACCAGTGACCCACTGGTTCAAAGTTAAATAAATGTTTTACTCTTTTGTGCTCATAAGTTACTTGATAAAAGCATAAAAATTACTATTGCCTTTAGGTTTTATAAATCATTATTTTAATGTCGTATCTCTCACTGTATTGTAACAGCCCAGAGGGTTTAGTAGGACCCTGAGATCTTGCTTTAGTTATTCCCTCACTGGATCAACTATCCCTTTCTTGAGAGGGCAGGATTATACACTGCAGTATACAAATGTTATTTCCTCAGAAGATTCAACTATTTGTTAATGTGCCTTAAAAATAGGCCAGAAAAATGTTCAATTCCCAATTTAAATAGCGTTTGAAGATGCTTTATGCTAAGACACCAAAGCTGGGGGTTGCAGCTCCCAGGCCTTACACTCTATTCTTATCCAATGCTACTCTGAATTTCCTAGGAAGCAATGGAAATAACAATAATACTTATCGCGTACTGTGCATGGTACTTTCCATCTTCAAAGCGCTTTACAAACATTTACTGCTAGTTAATCTGGAAAAAGCATGATTTAAGGCCAGCTTCTGATTGCTTGTGTGACAAAGTCAATGTCATTTAAATTGAGTCTGTTTGTATTTAATAGGATAGAACTAGGGTACTTTAGTTTAAAGACTATTGTTCCATTAAAAGCCAATTATAGAAATTCAGCTTTGCTTGAATTTATAGAGCACAGCTTTTCATTTTAAGAAAGATCTATCTAAATACTTCATCCGAATTTAGTCTACATAATTCTAACTAATTGCATAACATTCTTTTCACCCTGCTGCATAATGCAATTCGTCATGAGGAAATGAAACCTTTGCACTGTGCTTGCAGGTAGTACTGCTTTTAAGCAGTAGATAGCGCTCAAGATGTTTCCATTTATTAGAGGGAAGCGAGATGGGATCATTGCTCCTGTGCTAGGTTACCTACCAGAGGCTAAACTCGGACCTGCCTGGCTTATCACAGCATAGCATGCTCCATACAAGAGCCTTGCTGAGGGAAACACAACACTTTTCTTATGGTTAAGACAAGTTAAATACTGACTAATTTTCATAAATATAATTTCAATACCATAAAAATATTATTTTCATATCAAAACCTCATCATATTCATATCATTTGCATGGAGCCTATTATTTATTTTACATTCAGGATGTGAAACCAACTTTGGAATTTAAACAGTGACAGATAAGTTTTAACATAATTTACACTGACTCTTCCATACTAAAAAATAATTTTAAAAAAAATCAAATGGTGGCAAAACACATTGATGACTGCTAAAATAAACACTTAAAAAGAACTTTCAAATGCTGCTAGAAAAATTTTCCATGTGGATTGCGTGATAATATATTGGCTCTGTGAGCATCACTGTTTGGGGTATTTCTCTGGATCTTCTTTCTGGGCTGCATCAAGCGAGCCTGTTTTGGAGCTGCTCAGTTTGTACATACTTTCCTTCACTATAAATCAAGCATTATTTTCTTAAACCAAACAGAAGAAGGTGATTTGTGGCTAGCTCACACCCTGGTGATGCTTTTTGTGAGACACCTCACAGCACATCAAGGGGGAAACCATGCTGAAATCGCTGGTGCAATCAGGGCTTCTCTGAGCCTGAAAAGGGGCTGCCAAAGCAGCGCACGCTGCATTTTAGAAGTTTAAAATACCTGGGGAGTCGCAGAGTAAACTGAGCGAGGGTGTAATGAGGAGCTGAGATGGGGGCAACCCTAGTTTAGGAGGAAACTCATCTGCTGAACAGGGTGCAAAAGCCGAACGCTGCATCCCCTCAGGCCCAGGGACACGGAGCTCCCGTGCAAACCACTGGGCAGCGAAACATGGCCCAGGCCAGGGAGCGTAACAAATCAGTGCTGCAGCTGGAAAACAGAGAGGAAAAATCAAAAATGGGGTCAGAAATGGGATTTGATCATTGGTACCATCCAAAGGACAGAAGCTCGGGCTGGGCCTAGGGCTGCCAGCACAGGGCTCCTCGGCTGCTCCTGCTCAGGCCTCACAGCTGATGGGACAGCAGCGCCACGGGACACTGCAGAACTAGGGGTGCGGGACCATCCCCACCGGGGCTGGGGAGTGTGGGATCATCCCCACCATCTTCACCAGGGCTGGGGAGTGTGGGATCATCCCCACCACCCCCATGGGAGCTGGGGGGTGCAGGATCATCCCCACCATCCCCACCGGGGCTGGGGCTGAGGGATCATCCCCACCATCCCCATCGGGACTGAGGGTGTGGGATCATCCCCACTACCCCCAATGGGGGCTGGAGGTGAAGGATCGTCCCCGCCATCCCCATGGGGACTGGGGGTGAGGGATCATCCCCACCATCCCCATTGGGGCTGAGGGGTGCGGGATCATCCCCGCCACCCCAGCGGGTGGCGCGGGATCGTCCTCAACGGGGCTGCCGGTCCTGGGCCCGGGCCTGGGGCG